>VXAU01004996.1:734347-800957 GCA_013399695.1 Formicarius rufipectus | reverse complement strand
AAAAAAAGAGGGGAAAACCCCCTAACTTTGTCAATATTTTTGCTCTCCTTTCAGCCAGCTGAAATGTGGACTGGCATCTGTTCTGGAGGCAGGAAAGCACTCAACCAGTTTACAGGTGTTGTTTTGGGTCCAAATGACTTGTTCCAAACCTGTTCCTGGCTCAGCAGCAATGTGGATTTGGGCGAATGGACAAACCTGAGTGTCTGAGCCATTCTCAGCCCCAAGCAGTGCATTACTGCCTGTTAACTCTAGCTCACAAGGTACAAGAAAATAGAGAATAGATTACCCTATATCCCACTCCCTCTACTTTGGCAGTCACAGCTTCCTATTGAGAGCCTGTGTGTCCATTCAGGTCACAAAGACAGGTTTTTACAAAAGAGCTGTATTGCAGCATCGGACAACTGAATCATGCATTGATGGTAAGGAGACAGTTATTCCTGCATCTATTTAGTCCCCATTGAATCTAATATAACTTCCGATCACAATACCAGGTTGTCCAAGAGAAATAAACAAACAAACAAAAAATCCCCCCAAATCCTCCCCTCAAAAAGCAGTAGAATCACAAATTATGGTTCCCTTCTTTTGATGTCAGTAGATCAGTCAATATCCACATCTTTGATTCATCTACTGATTTTTTGTATTATATTTAGTTGGCCACCTCTGTCTCAAGGGCTGTGTGCAAGTATTTGTAAAATAATAATGCCAGACAGACAGGATAAATGTCACTGTGACCTCCATTTTCTAATGCTACCTTACAGAGATAAAAGAAAGCCATATTCACTAGTGGGAGTTTGATGTGGTTTCTCCAGATCTGGATGTAGGAATCAGAGATGCTGGTATAGACTATGTTGGCTCCCAGTGCTGATTTCCTTGGCATTGTCTCAGAGGGTACTCCCCAAATCAACATAGCCCAGACAGATCCAAATTGCACTTAAAACCACATACAAACACTGACCTGAGATTTGGAGCAAATGATGGTCAGCCACGTCATGCATTTTTAGCATATTCAGAATCTTATGCAATTCCAGCAGCCAATATCAATTTTTGTGCTTACTTTGTGTTCAGTGACAGCTTCACTGAAAGCCAAGAAGATATTCCAAGGTCTGGTTTTAAACTTCTCAATACCCAGCTAGGCAGTTAGGGTGACATTTCTACACCATGATGCATGGCTTTCTGGTATTATGGCAACAGCATATCATGGGTATATAACTCCACCAAGGGCAAAACCATCTACTCTGATAGCCCCCATCACTTTTTTATGCAGGAACATAATTCACACAGCAGTCTTTTCTTGAAAAGGTGGTTGTAAATTTGAGCATCTGTGTGCATGTTTTTTCAGTTGTCATAACCAGACCTCCAGCAAGAGACGGTACTTGATGTCTCCTGTAATCTGGTGCACAAGTAATAATTAAAGAGTTGCAGTTATTTCGCCATATTGTAAGTGGCCAATTAGTTATTTCCTAAATATATTAAAATTTTGCTTTATAAAGTGATAGTTAAACTCTAGAAAAACCTCCTGCTTGTACATCAAAGAACATTAGATTGCTTCATGTTAATTTTTACTGAGTGCAATACGATATATGTGGCTTTCAAAACAGATGCCTGATGTGACCTGACCTATCAGTTTATGGAGAATCTTGGTAATACGTGCCCACCATGTGCATTGATAAAAGCAAACAGAATAGTCATTGGGGGAAAAAACAGCCTCAAATTTTCTTTATTTCTATTAAAAATTGTCCAGTAATTTATCCTTCTGTTCTTCTCAGTTACCTAACTTTTATTATCCAGCATTTTCCATTTAGGATATTTACATACTGTAGTAGAGTATCTCTCTGACAACCTAAGCAAACAAAATTTGCATGACCTGTCAGTGTGAGGTGCTTTGAAATTTCACCAGTATTCTAAGATTTCTTGGGGAAAAATGGATCAGTTTTTCTTAGTCAATTAATTAAAGAACTTGTGAATTCACTGATTATTTCTTGAACCCACTAGGCATTGTTTAATGTCTTCTTCAATTAATAATATTTTATAAAGTACTTAATCTTCCTCTTTTGTTATGATTACATTACACCAGTTTTCAAGTGAAGACTAAAACCCCGATCTTGCACTTCTAGCTAATATTAGACCCACACTGTTGAGAGGATTTCATTTGGTTTTGCTACGTTTTAGAACTTTCTCTCACTGCTTTTTAGCCCTTTTACTGCTTATGACTCCTGGATTTTTTCCAGCTGTGTGTAGATTTCCTTATCAACTTCCCACATGATATATATACCATTATGCGATACAGCTCCCTCTGCATGTTGTATGTTGATCTTTTTACTTTGGATATTTACCTTCATTTCACTCTCTCTCAGGGTTGTTCCAGAATGAAGAAGCTTCCCTCCATGTAGATATTTCTCGTATGCAATGTATTTCTGGTCTCTAGCCACCCACCAGTTTCCAGTCTAAAAATTAATACATCATAACAAGGTCCAAAAAATAGCTTTTTTTTCCATGCTGGACAACATGCCTTTCCAGTTGTGGAACTAACCATGACTTTTAGAAACTATCAACAATGCTTTACGTTAGCTGCATAAGATAAAGTAGCACACATGTTGAACTGAGTTTGTCCAGATACTACTATTTTAATGCCCAGATACTGCAGACAAATGTTTAAGAGGTAATTCATCCCATTCTTGGTTTTGATTTGGCAGTTTTTGACACACTCCTATCAGCATCCCTGGTCTGATTAGTTAGTACATCAGTCCATATACTATTGAGACCTGTTAGTTGTGAGGTGTAATTACCAAGTTGGTATTCCCTCCTTCGTCTCACTGCTTTTACTTATCTGCTTATCTGCTTCTACAATCTGAATTTGTTGCTTTGTTCACATAACTCCCTTCCTCATGTGTTACTGATGAGGATTGTCACTTCTCACTCCTGTTCCCTGACTGTGTTATCCATACACCCTTCCACTTTTGTAGAAGTATACAAAAAAATTAATTCTCTTCACATTCTTTGTGACTTTGATTCAAAGGTTGTTGCTTATTGTATCATATTTGCCACTGGAAACATGTTTGTATCTTCAGCTGTCCTCCCTGGAGTCACTGTACTAATACTCTCTTTTTGAACTAGCTCATTCCCAGCCACTCCCTTACCCATAAACAAGACACACTTTTCATGCAACTTCTCTCCTATTAGTATATGTCCAATTCTTCCACCAAAGAAAAAGTTCAACTGCAAAACAGAAAAGTTCTGAGGACACTCCCTGTAACTTCTAAGTGTGGAAGGGTCTCTAAAAGGCTGGTATGCATATTCATCTAGACATGCCTCTTGCTTCCTTCTCAACCTCCAAAGTCTTTTTCACTACTACTGGCTGTAGTGAATACCAGAATGGGTGCTCCCAAGGTGATTTTACAAACATTTCTGCTTATGTAGCGCATTGATTCTCATTTCTGAACACGATCATTTTTGTCACTTTAGTGTTTTTTTAATTTGTTTGCAACAGGTAACCAATTGTGACTTTTTTATCTCTACATGTAGTTTAAGACCATGCTTCAAAAAGCCTGCGGCACAGAACATTTGATTTAGTGAAGGATAGCTACATCCTCATAGCCTTAATCCATAGCTTAGGGATTTGCTGATCTCAGTATATCTCAGATCAGCCCTTTTCTGGCAACTTCTACATTTCCCAAAGACTTCAGTCATCGCATGTTATTCCATGCCATCATGGAGATCTTCAGTGTAATGCTCAGTGCTCAAATTAGAAGTGAAGGTATTCGAATGCACTAAAATAAATTTTAACTTGTGTCTTTGAATATGAATAGTTTATGTAGCACTTTTCTGAGTATTTTCTAAACATGTCTGCAACCCTTCTGAAGTGATTGAATTCTACTGATGATTTATGCTACGCATATTTAAAAACCTTTCTGCTTGTTACCTTCATTTTAATTTCTGCTATGAGCTACCACATCACCTTGGGAATTCACATTCAGGTATTCTCAATTCTTCAGATGTTTCAGCCCTTTCAATCACATGTTACCCCAGACCCACATCCTGTGATAAAGTCAAATATTAAAATAGATATGGGGCCACTTGCTATGTGATGCAGGTACTTTAGTTAAAGTGACATGTCCTTAAAATATGTTTACAGAAATTCACATTCTTTTCCAGCAATTTCTCCCCTGAAAATATTGATAAAAGTAATGAGCAGTGGTAATCCATAGAAGAACCGCTGAAGGATCAGTGATAGTTCTCCCTTAGACGAGGACAATCTCCTCTGTTGATCTATTAGTTATCTGGCTTTCAACTGTTTAACATGTGTTACACTCAAATGGTATTACTTTTTATATCAAAGTCTGGATTAAAGCAAGTTATTCAGAGTCTGATAGAGAAACACAAACATCTTTGCCAACAGAGTATATTCTAATTTTTAAAAAAGTGAAATAATATTAACAGAATTCTTCCTTAATAAAACAGACAAAAATAATACTTATTGAGATAATTAATTGTTTTACTATCTTACTATTCTCTATTGATGGCATCTTACATTATTTTCTCTGTGACTTTGTCTGGGAGTAACATTTTAGCTTTGGTATCCTGATTTTTTTCCACCCTCTTTGAAACTGACTTAGAATTTTAAGATTTGTTACATGCCTTTCTTGCACCCTGTACTTTTCCTTGTCCTATGTAACATGTCCCCCTAGTTGCAGGAGTCAGGACCAGTATAACCAAAACTGGGTATGCTATACCTTCTACGTAATTTCTGGTGAACTGTTAACAATGCACCATTTGCAGCAGCTGCTCAGGGCACACGACACCTCAGGCTACAATCTGGGCGTTAAAGAACCCTGTGAGGCATGAGAGTGTTTCTGTCTTCACATCAGTGACTCAGCTGTGATAACACCCTTCTGCAGAGGCATCAGCACCTTAACACCCAGCCTGGGGGGTCATGTCTGCTAATGGCCATTAGGGACTGGCATAATACGCAACTGCAATGATGTAGACGGTCAAAGTTTCCAAATATATCCCATGACTCACAGAGTTAAATCATGCCTTGTAAAACTCCCTCTCCTGGGGGAGGTACTGGGCATTCCAGTGTGAACTTGAGCATATAAAATCTTTGGGTTTTGGGGCTTCTAGTACCACTGATCGGATCCAGAGGAGGACCAGAACCATAACAGGACTGCAACTACCACTCTCAGCCAAGACCGTGACCATCATCCTCAACAATAGGTTTCTTTAACTTTTGCACTCAGAGGGATCATGTGACACTGAGCACAGGAGCTAGCAAACACTGTTCTGTTTGTGTCCGAGAGCTGAGTTATACATCTATTTTTTGGGTTAAAACCAATTTTTCTCTGCATCATTGTATTTATATTAATCTTCTTAGTAAGCTGTAACTCTGTCTTGTAATCCCTCTTGAGTTGGGTTAATTTCTCTCACCAGTTTACGTTTAAACCAGCACACATGGCATTCTTTGAAAGGAACTCTAGAATTCAATTCCATAGATAAGTTATCTACTCAATTTGATCATCTCTGTTTGCAGACTGCTCTTCAATCAAGTACACTTGGGACTTTTTATTCCACTATTTCAAACACTTCTATCTGATAGCAGACAGGTCAGAACAGCTTTGCCAAGTGGACACATTTCGATCTTGTTATTTGAAATACGCAGAGATTTGAATTTTAACCCTAGGCACAGTGCTTGCTGTGATTATGTCATATTCAACTCCACCATCTATTTGGAATTCACCTTTTATCGATTTCTATGTAGTGTCAGAAGCCAACCTGCTATAGAATATACCCCTGCAGATTAAATTAAGAGGCTTAGTAAAATCTTTTTTTCATTAACAGAGCTTTATCCTTCAGCTGCATTTTCCTGCTGGAGACCAGTGCCAACACCTTTGCATCATGTCCATTCTCTCCAGGGTTTCTGCAAACACAGCCGATCTTTACACCATGCTTTCCCGTTGCAGTCACATATTCAGTTTGGGCATGTGTTTTCAATTGTATGCTTCATTCTTTTGGTGCTTATTAGATACTTGGATTAAGAAAACATGCTTTCTGCTGTGTTTCAAATACCTTTTCAGCTCTGAGTTTGTATCTCGCATCAGAATTGTGGTAGCCTATTTATTCTTTATTTTCTCACAGATAGTTTTGTTTAGTCTGTTGGTTTGTTAACATTCATGTGATTTGGCTTTACCACACAGAGTGATGACTTAATGGGACAGACATTTCAACAAGGATGTAGTATCTGCTAAACAGTATATATTTTTTGAAAGAGCTGTTTTTTTCATGAGTCTTCATTCTGATGCTTTGTATAACACATCCAATTCCACTTGCATTTATCCCTTCACTTAAAACCCCTACATTTAACTTTTACATACTCTTAATCATTCATTAGTTCTGCCTCCTTCTGCTATCCTCTGCAGTAAGACAACACTGTAGGCAAGAGAATACTACTGCTTCACTCTCCTTTTATATTTCCAGTAGGGTAATTTTAAATGCCTTTTGTCCCTCACACTAGGCTTGTCTGTGGGTCAATAAAGGGATCTCAGGCTTAAGTCTAGCAGAGCTGGTGTATTCCCAAAAAACCTCTGACCAGCAATTGCCCAGTCTCAGTAAGATTTTAGGCAGCTGGTGCAAGAATCCAAAACTAATGCAAAGAAGGTCAAAGGAACAAGGACTAGGAGCTAGGGATCCCAATTAGCTTGAGAGACGAGGTTGTACATAACTGACTTTTTTTTTTTTTTTTTTTTCCTAATGGAAACCCTCAGACAGGCAGAAAGGTGTATGGTGTAAACCAGTTGGTCCCCAATGGGAAGATACAACTGCACAGCACTCCTGTCTCAGGGTGCAGGCTCCACTGCAGGAAAGGATGTCTCTCTGTGCTTGTGCCTGAGCATCTCTGCTCTTGGAGGGGAAGTCCAGGTACCTAATGCCATCTTCTGGAATCAGTGCTGAGACCTAAGATACTAGAATTCCTGCTACCTTTCTTTTGCAGCAGCTTTGGTATGCAAACAGTACTTGTAACAAAGCACATGGTACTAGACCTCCCTGTCATGTCAGATGCTGGAGTTTGGTCCTCTAAAAGTGTAGTGATGAGGGAAATGCCTGGAAACCACTCTTACACTCTTCTCAGTAGATATGTACTTCAGAATTTAGTCACAACTTTTTCATCCTAATCAGATTCATTCATATCCCTTGAAGAAACATTGAGTTGGGTGTAGTACAACTTTGTTTCTAGCAGCATTTGAATTTTAAATTGTTAGCTTTTTTTTTTAGCCTATCTGAAAATCTCTGCATTACACATAACAAGTTCTGAAGTATTATTGAGATATGCACCAGTTTTCAGATCTTCCCTGGAGCTTACAGAGAAATGGCAACAGCAAGTAATTTGAACCAACGTTGGATAAAACAGAACTTATAAGTGTAACATTTCCCTCTGCAGACATATGCCTTCTGTAAGGGTAATAATGATAGTTGTTAATAGCAAGACCCAATTTATAAAGGAGTCAACTTATGACAATCATGATGAAATGAGATAAATAATCAGCTGAAATGATAAAGATCATTTGTGACATAATTGCAGAACAGGATTCAAAGACTCAGGAGATGTAATGTCTTTCTCTTCATTAATCAGAATAAATATAACATTACAGATGTTACTTATTGAAAGACTGTTGTGTGTGCATATGATGTGTATATGCAGCACATCTCTGAGAGCTGAAGCCAAACAGTGTATGTAGTTTTTCTATTATTAACTATGTGTAGAACAGTCTTCAATTTTTTCTATAGTGGAATTCATAAGAATTTAAAAGTTCAGAAATGCTGTTTTAAAGCTACTATACAGCTTCGGTGAATAAAATAAACCAAAACAAAACCCAGTTTTCATGTTTCAAATGTTGAGGAGTAGCACTTGCAGTTCCCAAAAAGAAAGACAAATTAAACCACAAAGAATTGCTATCGCTACAATTGCTTGTGGTACTCCCAGCTTGGGAAATTCTATAAAGTATTACCTAGGAATTATGTGGTCCAGGCTGGAGACACTTAAACAATTTAACACTTATCTGCAGAATTGGAGCATGAGGCATTCTACTGTTCATAACTCAGTGACTCGCCATCTCTGTATATGTCAATAAAACCCCTAAACATGTTTTCCTCTAAATTGTGAGCAGTTAACTGACTGCAGGCTTTAAAAGCAGCCATCAGCTATAACATCTTGACAAATCAATCCTGCCTGCTTGAACTAGCCTGGTGAAAGCAGTGGTTCTCCTTACCAGCACAACCCCTCTTCACAACTGCCTGTATTTTACTTAGTGGTTTCTCTGCATACCTTTTACATAGAATTTCAGCTTGGTCTTATTGTCTTGCAAGCATCTCAGGTTAAGCCTTCTCTGCCCCCTTCCACTTACTACAAGGGGTCTATCACCTGTTGTGTGCCATAGAGCTAGTTGAAAAAGGCATACAGGGCACCACATGGGCAAACCCAACCATTCCACATTATTTGGTCCCACTTCTGAGATCCTTGTCCCAGTTCAGAGCTTAAGCTCAGGAAAGAATGTTCTTCTCTGTTTGAAAATAATCTGGCACAAAGGTCATATTTTCTTACAGGTAGCAGAACTACCTATGTATTTTCTAAGTAGCAGAGATATGCTATGTATTCCCTTTTCCCCCACTTACTTTGTCTCACTAGCTCCTTGCTGAAACATGTGGTCACTGATGTGAAACAGAAAATCTGCCAGTGCATGATGTTCTCTAGCCATGTGTTTTGTTAGAGGTTGCACAGATCACCCTGCCTGTTACTGTGGTTGCCTGATATTTCCCATGATATGATCTTCCTTTGAGTAACTTCCAACTTTGCCAAACACCATAGAAATTTTCTATGTTGGCTGTACACTGCATGGTAAATTTATATATACACACATATTTATGCAGAAAATAAACTGCCACTTCTAAGAAGGAATATGGAGAAAAACATGGTGTTCTTCCCACGCTAAAAATTTCTGCTGACCTTTTATTTGGAAAAACATAGGTCATTTCTCCCCTATCTTGAAATCTGACAGCCTTTATTAATTTGTGGCCTTTATTCAAGGTTGTGCCTTTTATCATCCCTTTGAGATGCTCCCCAAACTTGCCATCATGCAAGTCATTGAAAAATTATGACTCTCAAGAGCTCTGTAGGAGTATTTTAAGGCTGAGTGGGCAACAAAGCCACCATCTCTTGTATTCTCAATCTTTGACCCGCTGAATCATGACTTCTTGCCTGGGCTGTGACACAAGAAAGTCCCTCTACCTTAGGACATTCCACAGCTTGGGAACAAGAACACAAGCCTGAGAGGTATGATAATTGGGGAGTAAAGCACAGGCACCTATATATACACGTGTATACACATGGAAGCATTCCTTTTTCAGCTAAATTTTAAAATGAACTATGTCATTTTAGGTGAAGTCAGATGCTGTTGCTGATGGCAGAATATGTGTACAACACTTCCCTGAGTGAGTCTCTTAGAGGATGTGGGGACAGACAGCATTTATAGCTCCTGTTTTAGTGTATGACTCAGATATGTGATGAACTTCTCAGAACTACTGACTTGTGGCAGCTCTGGGATAGCAGATGCATTTCCTGGCACTTGGGAAACTTCACAACAGAGAAAGCAAAGAACATATGGAGTTTAGAGGTGGTACTTAGGCTCTGCCTAACTTTTCTTTCAAGAGACATTCTTTCTTTGGATATGGTTGTAAATTTACAAGATTCTCCCTGCATGGATTTGACCCTAGGCAGTTTTACCATCTTGTAGGCCTTTCTGCTGCTCAGTCCTCTGTGACACAGAGCCACCAACTCCACTCTTCCACCAAAGCCATCTTCAGTGGAAGACTAATAGGTTTTTATAGTGCAAGAATGTGTTCCAGAGGTCATTAGAATCCCCTTGCCTCAGCAGAAGACTGAGGCAAGATCTCAAAGCTTCATGACCAGGGATCCACCCCAGACATTAGCAAGATCCACCCCAGTGTCTTCCTAGTGTGTATGATGGATTTCTACTATCAGCTCAAGAAGGACCAGAGACTTCTTTGCAAGCAGTACAGGAAGGGCTACCAAGAACTTTCTAGATAAGAGTTATCACAAAAGAGCTGGATTATCATAATGGGCTGCTGTAGCTGTTGTGGAAATGGACACTGTGGATCCTGCAGTGAGAAATACGACAGCAAAGTTCATGAATAAGTCAGTCTTCATGGCAAAGGTTTGAATGACATGCAGTAAGTGCACTCTGAAAGCACACAGTGACCAATGCAGATAAAACAAAATAGTAAATTCTTGCTATTTAGGTTAATGATCTCTTATCTGATTGATAAAATATTTCTGCTGGAAAAAAACTCATGTAAGAAAAGGTTGAGCAAAACCAGTCTAATATATTGCGTTTCCTAATTTCGGTAATTTGACCTGGCAACTTCAAAACTGTTTCTTAAATATTATTTAATTCTCTTAGTTTCCAAACATTGTTTTATGCTTGAGTTGTCTTCTGTTGTTAGTGCTTCCTAGGACTTGATTTCCTTGCTTCATTGCAGTGCTGAATCTTCTTGGAGTGAGTACTGTCTTTTCAATTTGGGTCTACGTGCCATTTAGCACAGCGGGCATCTGATCCCAAACACATAATTTATGCACTTTGTTTGGGTCACCTCACATCTGCTCATGTGATTTGTCTGGTCAAATGCATAGATAGTTTCTGTGCAGTTAGAGACTGATTTGAAAATCAGTTAAGGGGCTAGACAACGTATCAGATATGACAGATCAAGAGTTCAAAGAAATCCATAACCCAGAATCACTGCTGCTGAGCCACTTTTGAAAACCCAATCTATTCATTGCTCCGTGAAAGACTGTTGCTTGTCAGAGGTTAAAGGGACAGTAAATTTGTTTACTGGGAAGGACCAGAAAAAAAAAAAAAAGAAACCAGTGTATTGCATCTCATATTGACAGAAGGGATTTTACTTAGGTAGTGAAAATGAACTGCAGCAAGGAAACTACCAACATGCTTCAGTGAATGTCACAGTGAATAAAGTATACAAATAGGCCTGTGGCTGAGAAAATAAACAAACAAAATTTCCTAATAATAGCAACTATGGAGGTTTTGGTGTGGGACGTGAAAATTTCTTACATGTTTGTTAGAAGCTGAATCTTTAGCAATAGGCAAACTCAAAAATGAGGCAGGAGAAGAGAGAAAACCAGAGACACAGCTACCAAAGGGATTGAAATTTGAGATAAAATAGTACTGGTTTGCAACATAAATTATTTTAAAAATGTGATCTTAAACTCTTTTGCTATCAATTAGACAACATTGGAATTCATATTGATAATGAAAGGAAGATGAAAGACACAATAACGTTTACAGTGGTTTACCAGTGCAAGATATGCTAAGAAGATGCTGGTAAGCATTACTATTTGCATGAGGTGTCTGCTATGAATGTCAAGGCAGTGAACATCAACTGAGGAATGACTGAGTGAACAGGATTTCAAGGAGAGAAGTGAAGATGCAAGACATGTAGGGTTTGTGGCTACAGGGAGAAGTGAGATCTATTTTCACAAATAGATGATAATTTTGATACAGCACCCACTGAAGTCAGTGGAAATGTTATTGACTGGTCCCTGGCCTGGGGTATAATAAATGTCGTCAGCAGGTGTTGCAAACCTAATGCACAGTGAAAGACGGACAGTGGTGAGCAAGAGTTGAGAAAACACTAGCAGATCCATGAAGTGTTTCACTATTGGTATGTACTGCTGTCAAAGTAAGGCAGCAATTTTATCCCTGCATTATCTCTGCACTCTCCACCCACGTGGACATGAGTTTTGGTGTATAGCTATTCTAGTTACTGTTGCCACACACTGCCTATAAGCAAACATACAAGTTCTTGGAGATTTTTTTGTCTTTCACATTCTGATGTGGTTGTGATTTTTAACAGCAAGTGCAATGCACTTCAGCGTGAAAGGAGACTGACATCTGACTATGAAGTGATGATGTGGATATTTTCCTGATGATTATTTAATCAAACAGAAGAACTGAGAGTGTCAAACAAGTACTAGCAATTTATCAAGAGCCAGTTGTAGAAGGAAGCATTCCCTGATTCATCAGTGTGATAATTACCACTGACATTTCCCCAAGGGGAACTGCATTTTTAATTGTTATAAATATAATCACACTTCTAAAGAGAAGTGGAAACAGAATCCTTTCAAGACCATTTCTGGATATAGAAATGTCTAAAGTTTCCATGTGGAAAAAAAATGCGATAAGGTGTTATTTGGCACACCAGAATAAATGTAATTGTAAAGGTTAACTAAAATACTGGTTACTATACCCTGATTTCCAGAAGAAAACACATTTAAGAAGACTCTCTGGGTTAAGTCCTGAGCCTGGTGCAACTGCAGCTTCCTTAGCTGGGCTGAAGTTGTCTTGAGTTTTGATGGTGAGAGGAAAGGCTATGGATCCTGCTGGTTGTGCAGGAGCTGCCTCCAGCTCCACCACCCCTACTTGTGGACATAGAGGAAGTAACCTTCATGGTAACCTAAGGAAGGACCGCTTGAATAAGAGTCCAAACACCTCTCAGGGCAAACTGTGTTTTGACTTACCTACTCACAGTGAGCAAACTGCGGGCAGCATCTCTGAGGCTTGTCCAGAGCATACAGCCCAAGGGACCACAAAGGCTGGTCCTCTCCCACAGCAGCCCTTACATGACCGCTAACAAGCAACCACTCTGAAGTGTTGTTTTGTTTTTCTTTTCAAAGGGCAGATTAGAATAAATCAGCTACTTTTTGCCTCCTTCAGATCTCTTTTGCCAACAAAAGCCCTTAGTCATATTCCCCGTTTCAATGTATTCGGTATCTAAATTGTGGGACAGGATGTTAGGAGTTGTCTAAATTTCTTGACAGGATGCTAGAAAAATGAAGGTCTTCAGCACAGGTGCTACCTTTTCAGGTGATAAGGCTGGTTATCACTTGTAGCCTACTGAAATAAACTGAGCCAATAAAGTATTTTGCCACTACTTGCCAACTACGACATTGTCTTTATTACTTAAGATAGCAGTGCTGGCCTGAGGTTAAGAGCTTAGTAGGAATAGACTGCCTTTAACTGGACCAGCTGATATGGTTGGGGAAAAAAAGTGAATTTTTATCAGAGTAGTAAGACCTTTGTTCTGTCAGCTGTAGTAACTTACAAAAATCTCATACATTAAAAATTGTAACAGGTGTTTTAGGTCTCTGCAGGCATGAAACAGCAATACTAGGTAGAGGAAAGCTCTTCAATCCCTCCCTGATAGTGTGTATTCTAGCATATGACACCGTCACCATCTTGGACTGCCAAGTCCTTTCATTTCCCCTTTCACTTTTTCAGTTGCTGTGTCCATCCCTGTAGCACACAGGTCACAGACAGTCTGTTTTAACTAAACTCTGATTTATTGAAAGTTGCAGTTGTGCTATTCAGAGTTGTTGATTTAGCTAGCAGATGCTGAGTATCAGCAGAAAATGTAATCTGATGAGTCATCTACACAGTTTAGGATTTTGGCCTGCAAATTTATGAGAAAGAAAACCCCAGCCTAAACTGCTCAGCTAAGGACTATTTGGTTCTACTCCTTTTTTATTAAGGACCTTAGCCCTTCTTCAATTGAAATCAATGGAAATTCAACTCTAGGTTAAGCAGACACCACTCAGTAACATGGACGGAGCTGTGCCAATTTAGCTTGGGCTGCATTCATTCTATTAGATTGCCCTTCATAGCTGAAACCAAAACGGATGTTTTCGTCCTGTATGAAAAAAGAGAATACAGAGAGAAGAGAATCAATCTACAGCAAAATGTAAAAACATACTAGCTAATCACTTCCTTAAGTGTTTTAAAATGGAAGAAATTGTATATTCAGAATTGCAAACAGCTTAAAAGAGTACAGTTAACAACAAGATTTGTTAAAAGTTTTTTTATTATTCATTGATAAAAAAATTTTTTTAAGTACTGAATTTGCACACATTTTTACTTTGAATCTGCATACTGTTGGAAATCACATGTGCAAATATCTGATTGTCTATGGTTTTGCATATGTCCTTTTTGCATGCAACCGTCTTGGAAACCGTACACAGAATTCAGGTCATGTAGGAACCAGACTCAACAGAACTCAAACCCCCCAAAGCCCCAAATCCAAACAGACAAACCATCAACACCCCTCTTTCTCCTTCCCTGAACCAGATATCTCCTTTTATGAATCTGTGTATAAACAGGACTAAACCTTCTTGCAGATCTGTTTTATGACATTGACTATCACCTGAGTCCCTTCTATGTTGGGTTCTACCCTTCATTGAAGGCTGTTCCACCCTCTTTCCCCCACCCATCATCTCACTCATTACTGTGAAGCCACATGAAGCTTTCCAACTCCAACTTTAGCTTCTGTGACCTTGGGTTTGCTGTGGGTCTGACAGCAGGCATTGGTTTGTGCTAGCAGTAACTGGAGTTTCCAGTACAAGCATTTCACAGGCCCAAGTCTTAGCTGTCAAGACAAAACATGAGCAGGTGAATTCACCTGGTTATGGTCAGATTCTTCTGCTTGCCTTAACCCTTATGGAAAAGTTACAGCTTGCAAGACAGGTTATCTGAAATGAGACTAGTATTTCAAAGGGCTCAGTGCATGCAAAGGTATACAGATGATGTTAAGTCTCTGCAGTAATGCATGCTACTCACATTTTACAGACTACTAAAAGCATAGAGTACTTTCAGTTATAAAAATAATTTTACAATAGCAAAGTGTTGTAAAGAAAAATTATTTAAAAAAATAAAACCCTGAAGACTTTACTCACTTCAGACTTAAAATATATTTCAGCTTCATACAACCACTTTTTCCTCAGTGTCTCAAGACCTTTTTTGCAGCATAAAATTGGAGAACTATGAGGTCATTCTCCTGTGGAAAAAAATAATATAAAAATTCATTTAGCACGTCATGATGTCAGTAAATTTGACTGATTGCTTTTGATGTGATTTGACACATCAGAGCAGCGTGATTCATGAGCTAAGAGGGAAGGACTTTTTAGCAATTTGTCCCCAACTTATACTGTGATGTCAGCTCTTCTTGAGAGCTAATTCATACATACAATGGGCATCCCATTTTCTAAAGATCCATCTCCATTTATATTGTTCCAGCTATTATTACTTAGTAAGCCTTTAGACTTTAGTCTGCTTAAGATTAAAACTAATTTTTTTTAAATCCCGAACGTTTATCTCTCATCAGAGAAGATGAGTGTACCTTAGGAGAGACACAAGAGAAAGATTTGTGAGACCTAACAGATTTGTGCAAGAGAATCATGACAGGTATTTCATAATGGAAAGACCCTCAGAAAGATAATTCTGCAGCATACAGATGTTTGCTACCTTAGCAGATGTTCACCTTTTAAATAAAAATAAGCTTTTAAGAGATCCTCTGAAATGTCATAGTTATCCCCATTACTAAAAGATATCTTGATTTACACTATTACAATTGTTGAAACATTCCCAAGCACTAGGTTCTGAAAGTCATACTTTACCTGCCCTGTAAGGCATTTAATTAATTCCATACTTTCATTGTAGACACGACAATTAAAATAATTCTTGACTACCTCATGGAATTTTAAACATTTTGAAGAAATGCATTCAATACAAGATAGTGTGTGTGCAATTCTACAGCTAGGTCTCCCAGCTGTCCAATAAATTTCTGGGAGAAACAATTAGCGTAGAGTCATTTGTTAGAAAATGAACCAAAAATGTGTCTAAAAATGCCAGTACTAAATGTGATGACAATTAAGAGCAAATTACTTGGCAAAGATGCCATGTGTTCATATGTTGTTTCAACTACATGTGTTTGATGTCTAGCATCACATTTTTGTTTAAGACATAATTGCACATTTCGTTCATTTTGTATCTATACTGAAATAAGGTGATAGGATGCCAATACTTTTTAGGCAGGACTCCCCAGTGACTCCAGTTATCACTATACCTTCTTATTCCAAGAGCAAAGGTATTTTTAATTAAATGTGAAGCAGGCTTTATTCATTCCTTTTGATTATTTTTCCCTCGCCCCATAGAAATTTTTATAGGGCAACACAATGAGAAACAGAAATGTCTTAATGTGGAATTGATGTTACATGAAAAGATCTCTCAGGGGAATCAGTAAGACTTTCATGGCCCAATCAGATGAAAACTAGATGAGCAGTTGCAGAGTCTCCCTCACTGGAGAGATTCAAGAACTGTCTGGAGGTAATCCTGTGCCATGTGCTCTGGGATGACCCTGCTTGAGCAGGGAGGTTGGACCAGATGACCCACTGGGTACCTTCCCACCTCACCCATTCTGTGATTCTCTGTGACTCTCTTTTAGGTAACAATAAATGAAAACTACTGTATTGTGTGTATCCCCCACATAACAGTGTTGTGAATTAATAACACTTTAGAATTAAAAAGCAGGGAATAGGTCTATTTTAGCACTTACAGCAGAGAAACAACTTCTCTTTGACAATAATTTTCTTATACTTACTAAGTGCTCAGTGGTTTTTTACAGGTAAAAAAGGACAATGGGCTAGCAATTTCTTAAAAAGGATCCAGGAGGACACACACTTCCAGTCCTGCTGCCAGATCTCTTAGGTTTGCTTCAAGTTATGTCCAGATAAAAACATTTGTACTGTTCATATTGAATAAGTATACTGACTACAGATCTACCTGATAATTTGTAAGAATCACACACTTATAGAGAACTTCAAGAATATTCTTATCAGTTGCTATTAATTTATTCCATTAGTGGTAGTTCATATCATATTTTTACATGAGATTGATTGGTATCATAATCCATAAGGAAATTAAACCAGCTCATCAGTGAATAAGTTAATTTTCTCCTGCTTATGGTTTTTCATGTCAGTTTTTGGAAGGTTTCAAAGTTTTTTGCTGTCCTAAAAGAAATTAAGACACTATTATCCTTACCTTCATAGAGTCTAGTCTTTCCAGGATTCTTGGCAGAATAAGGAATAATGTCTTGTAGATACGTTATTTCAGTCAGGCTCTCTTTCCTAAGAGACTTGCATTTTGGACAGCCAAACAGTGGAGTGTGGTGGGGAAACAGGATAACTAAAGTTTTTCTGTCTAAAATATCAACAATTATAAAGTCAATCTTAGCCTCCCAATGACGTCAACTTTTTCCATCCTCTTAATTCTCTCCAACACACACTGTAATCCACTTTTCTACAAGTAAGTTATCTTATCTAAGTCTTTGTTCCTTGTATTATGGGGACTTCTTAGACTTCTTGATTTCTTACTTGCCACCCTTGTGCTTTCAACTTACTAACTTCAACAGCACCCATCTTTCTTAGATTTTCCCTTATTACTCTTTCATGATCTCATTTGATCTTATTTTTCCATTTATGTTTCCCTGAGTACATTAGCATGCTCAGGGACATTACCATTCCTGAGCCTTTAACTGCAACCATTAGTGTGGATGATTTCTGACTTTAGAAGTTCCCTTTCTCCAAACAGTCTTATGACTGCTTCATGTCTTTAAATACTTTCCTATTCTAAAATCTCCCTTTCTTACTAATTTTTTCCAGAGCTACCTGGTTTTCACCCTCTCCTGTCCTAGTTAATTTTGTATTCAGCCTCACTAGTCTTTTACTTTTTGCTTTTCTCTGTTCTTTTTAAAATATTGCAATGCAATCTATTTCTTCTTCTGGTAATGTGCGGTGGGCAAATAATTTCTTCTGTCTCTTGTCTCTTGTCTTCCTTTGAATCCCCACATCCACTTCAAACTCCTCATTAATGTTTACAGGGACCCTATCCCCGTCTTTAGTCATGTTTCACCTCACACTCTTCTCCACTTCTCCCACTGCAGTTGCTGTTAGTAGAGAAGGACTTGACCAAGACTTTTTTATCTTTCTTCATGAACACAAATATTCTGACACATTTTCCAGTGCAGGGAACACCTTTCTCTTGCCAGACTCCTCATTCTCTCTTTCAAGGTGGGTTTTATTTTTGGTCTGCTTGGGGTTTTGTTTTTGTTTGTATTTGGTTTTGTTTGTTTTGTGGTTTTGTTTGTTTGTTTCAAGGATCATTTCTTTCTTCTGCACAGCCTATGAATTCGATGAATTCTGTCTTTCCTGGGCAACTGTCTTAGAATTTTTTTATCTCTATTTTATTACATTTTGAAAATAGTGCTATAATTCTTTCAGCAATGGCAAGATTCTGTGCCACCTTATTATCAGAACAATGCAGTGTGTCCTATTTAAATACAATGCCAGATATTTATACACATCAAAATAAATGCATTTTGGCAAGGTCATATTCAAATATCCAAATTTGCCATTCACTTCTTCTTTCCTTTAGAAATAATTTTCTATGATGGCTGGCCAATAGATTTCTTCCACTTGCTGAAAATTGTGTAAGCTTATCTTTCCTCAGTTTATTGAACAAAATATTAAGAGCTGTTTTGATTGTGTTCTATAAATGATTTTAGGTGTTTTAATATAAATGAGTTCTTCAGACTATCAGATATGGTGGTATTCAACATCTAGAAGTTGCATATACTCAAATTAATATGGGAAATAAGAGTCAGTCATTTGCATTTAGCCTTTGGAATAACTTCAGTAGGTATACAATTAATGCTTCTCTATTTTAAACTTTTAAATCAACACTGGATATATTCCTAAAGTATACACAACTTAATTCAGACGGAAGTTCAGAGCATAACTCTGGATTTCTGGATAAGATTCCACAACTGACCAGTCAAGATGATTTATCCTTGAAGACTGTGGGCAAAGACCTAGTCCCATTCAAGGAAATGAAAATATTCTTGATCTCACTGGCATCAAGTGTTTAACGTGAGCATGTGTGAAAAACAGGACAGTCATGGGCAGATAACACTCAGAGCTTCCTCTGCCCTTTGGTCCTCATGGTACCATGGTGGATCCCACATGCTAAAATACCCTAAGACCAGCCTCATGCCAACAACAATTTCACATGGCTCTCACTAGGACTGGTTTATCAAGCAAAATGATGACTGTAAATGTTTAAGTTGCAGACCCTACTTTCTTGCCTTGCAGAATAGGAACAGGGTTTGATACATGCTTTAAGATAGGCAAGTACCTTACAGAGCTGAGTTAAAACATATGCTCTCAGCTGGTTAACAAGGTGGTTATTTTCTTGTCAATGAAGGAGTGGAGACAGTATTTTTATTTAGTTTATGAGGTTGTGTTTCCTGAGAGGTTACATCATGTGAAAGAAACCTTTTGGCTCTTTCATCTGCAGCAGAATTTAATGCAGTGTGTTTCTTCCCATGAGACCAAAAACATATTTCTGAGTGCAATAACCCTGCATTGAAAGGTTACTGCCTACCAATCCTGGAAACTAGAATTCCCTGTATCGCAGCTCAGGCTTCTTGCCACAGTCTTGCCTTGGAGTGTTCACTTCGGGAGGTGACTGTTTTTCACCACATTGCTGAGCAGAACACTGCTGAGTTTTTGGCCTCATCACTGGTACCCATTAAATTCAAAATTGGTTGGATTTTGGGAGTGCCTGTATGCAAATCCTGAGGAGTGCTGAGGAGTTATTTTTTTTTTAGAAAATAAAATACCTCTGAGAGCCTGGGCCTTTGTTTCTGGGAACTAAGCTGAAAACACTGGCTCACTAGTTTAATCTACATCCCTTTGAATATCCATCAGATGGTAGCATCATGGACTGTTATCATTAAAAAGAAAAGTAGACAATGAATGCTCTACTGAGAAATGTATTTGAATTATTTTAATAAATTATGCAGGGTTTTTTAATGTAGGTGATCATCTGGCAAAGGTTAGGTTGAGCCCATCACTCATCTCACTTGTGACCTGTCAAGCACATTAAAATACAAACATCTACTAGTAAGAAGCTAATGCCTTAGACTGTAGCATCTCCTCACCTTCCTGCTACCCTGAAGTTCCCAAATGAAATACCGGGTCATTTCCAATAATGACCACACAATCAAACGATCAAGTATAATTAAAACAAGATATTAATCATTTTTGCCTGCGTCTGCACTCCTACTTCCACACTGTCCACATGCCACTATATAATTAAACATCTAACTGCCAAAGTCTTTTTCTGAATCCAGCATTTCTTTCTTTATCTCTCCCACTCACCCATCCTGACTTGCATGTTAATATCAGATTGGAAAATGGCAGAGAATCAGGGTCTGCTCCCACAGAAGCCAATGGTAAAACTCACACTGGCTCCAAAGCTTATTTCCCCCATTTGTGTATGTTTACCTGTTCATGGCTTCACAGTAAAGATAAATATTTTACCTGAAACCTTAATTATGCCTAATTTAAAGGAAAAACCCCACAACTCATACAATGGTCTTCGTTGCATATCACCACAGGTTCTTCCCTTTAATAAAAGATTAAGAATCCATTAACCCCAAAACAGCTAAATCTCATCCCAAATAGCAGTGTTAAAGCTTGCTTATAAAGTGTGGGAGGACAGACAAACTGTCTTTTCCCCTGGGTTATCTCTTTTTCTTTTCCTTTCCTTTTCAAATGACCTTCCCCAAATAAGAGAATGGTGTTTTATGTTTCAAATGTACCATATGGCATGACGTGAGTGCAGTTTAATTACATATTAGCATATTCTTGCAACAAGGGTTGGTTGTTTAAAGCAGCTTGACAAAAAAGAATTGAAATATTTGAATCAACACTTTTTGAGTAAATCTGGTTTTGTTATTATGAAAACATTAAAATCATAACTGTGTGATAATCTCACTAAACTTTCACAGCATGAGACTGCGAAACAGCAAGATAAACTAGATCATCTTTTTCTGGTTGCGATTTTAACAGTTATATTAAGGACCACTGAAATACATGAATGACAGCAACTCACAGCTTCCTATGATTACCAGATTTTCAGTCTTACTTCAGATTTTGAGATAAAAAATAAGTAAAACTAATGATAAGGTCAATATTCCTTTATATTACAAAGCAGTGAAATTTGCTGGTCAAGATTTACCCTGCTTTCTGTCTCATTAAGAATGTTTTTTTACTGATACATTTAACCATCCTTGTGCTGTCCTCAGCACTTGCAGATGATCAATGGCATCATTTGGTGTCTTAAGAAGAAGGAAGCAATTAGCAGCAAATTTATATGAAAGATTTCTCTGAACATGAACCCTTTCCTACACTCTGGCTTCACTCCTATTATTTCCTCTGCCATTGCCGAAGCATCACATTTAAAAATACCTTTTGAACAAAACAAACTGAAAAATAGCTACCCAGACTGTGTATATCATTTGCTGGCCTCAGATGGTGCTGGGAACATACTCCTATTTTCTGACTAAAAAACTAAATTTGGACATTTTTGAAAATGTTTAGGCATGAGTTTAATAGAATTGCTTTTGTCGATAATCACTCACAGAAGTAATTGTTTGAAGGCTCAGATTCAACATTTGTTAAGTAGTCCAGATCTTCCCTGTACTGACATTTCAACTCCCCAGTGCTCAATGAAGAAGAGACATCCTCCAAACATGCTCCTGCAATCCTTTATAAGTGACATTTTCCTCACAGTTTGTCTTGAACTGTTTTTATTTTACTTCCCATGGGTAAAATTCTTGGCTCTCTATGGTCTGGATAAAGCCTATATACCCCTGAAGCCTACAGAAGAGGGATTATGTGGAATTCATATCGTGCATTGGCTGGGTGCTGGCTCTGTGCACATGTATGAATGGCATCCATGTCAAATCATTAGTCTCCCCAGAATGCTCTCCACAGTGATAAAGACGACTCATGTTTCATGGAGATCGGTGGACCAGCAACATCTCATCAGACTTTTCCCATCATTTGTTCCAGCCACTTGAGGACTGAATGTCATCTCTGGAGAATTTTTTAAAAATATAAAAGAAGCATTCAAGAGTTTGTTAGTAAAATGTATATCTAATCCAATTTGTGGGATAATTTCCATTTTAAGCCTGGTTTTAGCCTTGGTTAATTTTCTGTAAGCAAAATAAAAGTTACTTTTTTGCATGAGACATATAAAAATAATACACTTTCCACTGGTAAGCTGTGTGGGAAGAGGAGCACTGCTACTGGAAGGAGTCATAAGGTCAGGAATAATCAGCCATTTTACCATGATCTCTTTGATAGGTGATCTTGGTCCTAGTTCAGAACTTTACCCTTTAAAAATTGTTCTTCTCCCAGTCATCCATGAGAGTGGAAGTTTACGATGCATAATACAGTGCATTCATTTCCCTAAATCAAAGTGCAAATCATTTCTCTCCATGTACAGAAGTTTTCTTGAGAGTGATCTTCTCTTCGTGCCATATGTGCTGGGAGGTATTGTCCTTTCACACGGCCCATGCATGGTGTGATGAGCAGGCAGTTTGTCAGGCAGGGATGGGGCTGATTGGAAACCACAGGGCCAGGGCTCAGCCCCTGATGGCAAAGGGAAGAATGAGGCAGAGCCTGACTGAAGTCTGAGATGGCATCAGGGAGAAGCTTGCAGCCCTTGAGGCAGAGGTGCTTTGTGTTTTCCGGTAGTCTCAGTCTCACTCCTCGTCCCATTGGGCATCAGCCAGCCTGGGCTCTGGCATTTATTGCAGGCAGTGGGGCTGTTGCATCAGCCTGTCCTATTTCCTGTCCCCCTTTGCTGTTGTCTGGAGCCAAATCTGCATAAGATATTTATTCCCTGAGAGCCCGAGAGCCACCCATAAGCAGCACCAGCAAAATTCTTGCTTTACTCGTTTCCCCTTTGTAGCATGACCTTGTCTCTTGCACACTCCCTCAGGGGACAAAGGCAGAAAGCACAAAGAGGATGAGATGGTGAGAGGAGGATGATATTCTCACCCCCTCCCCACTCTGAGAGCAGTGCACTGCTAGATGGGACTACATGACAGTGAAGTAAAATGGGCAGAATTTTCTGGGAGACCTTGGGAAAGCATTGCGTGCTTTGGATTATATTAGGAGCAGAGCTGGAAAGGTGGTGGCAGCAAAAAGCACAGAAAAAAACTAATAGAAAGAACTTCTTGAGGGGCAAAGAAACAAGGACTGGCAATGAGAGAGAGGGAATGTGACTGTAAGTAATGTAAGAAAATGAAGAAAAAGTGCAGGGAGGTGGAAAAGGGAAAGTTGTCTTTGGATTAGGCTCAAAACCAATTTGCACTGACAGGCAGTGATGCCAGCCTCCAGTCCCATCCTCTGGCCACATCAGAGTGGCATTGTCAGAGCAGTCGGTTCCTTTAGATATTCGCCACAGAAATTACTAACTTCTATGAGTGAAAAGGCACATGCCCTCTCTTCCTTCACCCCAGGGAAGAAGAAACTATTCAATACACTTGATTTCTTCAGGTAGACTGAAGTGTTAGGACAAACCAGCTGCAGTTCAACTAAAACAACTTTTATACTGGGGCAACTTTGGAAAAAGCTGCACAATCTGGCATATTCAAAGTTTAAAGCTGGGTTTCAGTTTGCAGTGTATCTTTGCTTACAACAGCAGAAATCTCAAAAAGTCCATTTTTACTGAAGGGCATTAGAGGCAACTAACTCTGAGCCAGAAAAAAATGATTCAGAACTGGTCCAGCATCAGTTGATTCATGCCCAAAAATTTGCAGATGAAATGTTTCCGCTTTCTAAAACACAGTTGAATTTGAGTTTGAAGATTTTGCTTCATCCACTCTCTTCTAAATGACTTTTTTGGTGATGGAAGTTATTTAGGGAGTACAGAGTTAATAATACTGACTTACAGACTGTATTCATAAATTCTGATCTTTTAAACAAGGCCATAAATGTACATTCCATAGTTCCCATACAAAAATAAACAGAACCTGCTATTTCTAATCCATTCCTCCTTGGTGCTGATTAGATTGCATGTCCTGAAAGGGATGAATTCAGGCTATCCTGAAGTTATTTCTTAGAGGTTCATTTGTGATTTAATGCAAATGTTTTGTAGATTTGAAACATATATGGCACAGCTGTTCCTTCTGCATATGACGATTTTTTTCTAAGCTCTTCTGAAGGAAAAAAAATAAAGTCACAGCTATTCATTTGCCATGGGATGATGTGGCTTTCTTAAAGCCTGAAGAACTTCTCATTCCAGAGTCTCAGATAGAGGATGATTTTTACTACACTTATCTGACACTAATTCCATGTTTAGAATAGTGAGGACTGGTATGTTTTTATCTTCTCTTAAAATAGGAAAGACATTTCCTGGGTCAAAATGAAATATCTTGTAATGAATTCTGATAAGCCTAGAGTAGCTAAATAAAAGTCAAGACTTTATAAGTAATTCAAGTATCAGTGTTTCAAATAAAATAATGTGTAAGAATTTGTTATTGCAAAAATAAATCCCTCATATGACTTAGTTGAACCCATGCTGCTGGCAACTGTCCATATTTTCCCCTTAGATATTACATTTGTGCTTCAGAACCAAGTGGCTAACACCAAGCTCTCTGGCTTTCTCTTTGTACTGTTGTCAGCCTATTCACATGCAAAACAGCACCCAACTGTTTAGTCCCTAATTCCCACTGAAATCCAGTGTAGCCGGTTCAGTTTTGATGTTTATGGCTCATCTTTACCTTGGAAAGGCTGTGGGGGATGCCTCCACAGCCTCCTTTTTCTCAGTAGATCACCACTAGAAGACTAGTACATTAACAACCAGGGAAGTTTTATGAAAGCCAGCGCTTCTAGCAATCCGAAGACAAATCACACTTCCTATCTGATAAGACCTTCAGAGAAAAGAAAGGTCAGAATTCAGTGACATATGAAAATATGCATTGATAATAAAGGAGTGTCATGGTTGTGCTGTAATCACACTAAAACCTAATCATTACAAACCCAGGAAATTTGTGGTTAAATTGTTCTTCCAAGAGATATGAACACATACAGGTGTGAAAATACAGGTCTAAGTAATAGCAGCTCTGCCCTTTCCTACTGGTAACATAGAATAAAGAAAATTGGGAGGAAGACACATTTGTGTTTTCAGTGCTAGATAAATTAAATAGATTTGAGATGACATTTTTTCAGACACATTTCTCTTCTTGGAAGGAAAAGAATGACAGTTTTTGGTATTTAACAGCCACATTCACAAGAATGACGTGAAATATTAACCTGATGTTATTGTCCCTTCTGGAATCATATCAGTTAGCTGATGTAATCATTAATAACAACAAGATTTCTCCAAACATAGCTTGTTCTGATGAGTTATATTAATTTGAATTGTATTGGAGTTTTGAGGTTTAAGTTTTCTTCATTATTCTGCTGTTATACCACCTTTGAGAGTAAAAATACCCTACAAGTATTTCAGTATTTTCTGACCTATTTCACGCTTAATTAGCAGCTGATTAAAATATCTGTTTGGAAATGACAGCAAAAACATCCCCTTTCTAGTCTTATAGTACCACAAATGGAGGGAAGCCAACATCTGAGCTTCATTGTGAACAGGATAGGGTATCTATCATCTTTTTTTGGATGATACAGCTGCATCCTGCCCTGCTAAAAGTATTTGTTCTTTTCCTGTCATGATATTTTCCCTTGTTCTCTTAGGCCATGTTGTATACTAGGGAAATGACACTTCCTCTCAGAGTAAACATTTTTTTTAAAATAATTTTTTGAGATAGGAAGCTCTAAGTAGAGGCAGAAAGATGTTGTATCAAGTGTCATGAAAGTATTTTTTATGAGACCTCTACTATGCTGGAAGTCGATATCATTCTTTTTCTGATATCTACAGAAACATCTATATTATTGAAATGCAAATGTTAGAAAGGAAATCTGAGGTCACTTGCAGGGAGGAAACGTAGAGCTGTCTTCACACTGCCTTCTCTGAGAACTACAGAGGGACACAGTCATAATGAGCTCTACACTTCCTTGTGTTCTGTGGAAACAAAGAAACCGAGGAAAGAAGTCTGCATTCTGGAAAAGCATTAGAAAACCCTTTTTCACTGTGAGGGTGACTGAGAACTGGCATGGTTTGCATGGGGTTGTTGTGGCATTCCCCATCCTTGGAGATACTGGAAAGCTGTCTGGACATGGTTCTGGACACATGGCTGAGGGTGGCCCTGGTTGAGCCAGTGCCTGGACCAGGAGAACTCCTGAGGAGCCTTTCAACCCCAGTCATTCTGTGAGAAGGTTTTGGCATAGGTGTACTTATATTATACTGGTCTAAGTTAGGATTTCAATATTGCCTTATGAAGTCACTCTAATTTTAAGTACAAACAATCATTTTCATTAGAAAGTTATTTCCAAAATTAGATATTCAAATTTTTTTGTTGTTGTTAAAATGAGCAATATAAAAATTAAAAAATATTTATGAAGTTACAGCAAATCTCTCTTGCTTGAAGACTGTGGATATATAGAATTTGAAAATGTTTGCACAAATAATATTTTTGTCTTCCATCTTTGAGTGCTGTTGGATTAATGCTTATGAAATGCAATGGAATCATGCATATCATTCACACCAGAGGTAGATGCTGGCAGCAAGATCCACTCCAATAAATCATCTGAATGCCTTTGATGTCTCTTATGGTTTGAAAAGAGTCATTATGGTATTACAAACAGTAAACTTCTGGAAAATCAGATTCTGGACCGTAAGTCAGCTTTTCTGCGTAAATAAATTAAAAAAACACAACCCCCCAAAAATGCCAATAATTTACATGGAATTAGAACTTGAAAAGGTCTAGACACCAAGTCCCACCAAGGGACTTGATTTCATCTTGTTTTAGCTCATTCCAATGTTTCTTTCATGTATTTTGCTTACTGCAATCTTATTGACCTAGCCAAATCCTGAATGAACTGTTCGCATAGCTCAAAACTAGTCTCATTCTTTCTTCTTCACAAGCCAGAGGATGAACAGAATTATTGTAGAGGTTTAATCCTGTGTGACTGTACGCTAACAAATTTCAGCATTAGGAAATATCTGAAAAAAATCCCATATTTACATGTGAATTGTGCAAAAGCATGAGTTTTATTAATTTGATCTTAATTACATTATTTATCCCTTGTCTCTGGAGTAAGTCAAAATCACTGTTATGCTCCACAAGGACAAAAGTCACAATAAACCCCAAATATTAGACTTGTTGTTTGACAAGATCCAGCTTATGACAGAAAACAGTTTCCTTTCCTTGAAAAGGATGTAATTATGGTCATGTTCATTGGTGATTAATTGTAATTATTTTGTTTTGTTTCACTTAATTCCCTCTAGATAGGTTCATTGAATTTCTGCTATGTGTGTGTGAATATATTTTGTACTGGACCTCTCACTCAAATACGACTGCTGAAAATCTTGTATGGATCTGTTTGGAAATGGTATCTAGCTTTGTTGAAATGCAGAACATCACCCAGCTGGCATGGTGAAAGCAAATGACATTCAAGCTTCACAGTCTTTGAGGTTATGCTTGAAAACAATTTCCTTTACATTTTTAAATGCTTCACAGCATTGCCTCTAATCATAACTAATACTTACTTTGTGCCTAATGGTGCAAATATCATGTATGATGGGATTTTATCTGAGGTGGCATAAAAACAGTGCAAGAAATCATTAGAGAAAACGCTAAGCAAATGTGAAAAATCAGCAAAGTTTAAAATGAAATGTTCTCTCTTGATTTCATACATTCCTGGGATAATAATACTGTAGCATATCATTATCATTAGTTGAGCTGCTTGAATTAATGTTTTATAAACCAGTTGGATATACCCTGGTGTTATAAGGCGTTCTTGGCAGTCTGATTCCACAGCTGTCTTAGCCGCACTTTTATAGGAAGCCATGGAACGAAAGACAATATATCTAACCACCAGTTTGACCCTTTCTTCATTTTGGGTATGGGTTTGCTACATAAAAAGATGGAGAGAAAACTTGCATTTCCACAGTTCTCCAAACAGAGGCCAGAAATGGTAAGAAATGCACAAGTAGCAAGAGATGATTCGGATGGTGCATGTAAGGGGCTGAAACCAAGTTTCAAACATTGCCTCGAGTAGCTGAGTATTGTAGTCAAATCAGCAGGACTAGTTCGTAAAGGAAATATTTAATCCTAGTGATTCTAATTTTTTCTTTTTCCTAATTCCAAATAGTGCTGAATTCTCACTTGAAATCAATGTAGTTGCAGGGAGCAACTACCAGGATTGTGGCTTTGTCTATCTATTTTATCCTTTGAAAACCATGATTGAAACAATAACATACAGGCTAAATTGTACTTTTGGATCTTCTCTTTCCCCTTCTTTCCCATCAAAACAATGAATAGTTTGTGCTTGTGTCCACAATACTGTTTCATTTCACTCAGCCATTCCATGAGCCAGGCATACATAGTTGAGCTACTTTGAATCCAGAGCTAAAATTCGTATCTTCTGACAACAATACAAATTCCATTCACATATAAGCATTACAAATCCAATCTCATTTGTTATATACAAATTTAGTATAGTTATGAATGTAGAAAGGTATACATTACCAGTAAAACAAACCCAAAACAAATTCCCCTAACACCCCATGTGATACTATGCTTTCAAAATTGCAGGTGCTATATTATATGCATTGTCAACATGGCACAAAGACTCTCTTCTGAGGATGTCTTCTGATTTGCATTGAGATAAAAATGTTTAGGACCCACTCAGGATATGAATAATTCCTGTCACTATCCCATATATAGGGACTGAGCATGTGCACAGAATAATGCTCACTGGACTTCATCCACTTTTACAACATCACTCAAGATAACTCTAAGTTTGGTGCAGGATCTCTGAGAGAACACTGCACTATTACGTTTCAAAACATTTTTCTCACAATTCAGTGCATCTGCTGCACTTACTGATCTTGCTGGCCTAAGCATAACTGAGTGGTGAGTTGCTGATTGCGGTCTCTCCAAATCAGATCAACAGGACAGCCATAATGATTAGCCTGACAAGCCTCCTAGTTATGGTGTAAACACACACAGCACAAGTGAGTATTCAGGACACAAAAGTCATTCATTTGATGTTTGTGTATACCAGTGTATTTCTAACTCTGAATTTCTGTTTCACAGATTTGGACTACACAGCAGAGAGAGAATCAGAGTAAATCAAGTCGGAAACATCCTTGAAATGCAGGCTGTGGCTTTAAATGGCATCTGTAGTCTGCATGAGTAAAGGGGATGTTCAAAATCAGCAGGGCCTGGTTAAAAATTGCTATTTGTTTTGCAGGGAAATTTTATATCAAACAACAAAATCATTTTCTTTTTGTGGCAACAATATCCATTATAAAGTTTTCAGAGAGTGGTGAAGAACAAGAAGACAAAGAGGAAACAGAACCTCCAAAAACATTTCTTTCCTGCATACTTTTTGCTGAACTGAATTTTAATTTTATACAGAAAACACTTTTGCCATATCTATATTCTGCTGTATTCCCAGGCATTCTCTCAAAAGGAAAACCAACTGCACAATGCAAATTTTTATGTACCTAAGTCATATGTGCTCAGAATAGTGATAGGCCCCCTGTGGTATTGGGAAAAAATGAAAATCTTTGCTAATTAAATGCCTTTATAAGAAGGAAATTTAATGGTTACTGTTATGCAATCAAGAATGAGAATTTCTTCCATTACAAAGAGCTATTCTTCACTACTATGCCAGAGGAACCACTAATTTTATTTTCAGATCAATAGTTTGTATGTAGAGTTAATAAATGTGAAATGTTAATGCAGTATCAAGACAGCAATTTAGGCCTCTGGGTCCTAGTAACATCCCTTCTAATCAGCACACTCTGCAGTGATATATAGGGTTATCTATAGGGACAGATGAATCATACAATGCAGAGAGCTGCTGTTAGCTTCATAACAATTCCAAGCTGGGCAAGCAACTCCAAAGAGGAACTGACCACACAAGCTTTTAAAAATCTTGTTTGTCTAATAAAATTTGTATAATTGTGAAACTTGTTTTCTCAAGAGATATAACGCATATTCATTCTGTGTCTCAGGCCAGTTGAGCTAATAATGGTTGCAATCAATAAGAAAGTCTTTCATGAGTATAGTTTTCTAATAGACCTTTTAAGGGTCTCCAGCTAGCAGATGAACCTACTTATATCTTGTGGGTAATTTACCAGAGACATCTTGCAAAAATTTCTTAAAGGACTGAACACTTATTTTCACTTGAAGCTTGTGAAAACCCTGAGAGATCAAGGGAAAGAAATAGTATTTTATCGCTGCATTAGAATGGTAACTAGCAGGTTCAACTTTCAAAGGCCCTTTCTCACAACCTCTGAAACTACACAAGAAATGGTTGCATGCCAGATTTCACATGCAACTTAACACAGAAATATGAGTTTTACATAGGCCAAAAATTTTCCTATGAAAACCAGGCAAGCAATATTGCATTAAAAGTTAAAGAACACATTTGAAAGGTTGCCCTTAATTGACTAGTGTGCAGTGCTTATGAATGGATTCACTGCCAAGGTATATTAATGAGACACGTGAAAATCATTGTTGTTCTTTTTCTGTTCCTCTTGCCTGGTTTAGTTGCTTGAGTTCTCTAACATTTTCCAGATGCAAGCAATGGCAGCAGAAGGTTTTGACAGGAGGATGTGTGAATGCCTGTAGCTCTTCCCTGATAATCAGGTCCACTCTTTGGGCTAAACACTCAAGAAACTCTTTGGTCATGTGAAGCCCAGGCTGGCAAGTTTTATTCTGGGTTAAGCAATCCAACTGTTTTGTCATGCCACAGGGCTGCCAGATTTCCTGACTATACCATGATTTCTGTAATGTTTTATTTTTTTCTTTGAAGCCACAAGACCTGGGATCAAGAGGATCCTGGCTTTCCTTTGAGAGATACGACTTTCTGATCATCTTCTTTGTGAAGGAAGACTTGAAATTGTAACTAAAAGGCAAATACGGAGTGTGGAGCTTAAGACTCTAACTTGTTATTTTTAAATAACCTAGTTCCTAAACAAATCTTATTTTTTAAGTTATGTGTAATAATGGTGCCACAAGTTCTAGCAAGCACATTTTTATTATTACCTTGCTGTTGTTATTTTATGAACGATGGTGCTTCTATCTCAATGGTTATCTTAAACTGATGCTTGAAGGCCAGCCACACTCAAGTATGTTCACAGTAGATTTTGTTTAAATAGTTGGATTTCTAGGATTTCTTACATAACACCTCTGTCTTTCTTCTACTGAAAGTTAAAAATGCTGCTAAACTGAATCAAAAGTGTAGACTTTAAACCTTACTGTGTTACTGCTGAATGTTTTCCCCTTTACCGTATGGAAAAAAAAAAAAGGTAAGAGCATGTTACACCCTTCACACAGGGAACTTGTCTTTGTAGAACCAGAGTCATTATAAACTCATTTAGTTCATATCCATTCAAATGTGTTTAAGGTTCAGTGGAATGGTGCATGCCTTACTGTCCAGGATAGTATGTCATAGAGGAAAAAGCACAAAAAAGTTAATGTTAAAAAGTTTTATTGATGTGGAACTTCAAATTTTAAGCATAAACAGAAAGGTATTACAACGTGATATAGACTAAATTAGATGAAAATATAACTGTTCTGATTATTTCCCCCTCTTTTCCTAACCTGGGATCAACGTGGAACAGCTACTAGAGAGAGAGGATCTTCTATGTGAAATACACATATACATGTGAATATGAAGCACATTGAATGTTTACATCAGTAAAGTATGTGCAGAGATAGATAATTTCAGATAAATTAAAACAAATAATCTTTAAAGTATAAAGCGCCACCATAAATTCAGTGACAGCTTTGTAAATGAGTACAATTCTAGCATTACTACCGAAGTGGTATGTGATTTGTCTGTGGGTTATCCATTGCAGAGATTGTTCAGACATTGGAATAGCCATAATGGAAGATTCAATCAGTGGTGTAACTTTACCATCTGATTGACTCTATGAGTAGTCATGCATAGTTCAGAAGTCAAATTCAAGACTTTGTGGCAAACCTGAGAAGACACACAATCTCCTGCTGTCTCCTTTGAAACCGCATGCAGAATCAACCTGGAGGAGAAAAGACAATGCAGAAAGAACTGTGCCTTGACAGTACCACCTACAGAGACTTTTGCAATCGGACTTACCTATCTCGCATTGGCCTCATCAGCCATCAGCACACTTGCAGCAAGAGTGGGTAAAACCCTCCCAAATCTTCATTTGCGAAGTTTAGCCATGATGATGAAAATATATGTGTCACCTGATACGTTGATATTATGCTAAAATATAAACTAACAAAAAAATTTTAAATGATAGGAAAGAAATCAGTAATACAGCTTCTGGATAGCAAAAAAGTGTTACAAATTATTCATGGAAATCTGAGGTAAATGTTGCCTGAGGATGATTGTCCATGCAAGATGAGTCTTCACTTAAAGAAATTATTCTTGGTTACTTATCCAGTTTTAACACTAATGTCCAGAAGAGTTATGCAGGAAACTGTTGTGTAGTGCCTTGGATTATACCAGCAACCACTCTCTAGATACTCCTTCTCCTTTCACCCTTTAAATGAATACTTTTAAGTCTTTCCTGTAGCTAACAGCAAACTGTGAAATGTGAGTTCTGGGTGAGACCTTGTTGCTTAGACTAGCTTTGCCTTCAAAAGTCTTGGAACATACTGCTTCTCACTGTTGACATAGTGATCTAAACAACTTACACTCTCATTTTAGATTGTGTGTAATTTATTTTCTGCAAGAGAAACACCTGAGTGCCAGTTAGATGCTGGTTAGGTGGACTCCAAATAAAAATACTTTTCCTGCTTTTACATACAGACCCAGGAACTGTGGAGCTAAATATCAATTAAGCATTGATATACAATTAGATAGAAGAGTAATTGAAAAAAAGTTATTTATTATTTATTAATTATGTATTTTTAATTATACCCAGACAACTCTTAATAGTTCCTTTGAAAACCTGTGCACTTTACACATTTGGAAATGAGCATTCAAAGATAACTTTCTAACAGGCCCATCCGTTTAATAATTTTAAATACTGGCACAGTTTTTCATGTCAGTAATCTGCATTAGGTTTTGCAATGTCCAGGTTCAGCTGAGAACTCTTTGGACCTTGTTTTCATCCCCTGTGAAAGACATTTGTAATTTGGTCACTGTAACACTTACCATCATATTCGGCATAAGTAAGCTTGCTGCTTGGTGAATACTCCTAAGTAACACTTATGTGTCCTTTTGTAAAAAAACATTCCATAAAAGAACATTTTATTAAAAAGATCAAGTTGTCATAGGACTTGCAGAGAAAAGTTGACTTGTATGACGATTGATGAAATTCATGTATAACTTATAAGAGTACTCTGGAATAATAGCAATCTTACAGACCAGTCATCAGAAAACATTAGCTGATTTTAAGACTGGAAAGGATGTAGTCTGAGCACTGGATGCTAAGGGATTATCAGTTGAGAGGGTATCCAAAGATCTGCTTAGTGCTTTGTGAAGGAAATCATCTTTTGACATCTTTGGGCAGGATTTTGGCGAGCTAATTCTCCAAGCAGCGTTGCTGGTTCTCTGAGTGACTACTCCATCTTCACTGGGCTGCTTGTGAAACCCCTCATCTGCCTCTGCCTATACATATACACTCAGAAAACAGGGAGGAAGGAACATTTCACCAGGCAAGGATCAGGAACAATTGCTAAAGAAGGACAAGGTAGCTCGTATTCCTCCTATGCTGTATTTTCTTAAGGGCAGACATTCCTTGTTTAGGAAAAATGTGTCATCCAACAGCCCACTCTCCTGATGCGGTCACATCTGGGAATCAGTAGCTGCATGCCCTTGTCACCAGTTTAAAAACAGTGATGAGGTCAGACACAAAATCTGAGTAGGAAAAAGAAAAGAAAAAAGGAAAAAAATGTTTTCTTCTGCACCAGCTGGAAGGAAAAAACAACCAACCATTGTAACTAGTTTATCATAAAATGTGATACTCTTTGCTGAGACACACATTGGCAAAAATTTCTTCTGCCCTCCTTCCTTTGATATAGTTGTAGGAAAATATTTACCATGAAAATATTGCCTATTCAGTAAACTATAATTTTGCAACAAGAACAAAGCTTCAGCAATTACTTTCCTATCAAATAATTCTGTGGATTTATAGTATCATTCAGCAGATGGCCTGTTCACCTTCAGCCATCAGATAGTTCTATGTGTTGGAAAGTGGTTATCCTTAAAGTACACCATTTACCTACTGAGAAAAATATTTTACTATTTATGAAACTATATAATTTCAATAGCCAAGCTCAGCAAGATTTTATTGCTATCTCCACCTGTAATTGTGGAACAGCTGACTCATCAGTTTATAGTCATCGTTACCATGGAACAGCTTCACTAAAACTCTCTAAATGACTTGTTTTCTCATCGTGCCTGAAAGCGCTGCTTCTCCCCCACAATCCCTTCACTTTTACGGACAGTACAAGAGTCATCTCAAAATCTGGTAATTAATTATAGTTCAGGTTCATACCAGGGAAACATTCATGCAACAAACTCTTACTGTCTTTCTGAAAGATGTATACTTTTAATAATGTGAAGATAAAATGAAATTAATTAATATCTTAAAAATTATGCACATTTTAGCAGTCAGTTTACCTTTTGTCTGAAGTGTGTTAAAGCAAATATTTCTTCAAGGATGGAGACAGTTTTCTCTGTTTTGCCTCACTCACTACCATAAAATACTTCTTAACAAGCTTTCATCTACTCAATAACTTTTCCCCATTAAACCTTTTGACAACAGATATCATTCACTATGGTTTGCAGCATTTGATAAGGAATCAGACACCTGTTAAACACAAATTTTCCTATTCACTCCCTTCCATTTTTAGTCCAGGAGCAGGGGACAAATCTTTGCTTTCATGATACCTGAAGTTCTTCACTAATACATGACTGTAGTCAAGTCATGCTTCAGGGTTTTAGTGAATTAGTTGCAAGAATCAAAAAGGAATACTAGCACTTTGGTATGCAATGGGAATTTGACCTTGGATTTGTGCTTTTTTCCTCCTGTTTAGGCTTTTGCTCTGGCAACACGTAGTAGGGTTGGAACATTTCTTTCTCAGATGTGTCCCAATACATGGTGTTATGACTAACAGAGAGTCAAATAACTGACCAGAGTTGGAGTGAGGGAAGGGCTGGCAGGAACCCCATTTTTTGTAACATGGAATATAGGTCACCTGTCAGAATAATATGTTACTAACAAATTCCCTGCCCTCCAGCAAGACGAACTGTTAAACCAAATAGCTTGGTCACATGTGCAGAGCAGTAAATTAATGCTCTTCAAAGGACAGATGATTGCAGAGTTCACCATAAATACCTCAGACTGCCCATTTTCTACTAATGGCATACAATCAACATGTGACCAATGAACTGAAATACTTCAGATTCACCTAAGTCATTGGACTGAATCTGTTGACAGCTGCACTAAACTGCTGGGCTTGTGCTCTGCAAAAGGTCAGGCAGAACAATGTGAAAAGTCCTCCATGGCAAGAGGCTCTGTGACTCTGGGGGATTTGCACAGCAAAATTTTAATCTCTTGCTTACGTTTGCAACAGAAATAAAACAGCATCACAGGGACCAATGAAATCGTGAAGTAGAACTCAATATGGATCACTCAGTAAATCCAGGATCCAGACCTCAGTAAGGATTCCTGATGTCAGAGTATGTGGTATCAATGTTGTTTTGTTTTTGTTTGTTGTTTTTTGTTTTTTGGGGGGTTTTTGTTTTTTGTTTTGGTTCATTGGTTGTTTTCTTGGGGTTTTGTTTGGTTGTTTTTTTTTAATAAAACAAAATTATCATGACAGATGTTTGTCACTAAACTCAAAGTAAGGGTTACTCTGAAGAATAATGATTTCCCAAACTCCTGCTACAACAATGATTACTTAAAGCTTTTCTATTACTCTTTCAACGGCATTGCAGAGGAGGTTGGATTTATCAGATAAGCAGCATCCTGCATTGGCAGAGCATGTGAAGGGCAGGGCTGGCCAGAGCAATTACCTCTCTGAATTCCTTGGCACATCCTTGTCTCTGACTAGAGTTTTCACAATTTTCCCTATAGTGCATTTTCCCTATAGCTTTATTCTATGTCAAGGTGACATCTGCAGTCATTACTGTATATTCCATGTTCCTACATCCCCTACTTTCTTTTATAAGAAGATGTTGATATTTGACTTCTATAATTGTTGTGCCAATATTTATTTGAAAAGCAGATATTCTTAGTTTTATTCTCCTTGCCTACTGACTTATATTTCTGCGGTAATGGCTTGTGGTACATTGTTCGGATGAACCAAGAGAAATTTTACTTGATTCACAACTCTATCTGAAGGGCTGAGAGGCACCTGAAAGAAAAATACAGAAAGATGGGAAATACAGAGTTCAGATCAGATTCTCAGTAAGTAATAATTGTCATATCCTCAGTGCTTTGGAGTGACTTTGCACCAGCTGAAGATTTGACCCAGCATTAAAAATGCTGGGAAAGATAGTTATCCCAGGTAAATGGAAAGAATGTTCAGAAAAGAAAGACAACACCCTTTATTTGACTTCTTCAAAACATTTTTAGGTTTTACTGTTAATAAGATTAAAAAGGAGATGAGCAATAAAGATAGTGGAGCTGGGTTTATTATGAGAAAATGTACACTTCAGGAAGAGTGCTCTCCCACCACTTAGACAGAAAGATTGTGTACACATCCTTTCATTCACGTTTTTTTATTGCTGTTTGCCTTGGAGGAAAAAAAAAGTCCCTGTTAAAAGAATGTGAGCGGGAGTGCATTGCCTCCCCTCTCCAGGTTACTCTTGATTCACGTATTTCCCATAACTATGTAATTTTCTGCCATTTGTGATTGTAGGCCCTTCAGTGGGTGAAATACAATACTTCCCATGAAAATAAAGCAAGTCATCTGAAAACCACTGTTCCTCCTCTCTTTCGTGGGTCAGTCAGTGACTTTATTTTACTGAGAGAACATGGGGAAGTTTATAATAGGATCAGTTTTGTTTGCAATTTGTTTCTAATAGATGCCAATAAGCCGGTTAACTAGGCTCTAGTTAATGGAAATTTTATTGTGTTTCCCCCTGCAGTGCACATGACCTTTTCTTATAAGAGTTTGTGATTCTTGAAAACATGTATCTGCTGCCTTGCCTCAGGGTCTGCTTACAACAGCAGGGATATGACCATAGGGTCTTCTGGACTTGTTCACCAGCCCTCTGCTTTGAGTAGACCAAAACACTTTGATCATCCTGTCAGTGGCAAATTTATAGCAACATACTAGCTTTAGTTCCATGTGTATTTCTCCAAATATAATATCTCCCTCAAGAAATCAATGATAAGCTGTTAAACTAAAGAGCATGGTAACATCCACAGAGCAGTAAATTAATGGTCTTTTGTAGATAGATGGTTACAGATTTCATCATAAAAAATGGATAAAAGATTACATATCACACAGAGCGAAACTTTTAATAACTCAACATGACTTTTCTTAATGGGTTTTATTCATTTTAATCATTAGAGTGTCAATGATGATTATAGTCTTATTAGATTCTGGTGATTGAGGAGCCTGTTTATGAGATATTGAAAATCTTGGTCTGTTCAGAAGTGTCGTAGTAGTCTGCGTAGGTTTGATGTGTAACTTCATCTGCAGAAGTAGGGCTTGCCAGAGAGTTTCAATTAATACTATTACTAAATTGCTCCTGTCTGTAGTGACCTAGGTCACAGATGACTTAAAGATTCCACAACATCAGGTTCTCAAAACAGTAAACCATCAAGAGCATAAATCAAAGAGACCCAAGGAACTTAAAATAAAGAGAAAAAATGAGGGGGGAGGAGAATCATACGGCAAAAGAATCGAATCTGCTTTCCTCTCTAGTAGCCACATAAGAGTCTAGCTTTAAGTTAGCACTGTAGGCTAGGTCTTCTTTCCTAATGACGGAGCCTTTCACATCAGCTTAGGCATAAATGAACACTCACAAACAGAATGACTCTTAATATCACCTGGAATATGAACAGAATAAACCAAGCTTGTGCAACAATACTGGGTGATTATCTTTGCATTCTGAGGGAGAATTATTTTATCACTTTCTAAGAACTGTTTTTAAAAATGCATGTCTAGGGCAATTAATTTTAATGTTGACAAGAATACACCAGACTACCTTTTTTTGGCTCTTGTTTAAAGCTTGTTAAAAGAATCATCTTCCTTGTGAGGGAACAGATACAATCTAAACACTACAAAATAAAAATGATGCCATAAGTTTGTTTATCATTAAAATGGAATATTTTTGGTAATTACATGTAGCTCTTCCTCAGGAGTGCCAACTTCCCCTTGCAAATCAAGAGCATTATGAACAATTAAAGATTTAGATTAGAGCCACAGAAATTTATCTACGTCATCCTAAATTAATTCATCGTTTGGGTTCTGAAAATCCAAGAAGAGCTTCAGATGCATTCTGCTTCTCAGGCTCATTGTGTCCTGTGACCTGTTTCTCACCAGTAGACAAACAGGGCTCAGGCTAGCCAGATCCTTGTGGGTGCTAGCCAGATGCTTGTCCCAGTCCCTTCTGCCTGTCCTCAAGTACTACTGGAGATGGAATCTCCTCGTCTTCTAGGGGAATTGGCAGGGCAAATTCAGAGCTACCTGTTGTCCTTCCTTCTCCACAGATTTGCTAGGTATGTTCCAGGGGCAGCAATACCCAAGCCTATAGCACCTTCTTCTCCTTGTCTGGCAATGGCTTCTTGGCCATATCATGCCTCTTTCAGATCCTGAAAAAGGATGTCAGAATTTTTACTGCTAAGGAATAAATTGGACCTTGCTGTGCCAATGGATGTACTATTTTTTTCTTCTTTTCAGGTCTAAAGCAAGGCTAGTAGTTTTCAAATATGTAAAAGGCAGTTCAGACAGAAAGGGAGTAAGCTATTCTTGTCCACTGGTGAAAAAAACCAGCAAGTGTTGAGTTTAAATTGCAGCAAAGAAGGTTTAGGCTAGACAACAAGAGAAAAGCAATAGAGCTAATTAACAGCACAGCCAGACAGGGAATGCTCTTGGTCATCTAGGAAGTTGTGGAAACATGGTCTCTGAAAATTGTTTTAAACTGCCAGGAGAAGAACTAGGTAATCAAATTTTCAGAGTTTGTTTTAGCTCTTTTCCTGGATTATTTCTAAGATTCTTCTCCCTGTTCAGAACTTTACTCTTTCTCTTTTCTTTTTCCTTTCCTTTCCCTTTCTCTCTTTCTCTCTTTCTCTCTTTCTCTCTTTCTTTTTCTTTCTTTCTTTTTCTTTCTTTCTTTCTCTTTCTTTCTTTTTCTTTCTTTCTTTCTTTCTTTCTTTCTTTCTTTCTTTCTTTTTCTTTCTTTCTTTCTCTCTTTCTTTCTTTCTTTCTTTCTTTCTTTCTTTCTTTCTTTCTTTCTTTCTTTCTTTCTTTCTTTCTTTCTTTCTTTCTTTCTTTCTTTCTTTCTTTCTTTCTTTCTTTCTTTCTTTCTTTCTTTCTTTCTTTTTTCTAACTTAGTCCAGATTTCAGTTTTTCCATGTGAGTGTTTCAGGTATTGCATTTTCTTTCCTACCCATTCAAATTGTGCCAACTATCATGAACTAGCTATCAATCTTTGCTGAATATTAAATACTGAATCACCATACTTATAAAAAAGGATTACAATAGAAGTCTCATCACTATGACAGTGCCACAAATGGATGCCAGAGGAAAACAACATGAATAAAAAAATCTGATCAAAGTCCTTTGACTGAGTCAACCTCAATCACAGAGAATGGCTGGAGTTGGAAGGAAGATCTGGATATCACCTAGTCCAGCACCACTGCTAAAGCAGGTTCACCTAGAGCAGGTTGCACAGGATCATGTGCAGGTGGGTTTTAATATCTCCAGAAAGGGGATTCCACGACCTCTCTGGGCAGCATGAAGTCATAGTTCTGTCCATGACCATGTGGGTCTGTTTGCTATTCTGGATTCAATCTTCTATTATTCCAGAGAAAATGCTCCAGATGCAGACCAAAACAATAAGTGAATGAGCACTGGCTATATTCTCACAGATAAAGCTGGCAGATGATAAAATATGGACAAAATCCCTACAGACTCTTGCATTCCTTTTCAGCATGCCAAGTGTCATGTATTGTATCAGGTAGTTAAGAAAATGTCATTTTTAAATTGCTATATTAGGCAACACACATGTACATAACCAAGGTAAGGAAACAGATCTTCAGAATTACCCTTTCTACAGCTTGTTCACTTTATTCCTCTTTCTTGCTAAGCCTATTGGAAAGGTAACAAATATCTCAAAGAAGGGGGAGAAAGGACAAAGTACGTTTGTTTTAGAAATGTCTGGGGATTTTTTTCAATTAATGTGCCAATCACTTAGTAAGCTGCAGGGCAGACTCAGTAGCTGGGACAATCCAAATAAAGCCCACATGCTCCTGTTTCAGGCACCTCCCTTTCCTCAGGGCAGGCTTATTAACTCAGAAATGGGAGACCAAGGTTTAAAGTAGTGCTACACACCTAGAGGCAGAAATCTTTCCAGTTCTGTGTAGATGAAACGTTGAGAATCAGCCTCTCTCCCTCTTGATGTTTCTATCTGGGCCATCTCGTATGTTGCTTCTTAGCTAACACCATGTCTGTCTTCCTCTCTCTTGTTCACTCGTATTTTACAGGAAAGTTGTTACGTGTTTTCAGAACCAAGCGGCAAACATAGCTTTGCTTGCCATGCCCCCTAGGCCCCTTGCAGAAAGGGACGAACAGATTTTAAGCCTTGAAGTTGTTGCATAGCTCCATGTAGAACCGTTTGCTTCTGCCCTGGTGCTCACCAGATAGTGAACTCCTCCTAGAACACAGACGAGAGCTGCTCTCAGTTGCCCTGCCTTGGGAGTAGGGGAATGATGCTTTCGTCTGTGGTTCTCCCATTAATCAGAGAGCAAAGCAGACTGCTCCTGCCCCAGATCACCAGTAAATGACTTCCTGCTGGGGATATGGGGTGGAGGAGCAGAGAGCTGGAGCTCCACAGGCTCCCTGGCAGCCTGCTCTGCCCGTCAGGCACAGACGGTCGATGCGCAGGGGCCACCCAGGGAGACATTCAGTTCCTTATTCCTTAGTGTGGGTGCATAGGGCAACATTGCCCTGTATTAGCAGGAAGTGCTCGGCAAATATATCAAAAGCACTAAGGCAGAAACTTGCAAAACACAAACTCTTTATCCTTATGGAAAACCCTGATAACATGTAATAGAAAACGCATACCTTCCTGAACTCTCATATCAAGTTTCACAGGGATTCCTACAGACTGAGGTTCATAGGCATGCATGGAGACGAACATGGCTCCAGAACTCTCCAGAGTAGCATGAAAATCAGCTATCCTCCTGCTCAGCTTTAGTTATTTCATGAGCTCTCTAGGTTTTGTCTCTATCAAATGTTATGAGACACTGCAAAACTTCACATTGTTCCATCGAAAGATTGGTTGAATTTCTCCATTGTGTACAAACACTAAATGAGGATGCGGATTTGGCCAAATATGCTCAATTCTGCATATGTTACCACCTAGTGACTATTTGGGGCACATTGCAGCACTTTGTGCACAGTGTGGAGATGTATTAAGAGACTTATAATGCAAGCAAATAAGTGGTGATTTATCAAAGTGACTGATCAATGCTGTTAAATTAATATAGGATAGTATCAGTAGTAAGTTGGGCAATTAAAAAAAAGACTCAGATTTCTTTAGAGAGATACACCCAAACTACTGTCTCCAAATATTTGGGCTTCCTGCATTAAGGTCATCCTATTCTGTTAGGCTGATAAATTCACAGTCCCTTTTTTTTTTTAAATTTTATTTGAGGTAACAACTAATCGTTTCTGCTCCATACCTTTGTCATACATAATTGCTGTTTTATTGTTCCCTAAGGTAAGTTTTACTAAATCTTTTAAAAAGCTGAATTTAAAATGACTAATGCTGATTAAAAGTAGGAATTCCAGGTTGTAAAGCCTATCACAGCCTTATGCCATTTCCTGTGGTGGTATTTTAAGATAATTAAGAGCAGATCTCCCTGCAGTGCATCTTTGTAAAGTAATTGCAAGTGTATTAAGAAGTGGATCTACTTGGTAAATATTCATGCTTGTTTGTGGGGTGGGAATTTTTCTAAATTATTGTCAACTGTGCAAGTGAAGACCAGTGACAAATGGTCTTCCTCAGGTGTTGGTGTTGGGACTGGCTCTGTGTAACATCTTTGTTGTTGACATGGACAGTGAAATTAAGTGCACCTTGTCAAGTTTGCTGACTACACCAAGATGGGTGGTGTGGTTGTGACATTGGAGGGAAGGGATGCCAGAGGGACCCACTTTCCTTTTATGACAAGCTAACCCACCTAGCTGATCAGGGGAAGCCAGTTGGTGTAATCTTTCTGGATTTCAGCAAAGCTTTTGATACCATTTCTCACAGTATCCTACTGGACAAAACGTGCAGCACACAGCTGGATAAACACATCATGGGGTGTGTGAACAATTGGCTCATGGTTCGAGCACAGAGGCTGACAGTGAATGGAGTAACAGCAGACTGGTGACCTGTCCCTAGTGGGGTTCCACAGGGCTCCGTCTTAGGCCCTGTGCTCTTCAACATCTTCATAAATGACTTGGAGCAGGACTGGAAGGGATACTGAGCAAGTTTGCAGATGACACAAAACTGCCAGGAGCTGTTGCCTCTCTCAGAGGCAGGGAGGCCCTGCAGACAGAACTTGACAAATCAGAAGGCTGGGTAATCACCAACCACATAATGTTCAACAAGAGAAAGTGCCAGATTCTGCACCTGGGATGGGGCAACCCTGGATGTACGGACAAACTGGGGAATGAGATGCTGGAAAGCAGTGCTGTAGAAAGGGACCGGGGGGTCCTGGTTGATGGCAAGTTGAATATGAGTCAGCAGTGCCCTGGCAGCCAGGAGGGCCGACCATATCCTGGGGGGCATCAGGCACAGCATCACCAGCCAGTCGAGGGAGGGGATTGTCCCACTCTGCTCTGCAATGGGGCAGCGTCACCTTGAATATTGTGTGCAGTTTTGGTCACCACAGTATAGGAAAGGTATGAAGCTGTTAGAGTGTCCAAAGGAGGGCAAGGAAGATGGTGAAGGGCCTTGAGGGGAAGCTTTTGAGGAGCACCTGCGGTCACTTGGTCAGTTCAGCTGGAGGAGACTGAGGGGAGACCTCATAGCAGTTAGAACTTTCTTGTGAGGGGACGAGGAGGGCAGGCACTGATCTCTTCTCTGTCGTGATCAGTGACAGGATCCAAGGGAAAGGTATTGTGTCAGGGGAGCTTTAGGCTGGAAAGAGGTTCTTCACCCAGAGGGTGGCTGGTAACTGGAACAGGCTTCCCAGGGACGTAGTCACAGCACCAAGCCTGATAGAGTTCAAGAAGCATTAGGATGATATTCTCAGGCATGTGGTGTGACTCTTGGGGTTGGTTCTGTGCAGGGCCAGGAGCTGGTCTCAACAATCCTTCCAACTCAGTGTATTCTGTGATTCTGTGTCCCTGTTCGTGTCAGGAGGGTTGGAACTAGATGATCTTTAAGGTACCTTCAAACCCAAATTATTCTATGATCCCATGACTGCATGTTGTACCAATTAAAGTTTTTCCAGCTGGCTATCACCAGAATTACTTTAAATTCCTGCCCACCAAAAAGTCAAATCCAGGGATGGTAGCATGCCATATAGCAGCAGTTTAATTCTACCATCTCTTCTTACCCACCTGAGCAAGATTAATACAGCTTCTGGTGGAATAGATAATGGCTCAGGATGGAATATCCAATCCAGAACTTCCTATCCGGATGGAGAGGATTACCTTCAAACTAAAATCTCAGCTATTTCTCTGGGTCTGCCAGTGTCAGAATCCAAATGAAAATCAGGGATTCTAGCTTATAAAGATAGTGAGAGGTCTTGCACCATTGAAGTTCTTGAACCACGAGAAAATCAGGGTGTCAGGGAACTGGATGGAGTTACTGAGCCTGGTCACTGTGTGTAGAACTCTTAGCAAAGGCAAATGAGTAATATCTTCCAGCAGATATTGCCGAATTTAGTCTATTCCTGCTTTTAATTCAAGGGGTTTTGCTTCTCCACCTGAAATTCACAGTTGAGAAAAGTAAAGGTACAGCTGAAAGTTTTCGAAAGGCATCACTCAGCCTGTGAAAGAAAGACGGCTAAAATATCATACAAAGGAAATATTTTTATCGTAATTATTGTGAGAATTTTTTTTTTTCAGTTCTATGATGCCTCTTTTTAAAGTTACCATAAACATTACTCAAACCAGGTTCCCATTGCCAGGAAAGGTCAAAACTTACAGTAGACTCACAAAGTCAGGCTAGCCATTAGTAAATAAGGGTTTATGGAAAACTCATAAAGAACCTAAAGTGCCAGCTTATGTAATGTATCTAACATAATAAACACTCTGACAGGAGTCTAAGAGTGGAAAAAATGCAGTTTCTTATTATAACATATTTGAACATAGTCAAGACTTCAGAAATAGCCCAAAATGTGTGAGCTAGAAGGCTTTGTCATGAAGCCTGAAAATCCATGAGACCTCTAGCTTGCTGAGAGGAAGCATTTTAGCAGACCCTGCAGGGTGAATTGTTAATACAAACTTGTGTTCACAGTGATCTCAGAAGTTGTGTAGGAGAGTTATGTGGCAGAGCCATTGTTAAATTCTTACGCTAACTACTGTACAAACAACTGCCTGGTTTTAGATTACAACAACCATACTGTACTGCCAGTGAGACCAAGTAATGCATGAGGAATGGAGCATATCACTCATTTCTGTTGCATAGATGCCTTTTAAAGTGAGTCTTTAAGAAAGCCAGTCATTGATGGCTGGTTGGCACTGAGTTAGACTGTTTTCCTGAGCACAGATATTCCCACAACAGCTATAGTCACCTGGTATTGTACAAACTACCCGCACAGAGGCGTTTGATTTGACACTCCATCATTGTGCTATTTTTGGCACGCTCCTTCCTAATTTGTGATTAACAAGGATTAGGTTGTTTTCACTTTGTAAGGACTATTTATGGTTCAAGACGAGACTTCCCTCCACCCCTTCCCACTCCTACAGTTCATCAATGGCACAATTGAGTCTTAACATGTGATCACAATTATACAGTCATGTTAAGTAATTAAAAAAAAGAGCTGAATATGAAATATAAAGGACTAAATAGAAACATGAATAATGCACTGCACTTATGCAACACAGGATAACTAGATCATGACAAGACTTTGTATGATGCTGTCACAACTAACACGATTCCTTCAAGTGGACTGTGCTGTTTTGCAGTTCCAAAACACAACACAATCACATGGGATAAAAACTATAGAATAAACCTGAACTTGAGATAATAATAGGACTCAGTGACACAATCTTTTTGGCCCTGAACACAATGGGAGTTTTATGACTGAGTTCAGTGGAAGCAGGAACAAGCCTGGAAAATAGTTATCTATGAGAGAATTTTACTGAGATAACAGGGCTATGATGAATTTTTAAATTCACCGATGAAATCAATGTGACATAACAAATTAGTTGGAGAGGTGGACAGTATACGAACTTGATTTAGTATGAAGCTATTAAAATAATTGAATGCTGGCACATTCAACACAACTGTGCTCCCACTGAAGTCAGTTAAAAAAGAAAAAAAAATCTTCAGATAGGGACAGGAAAAAAATGGATTTAACCTGCTTTCACCTATACTGCAGACCACTCAAAATAGCACAGCAATGTGTGAGAGAGAAGATAAATAGCTCTAACCAGAAAATATTGCAATATACAAGGCTCATCTCTGCTGATTAATGTTAGCAGGGCTTTCCAACAGTCAACAGTGGTATTTGGCTCAGCTAGATAGAAAGTGCACATGCAAACAGCAAGAAGAAACTATTGTGGTTTCAAGAAAAGGTATTGTACTTAATGAAGCTGAATAAATTAGTTTTCCCAAGTAAAAGTGCTTTTGAAGTAAGTGGTCTGAGTGAATGCGAGCTGACAGATACATGACAGAGATATCAGCTACAAGTCTGCCAGAATGGCTTGTATCAGGCTGCTGATATCAGTGATCCCAACATCTTTGAGAGGTCAGATACACGTACTAAGGGCAGGATCCAAGTCCTGTGCTGTTGCTCATCTGAAAAAAATTACATTCCTAGTCTAAGGTGACCATCAAGAGAAAGTGGAGTTTTCATCCCATTGTAAAACAAGTGTGAGAGGAGATGTGATGAAATCTCCCTTGGAGGAGTTTGTCTCCTTCCAGGAACAACTGCAGGAGTCTAGACTGCTGAGATGCCAAGTTTTTGGGCAGTCTATGCTGCATGAGATGCAGTCAGTGGCTGTAAAATGCCTGCCTGAAAGCTCCCGTCTTCTTTGCTATGCATATTTTTCTGTTCTGATGCAGTCATATGTTGTTAATGGGTAACTTGAGCCTGAACAGCTAGAGAGTTGGATCTGTACTTGTCTGCTTAGATCCCTGCCTTGCTTGCTTTCCCAGCTGTGCTATCTTCATGCACATTTAACTGCTGCATGCAGTCCACTATGTTTGTCCTACTGAGTCAAACCTGTGCTGTTCTGTTGCAATTCTCATTTACTCTTCCTCTGGCTGGCCATCAGCAGATGTGTCCATTCCCAAAGCTTTGTTTGTGCTATTGTCAGATAGACTCTTTCCTCATTATTGTTCCACATAGGCATGTAGCATGCTTTGCTTGGAGCCCCAAGACTGTACTTAGAAAAAGCACTGGGACATCAGAGTGCAAAAACCTGGTGGGCAGACCCACATACAATAGGCAGTTTCCAGCTCTCCATCTCCACCAAGTGTGTGTCTCAGTTCAGAGCTCTGTTATTCCCTCTGGGCTTTTCTCCAACACTGTCTTGCCTGTCTGGCAACCTTCAGTTCTGCTTTCTGCCTCAGGGTCTTCTACCAGTGACAGCCAATGCTCTAAAAAAATTGTGTCCCAGAAAAGTTAGTAGCAGGCTGCAGCCAACAATGAAATGGCCACCATTTTCAGCTGTTACAAACATACCGATATTTGCTCCCTCCCTGGTTTGTCGTTTTGCTGGATATGCCCTTTGGTGCAGAGATGCAAATCTTGGCGAGCTTTGATATCATGAATACAAATGTTGTTTTTATTAACCTTCCAAAGCGACTCCTGCACTGGGCCACATCCTGCTTTTAGCTAGTCAAATGCAAGAAATGTTTCTGCTTGATTTCTTTTCTGTTTTCCGGGCACTTGTGTTGCTTTGATATGATTTTACACAACAGTGTTCTTATTTTTGTGTACTTCTTGATTAGTTGGTCATTTACATATTATTCTCCTTCATTGATAATTCCTTTGCCTTTGCTGTATAGCTGCCTATCTTTACTAAAAAGTGAAACATGGATAAGAGCCATAAGCATAACCAAATATAATGCAATGTACTTTAGGAAGTCATTACACTCCTTCGTTTGCATTCTTTATTGCTTATTTTTCTTATGAAGTATCAGGAAACATGCAGATTGCCATTTGCTTTTATTATTTCAGAGTTCCAGCTATCCTTACTTTAGATTAAGGTCATTGTTGTCACAATAGCTCTTCTACTTCATTGCAAAGGATTGAGATTACAGAGAAACGCATTTAATATAAATGGGTCCTGCTGGATCTCCAAAACCTCCTGCCTAGATTAGGACAAGTTTTGAAGCTGGGAAATGACATATCTGAGCAGTGATCAGTTGTGCTATCCAGGCAAGTCTATTTAAAAGCACTTTCCATTTTAAATATAGCAATAAAATACCACACTAGCAAACCTTCTTGATAAGGATAAAAGTAATACATCCAAATCCAATCTAATTTTGACGTTGCCTAGAACAAGAATTCACATTGATAAGTCAGGACTCATTTACAAGGCCATAAATGGGTGGGTAGCTATAATTTGGATATTAAACCTGTAAAATATATTGATGGCATGCAAGGCTAAATAAATAATTTACTACAAGAAAATTGGAAATCTTTACACAGTATTTAATTGACCAGCCACTCTCCCATGTTCTTGATAGATTCCTATTTTGCATTTTTTTTATGCACTGAAATGTTCCCCTTGTGTATTTTTTCCAGTGTCAGTGAGTGTTCACATCACTGTATTTCTGAATGCATAGCCTGTTTCCGTCTTTGTTTAATCAGTCAATTACACGATTTTTGACATTCTCATTTTTTTGTTTAAAAGTATGAATGAATCACATATCTCACAGCTTGGCTGGTGTTATTCTTACAATTAAATTGAATTCACCTCAGTGATCAGCCTAATTTTGAATGTTAATTAAATCCATTTACAGTGCAAAGTTGATTAAATTAATGGGTATTCCACTGATCATAGTAAGAGTGGGATTGGCAGACCTATAAAAGTTCTTAAGACCAACTTACTGACCAGTGTAACTCAGTGTAGTTGCAGTAAGGCTGACGAATTTTGGCCTTAAAAGAGTTTTTCCATCTACAGATACTGAAAATCTGGCGTGAGATTCCATATAGGCTCTCAATTGACCCTGTCCTCCAAAGCACCCCATTCAGATGTACTAAAGGTGTAAGATTTTATTTTTAAAACAACATGCTTTTTGTTAGGTTTATCTTCTGAAACTTGCCCACCATGGTACACTCTTACTACCTTTTCCTATTGTTCCAAGGAAGAGAACTGGGAGCTTTCCCCACTTCCCCAGCTATGAGTGGCCGTGGTACTATTGTACATGCTGACATCCCTTTGCTGCTCATGTGGACTCTCAATCTCTCTGCTAGAGAAGTCAGAGGACAAAAGTATGCCTTTATTTTCTCCATTATGGGTACTGTGGTCTTACTGTGCAGTGGCTTGCTGTGGTTAAAGAGTGCAACTACTTTTTAGAGGAATTATAGATTCACAGAATTTGGGCAACCTGATATAGTTGGTGGCATCCAGACCCATGGTGAGGTTCCATGACAGAGTAGTCTGGGTTGGGTTTAAAGGTCATCTTGTCCACCCCCTGCAATAAGTAGGGACATCTTCAACTAGATCAGGTTGCTCAGAGGCCTGTCCATCTTGACCTTGAATATTTCCAGGGATGCGGCATCTGCCACCTCTCTGGGCAACCTGTGCCAGTGTTATACCACTTTAATTGTAAAAAAGTTTTTTTCCTTATATCTAGTCTGAATCTATCCTCTTTTACTTTCAAACCCTTACCCCTGGTTATGCTGGTATAAGCCCTACTGAAAAGTTTGCCCCCGTCTTTCCTATAAGCCCCCTTTAAGTATTAAAAGGTCATAATTAGGTGTACTGAAGCCTTCTCTTTACTGGGCTGAACAATCCCAGTTCTCTCAACCTCTTTTTGTGGGAAGGGGAAGTGCATTTGCGTTCAAATTCCTCTTGCTCTCTCTTGGTTCACTCTCATCTTTAGTTACTTACAGCAAACTACTGTGCAAAGAACTCTACTCTTATACAGGCTGGGCTGGTGCTTCCTCATAAAGACGTCCTTTGAGAACTTCCCACTGGATGTGCATGCTAGCAGCAGAGCTATTTTACTCGTACAGTTTGTGCAAGTTTTCCAGGAGATATAAGGTAGGGTGTCAGAAGACTTGCAGGCATTAGTGCTTCTCTGTGAGGGTTTTTTCCTCAAGATGAAATGCCATGGCAAAACAGAAGACATGCCACCCCAAGTCATATACTAGACCCAAGGTGAGAAACGCAGAGGTAAAGGAGCAAATCCAGAGGGAGTACAGTAAATTTAGGATAAGCAAAGGGACAGCTTTGGTCCAGCTGCCCTGAGTCACTGACATCAGCTTCCCTATTGTTATAGGCATACAGAGACTCCTTTCTAATTTCACTTTCCACCTGCCCTCTCCAATAAATTCTTTTTTAAATGGTAGTTAGTTTTGCTCAAAATATTTCCATTGTTTTCTGAAGAATGTTACCCCTCTCCCAGCCAGAACCTTGCCCTATGGGTCAGATTGACAGTACTTTTCTTAGCAGCCACATGACCACTTTGGAGCCCAGACCTGGGTTCAGAATAAAATATTTTGAGAGTGAGGGAAAATTTCAGTGTTCCTTGGACATCCTTGGTGGGATGTGGGCTAGGGTTTTTAAAAAAGGGTTGTTGTACTCTGATTCAGACATAAAAAAGCCTCTTGCCTGTAGGAAAAAAGGGTACACAGTGGTTGAACTTCTATGTTAGAGATCCAGAAGAATGAACAGCTCAATGTTATGCTTTACATGTGTGCAGGACACTGCTCCCTGAGGGAGTAAGAACCCACTTACAACTCCACATGGGTTACCCTGTTTTGTCCAGGTGCATAAAACAAGCAGGGCCACACATGTGCTTATTTCCTCCCTGGGGATTAGAAATTGGAGGGTGGGAAATGAATAGAGCCTGGGGTCCATTCTCTCTTGCCAGCTCAGCTGAGATGGTGAGCACTTGGGGGAGTTGGGGGAGGAAGGGTGGAATATTATTTTATTTCTGGCTTAGGCCAGGAGTAAATGATTGCCTGAGGGAACAGGAGAGGAGAAGGTGTGTCGCTGAGTTACAGTGCCTCAGGGGGCTCCTGCTGCAATGGCACAACTATGTAATATGCCCCCTGGGGGATTGCATCTGAAATAAAAATGCAGCCTGTTAGTTATTGGCATTAATGTTCACTTACTAATGTCTTTTATTGCTTGACTCTTCTATTTTGGCACCTGGTCAATTACTCTGGTTCTTTTAAATTCACTGAACCAAATACAGATATCACATATCTGAGATCTATGTAGAGTTTACAACTGGCAAAGTACTGTGGATTGAATGTAGCCAGTTTAAGAAAGACTAGGGAGAGGGTTGTAATGAATAAAAGGATGCTGGTAGATAAGATTCCCGCTCCTTGAAAATTATTGCTGAATCTGACTTGTCTCTCAGTGACAAAGAATGCTGACTCAGAGTCAGGAATTTCTTGTGTACTTCTAGTTCACTCAAGAAACTTTTGTGAAAATTTTACAGTACCTGGTAGCATAACATGGAGGTCTTAGCTGTCCATTAGTATAAAGTTCACAGGCAAAACAATATAATGATAACCTTAGATGAGGCCTTCCATGAATAATCCCAACAGTAAACCTGTCTTCCACATGAAAAGAACACTCAATACTGAGTATAGAATCAAAGCTCTACCCTCTATTGCCTTATTTAAGTACCATGAAGCATGTCACCACCCTGTCTGCACTCCAGTCCATAACTCAGACACTGTTTTTCTACTGGGCGTTTCTCTGGGTCCTTGCTACGTGTGGAAAAATAACTAAGGAACAGCCTTCCTCATTCAGCTCATCTTAGTGGGGATGGCCTCAATGATTGTGGCATTGGCTCAATCCCAAACACTACTTATGCACAGCATGGGCATGGATGTCAGAGGACTACTGTTTAGTTTTCTGGCCTTGGCTAGCAAACTTGTGACTAGCTGTTTGCTATCAAGAATGCTGCTGTCAGGTTTCTTTTTTCAGCCCATCATCCAATGCCCATCATGCATTTCCACAGCACCTTCCATTTGTGAAGTGCCTGCATTTTCAAGCCCACTCACATCATGTGCTTGCTCTCTCTCACATTCCTTTCTAATACTTTCATCTCCCACTTCCCATCACTATGCATTCTGAAAAAATATTTTGTGCTATCTCATCTATTGTCCCTCAGATACGGAAGGTATATCCCTAAATTCTTTCCAAGCAACCTCATTTTCTGTAGCCAAATGTTGTCTTGAAGCTCTGCTCTGCCCTCAAAAAGACCATTGGACCCACTGCCTACAGTGGGCACCCCTGCTCCCTTGTGAGCACCTACCAATCCGGTGTTTCCTGTTCTTTAAGAGAGAGGAAAGAAAAATATTTTTACTCTTTGTACAGCTCCTTGCAGCCTGGGGCTGACCTCATTGCTCTAGCCACACAAAATGTGTGTAACAGTATCTTCTCCAAAAGCCACAGCCATCTTCCATAAGATTTGAAATTACATGCCAGCCCAAGGGTCCTCCCATGCTACTGAGCTATTGCGCAGCAGCTGGGAAGGAGAAGGGTAAAGGTTTTTTTTTCTTACTGGGTTCCTCAGTGAGGCAGGAGGGGGAGAAGAACCAGCTCTGTGTATTTAGTTACAGTTAATTATAAGTTTATGACCTTATGATGCAATTGTTGTAACCCTTGCTCAATATACTTTTCAGGCAGAGCATGCTGAACACACAGAGGGGGTGTATTTTATGGCTGTAGTGTTTGAGCTGTGCAGATAAGAGAGTTGTAGAGAAGTCTCTGCACAGGACAAAATGGAGCCATTTTGGCTGTGTAGTATTGGCAGGAGCTGAGTGTCTCTGCCGAAAGAGCTTGTGAATTGTTGGTGCAAGCCTCACTGATCTGCCACCCTCTGCTTTCTCTGGCAGTAGAGGCTGAAGTTCTTGCACTTTCAGAGGGGAAGTAAGTTAATGAGGACAGTAATTGTCATTAATGCATACGGGCAAATAGAACAGGGTTGGGTTTTTTTTTTTTCCTTAATCAAGACAGCTTTGGAATTTGACATATTTTTCACCCAAAGATTCTCAAATGCTGCACATTTTTTTCCACATAGTTCATATATATCATTCACAATTTATGGATAAGCTAACTGCTTCAGAAAGCCAACAGTAAATAGAGTGTCGTTTGCAGGTCTATGAATAGATTCAAAGATCCTTGAAATTTTAATCCACTTGATCCCACTTAATGCCTTCAAGATGCATTAACAGGACAAAAAGAAGTTTAATTGAAGTGCATCGAACTCAGTTTAGGCAGTGGAACCCTTCTGCTTACAAGGGTAGCCACATAAGGAAAAATAAAGAAGCATCAACTCACACTTCCCTGGAAAATAAGTGAGCAGCAATGTATGCCACATACTGGCTGGGATTTTAATCTCATCAAAGCAAAAATTTTTCCCTACTGTGCTTTCCAAAATGCACAACACAAATGTGGTCTGAACACAACAGAACTAATTGAACAATCACAGCAAAAGAGGTCAAAACCCAACAAACAGTGTAGCATCTAAAATGACTCTGGAGGATTTTAACAGATGGACACTTGTAAATCTAACAGGATTTCCTACTGGTGAGAATGCCTTAGGTAAAATTCAGAACGTCTCATTAAATTGTCAGCCAGCTATGAGGAATTGCTTATGTGAATATGAACAGCTCTGCAGCTTTACTGTAAATACACACAGTCATGTATTAGCATAGGCTTGAAAAGCAATGAGAGTCCAATTAGAAAACCCCTATCAAAATTGAAGAAGGATCAGATGTAATGTTTCTGGCTAGGATCCATTAGAGATACAGCAGGGAAATTAAGCCAGGGGTCAGGCTTTTTCTTTCCCTTTTCTCTAAGCTGCATGGTTTTGCAAGTGTGCACTTGCATGGAAATTTGAAAATCAGTTTGGTCTAGACTTCTCTAAGCCCTTTTGCTATTGCTTTCATGTAACCTTCCATGTTCTTAGGCTCATGAAATGCATCAGCAGACTCAACACAGGTATAATAGTGCTCTGTGTCTCTCAAGTGGATGCTCTCATGCCAAGAATTTGAATGTGGGTTAGCACAGTGCAATGACACAGTGGTGATACATTTCCATTTGTACACATTTGTTTTACACAGTGCCAGTGATCTGGGTAAGGGCAATTAGTCTGTTTCTCACCAGAGAAATTAGTCTGGTTGTGCCCCTTTACCTCCTCCAGCACCCCTACTTCTTATGAAATCTGTGAGCCTGTTGTTCAAATCCACATTCCTGTACAGTCCCACTTTCTCAGTAAGAAATAGTCTCTGCTGGGTTTATTGGCATTTCTCACAGTATCTGAGTTCAAAGAAAATGATTACAAGTTAAGACAGAGCTCTGTTCTTTAAAGAACCACAGTGTATAGATCTGTTGAGTGATATATAACATAGAACAACTTCCAACTGAGGAAAGCTTAACACAGCTCGGGCTAGCTTGCTGATAGCTGCTCAGCTCCCAGAATTACTGCTTACAAACCATAAAGCCCCCAGCTTGAGTTTCATGGAGGGAGGGGAGTGATGTGTGTTGTGCACACTGCAAGTACAGTCACAGGGTGGGTAACCCGCCAGCTCCCTAACCTTAGCCAAAAAATCTGGCCACTGCCTCACAGGCAGAGTGTGTGTGTTCGCTGTCTATCAGTGGCAGCAAAACAGCTTAAAGTAAAAAAAGAATCGTGTGAAAACACTGAGTTCATTCGAGCGAGTATTAATGTGCCAAATCAACAGGCTTGGTGCCTGTTAAGACTGCCCTTTACTTCTGTGATATTTTTGGCAGGGAAATGGACTGTAAATATATACAGATCACTTCTCTCCTTACTGAAAAGCAGGCACCTCAGAGGGAGGAAGCACACTGTATGTTTATCAGAGCCACAAATTCCACACAAGGTTTTAGAAACAGCACACAGGGCTAAATTTCCTGATTGTGCTAACAGACTTGAGGAAGGACAAGTTAATTGTGAGAGAAAAACACTTGCAGTGTATCCCCCAAACCACAGAACACATACATTTCTGTTGGGGACTGCTTGCACTACTCTGAGTGGGGTAATTGTGCCGGGCCAGGACACTAGGGTCTGTGATTATTGATGAAATCCTTCAGCAGAGAACACATGCAGCACTCGTGGGCTGGAATAATAACCATGGAGTTTTACTCCCATCCAGCATGTGGCCAGAAAGCCTTCATCTCCCTGACAGCCTTCTCCCACTGCCCAGACTCTTGTATTCCAGGCTGGTACTGGAGAAAGAGCATCAAGTGTGTATGCATAAAAATGTGTTATGGTAAGATGCCCACACAGATACAAAAAATGTGCTTAGTCTCACTATAATTCAAAACTAAACAATGCACACTGTATTGTTTCACTAAATAAAGCAAATGCAATATAGCTTCAACAACAACAACAAAAAGGTAGACTGCAATTGCCAGGTAAGATCCCTCGATATTATGTTATATGAACAATTTATTCACTGCAGTAGGTCAGAAGTGCAAATTACTTTTAATGGAAAATTGTTCAGGGGCATGAGTAACTTATTAAAAATCTATTGTTTAAAAATTATCTTGAGTAGAGGTTACTAAATTTTCTTTTTTCCCATCCAACTTTTTCCATCTTAACTGCTTGCTTTTGTCCGTCTTCAATCAACATCAAGCATACACTAGTACATTATTACTTTAGCAGAAACTTAATGATCCACACCCCCTTTATCTTTCAGTATTCATCTCATTTCTTTGTACTTGTTTATATATTGAGCCCTAAGGAGAGAAGGAGGAAAATTACTAGAGTATTAAGATATGCTAAACCTTCAGAAAAAAAAGGGCTAAGAAAACAGACATAAAGTCAGAATTCCTAATTATTTTTATCCATGCCCAGTGTGTGGTTTTACCAATAAGAGTAATAAATGGTTGAAACTGTGTCTTTTCCACTGGAGTGATCCTGATTGTTGTGAGGTTGCACTAGCAAATCAAGGGAGAATGACATACTAAATCTGTGCAGTGGAGAAACCCTGCAGCAGCCCTCAGAGCTGTGGTGGTATCCCGCCCTGGCATGCTGCTGTCCTGAGCATGCCTTACAGGTGAACGAATAACGTGCCTTTCTTCCACACTTCAGAAAAATCAACGAACTCTGAAAGATTTGTAAGATGTTGACAAAAGTCTTGTTGATTCTTCCCTCTTCTAGCATGCTTATCTGGATAGCTACTAAAATTCTTTTTTGCTATAACCTCTGCCACAGTGTATGGCAGAGAGGTCAGATTTATTGATCAGTAATTTCCATTCTCCCTCACAAAGGTGTTTTTTGATATCACCTTTGCTGCTTTATATCCAGGTGTTCTTAGAGTATATTTGATCAGTAAGCTACCTGTACCACAATTAATAAACCATTTTTGTACTTGAGTTTGTTTAGATCTCAAGTGTGAATATTGTCTGATGTTGGCAATTTTTTTTCCCATTTACTGAGTTATCCTACAGCCTGCATTACTAGAAGTAAAATATGAAAAGTAAAATATAGAATAATAAAATCATAGAATCACAAAATAGTTTGGGTTGGAAGGGACCCTTAAAGATTGGCTAGTCTAATCCTCCCTGCTATGTGCAGGGACATTTTCAACTAGATCAGATTGCTCAGAGTTCCATTCAACCTGACCTGAATGTTTTCAGGGATGGGGCAACTACAACCTCTCTGTAGATTCATCCCTTAGAAGAATCTTTCTGAAGTCCTCATAGTACAAATGGAAAGGTTTAGACTTAGATTATCGGTAACAGTTTTATCTTTCCTAACTATTCCCTCTAGATTTTGTTAGTATTTGCAGCATGCCTGGTCTTTGGAAGACATCCTGTTTCTGGTGAATTTGTTATTATTAGTTTTTATGGCTGTAGCATAAAATCTGAATCCAGATTTGAACTTTCCCAGATTTGAGAGGTTCAGATTTGGGCTATTATTGAAATAGGAACAAGATGTGGAGCCTGAGGCAAGGCTTTGAGAGAAACATTCCTTGCAGATATGGCAGTACCCTTGCAGAGTGACTCAGTAAATTAGCATTGTTCTAGGTACTAATTTTCAGCTCATTTATTTAGCACTTGACTACTCACAAGAAAAAGACACTGTTCATGTTCTGCAAATGAGGCACAAGAACCTGCTCATTTTCTCTTCAGGTGTAAATATCACAGCTGCACAAAACTTCCCACAGAGTACAGGATAGTCTGGAAGATCTTCACTGCGGATGATCACACAGCAGAAGAAAAAGACCCTCCTGTGAGACAAAGCCTTTATAATTATCTCTGATGTGTCTGTTGGCATCAGGGAGTACCTCCACATTTGCTGTTGTGCTGTGAGCTACTGCCAGCCAGCTGCAACCAACTTCTGTGCTGACTACCAGCCATGCAGCCGTAGGGAGGGTAATGCCCTAGATGATTAAACTCTTCTGAGAGACAGATATATTCTGACTAAGCTGGGGCAATCCAACTTTTTGCTATTTTGTGGTGTAGGCTTACATATGCTGGGATTGCACCACTTAGGATGTTCTGCAGACAGATTTATGGACCCACCTTGAAGAACATGGCTGACTACCTGACTTCTGATTTTCTTCTCCAAACAGCAACCTCACTCCTAAGAGTAAAAGATGACCCCTCAGACAAGTGTCCATCTATTTTATTTACCATCTTCTTCTCTGGTATATCTTATGTGTTTGCAGTATGTCAGCCCTCATTGTAACTTCATATTCTGTCATTGAAACAAGACACATAGGTGCATAAATACATTAAAATGATGGTGGTGCATTTGTGATGTGCTGTGCTGTTTTTCTGTCATGCCATTTCACATAAGGCAGGCGAGTAAGGAGAAATTAGGTTTGCTTCAGTGAACTTAATTTGATAAAAATAAACGCAGTGAGCAAGGTTAAACTTTGATGAGCTGTTTTTTCATTCCTAACTACATACCTCAGCTCTGTAAATACTGAATAAACTCAATGACAAACTCTCATTTTTTGATTTTTACCTTACTTGCACTGTTATTAATTTTCAGAAAGATAAGAGAGACAAAATGAAGAGAGGAAAAGAGAAATCAGCCGAAGAGGATTTAAAAAAATAAATCTAATTTACAATTTATGCTCATGCATTACATTTCCACCTGGAAACTCATGGCTTAATATTAAGTACAGCAGTACCAAGGACCTGATTTACATTGCACACCAAATACAGCAAATAACTCTCCTATGTAAAGAAAAGAGAGTTTTTCTAGAATTGAATTCTTTCCACAAGAAGAAAGTGGAGAAGGGAGGGAAAGAAACAACTCTTGACATTATTCACTTCCTATATGCAAATTTAAAAGATTATCCAGACAACTAAAGAACCATGGGTTACTTTTTTTTTTTCTTTTCATGGAAAAATTTGTGTTTCTTCTGATTCATGTATAAAGAGTTGAACTCTGAAGAAACTGATCAGACTTCCAGTAATCATATTTTTGACAGTTTGTCAAAGACAGGGAGCTTTGTCTTGTGGGAGAAACAGAATGTAAAAACAATGCAGACACTGTGAAGCAGAAGAATGTATTGAGAAGAAGGAGAAGTGTGTAAAGAACCTCACTTGTATTTGAATAGCAACTTTAAAAAAGTTGTAATACCCTAGTAGACTTTTCTGACTTTTTTCTTTTAACCCAATTATCAAGTCACATTAACTTGGCAATGTGAGCAAGGTGTCCCTCTGTGACAATCATAAGGTACTTGGTGGAAATTTGTAACAAAAATATTTTGGCAATCCATTCACATTCATAATAATCCTCCCAAATAACACTAGTGGGAGAAGGCCTGTTGCTATCTTGATCTGTAGACCAACTTGGCTCTCTGAATCCAGGACCAATAGAAAAATAAAATGCAGTAAGACCATGTTGGCTTCATCAGTTTTTGAGCCTTAATTTAGGTGAGTGCCGCTAGAATTCAGGGGAGGAACCAGTGCAAAATCCTAGCATCCCTGAGGCTGCTAAATGTCAAAAATTAACAATTACTTTAACGTTCTTGGAGAATATTTAATTTCCATGTGAATTCAGTGCTCTCCAAATTGGGGGGTACTATAATGCCTAATGTTTAAGCACATAACTACAGTGTCTGAGAATATCTTGTGCAGCTAGCAAAAGTTGCCAATGTCATGGTGTGCTGTTCTGCTTGGGAATCTAGCAGTTAGGGTTTTCCTCTGAGATATGAAAGACCTGAGACTAAACCATTCTTCTACCTGCTGGTACATGCATGCATATTCTCTTTGAAAAGCCCTGTTGCCCCAGGCAACACGTGTAGGTAAATTCAACCACTTTTGTTGAAGCTGCTTTGCTGCATATAAGGCAGTTAAATGTTCATGCTGAGGAAGAAAGGAGAAAGAGCAATTTATGGCTGGTTGGGGCCAAATAGAAGTAGTATTGTGCTACTTTTTCCTTACAAGGTCACCATCCTCTCCTCTTCTTGGAGGTCCTTCTCCGTCCCCTTACACTGAGTGGTAACTGATGCTGGGAATTCCAGGGTGTCACTGAAGTTGAGTGAAAAGTGTAGGATATGCTGCAGACAGGCAGGTGGAAGCTGGGAGGAAGAAGTCTCCAAGTGCTCCAACCACTTTATTTTTGCCCTGACTGGGTGACCTCTCCATTCCAAGACCTCTACAGGTGATAACAACATTTATTCTAAAGAATATTTAATTCAACCACAAACTGACTAAGCCTCAACAGGAGAAAGGCTTTTCCACCCCAGTGCTCTGTGAGAGTTGATGGACAGAGAGGGCAGGCTCTTGTACAGTACATGTTCAGGTCCACTTGGGCTTCAGGTAGCAAAAGCACTTAAAGTAACAGCAGCACCTAAGTCCTCCTGTAGAACCTGCTACTGGGTGAAAACCACACCCATTTACAGTATTTATACATGTGTTTACATATTCCAGAGGGAAAACAAATAATTAATGTTATTTACAGAAATAATGTAAAAAAAAAAAAAGTGACAAAGATAACGTGACAGAAACTTTTTTATGAAGTGATCCATTTTTTTAACAGTTCAGAAATCTTGTAAGTAAAGAAGTAATTAATGATTTTTTTTTAGTTTAAAGAAATAATTGATGAATTTTTGTTTCAGAAAAAAAATGTTAAATTACCTAATATCATTAGGATCACAAAAAATCTTTCAATGAAGCTGCATGGTTTCTGCTGTAGGAAAGTTTTGCTTTGAGTGATTTTAAAGTCCCTGAAATGAATATACACTATAGTATATCCTAGTTCCATGGGTTTTGACGCATGCATCTATAATAGCTATTTCACACAATGCATGTATAGAATCTTACACAGCAATCTTGCATCAAGGGAAGTACTCTCTTTGACTTCAGTGGGAATTGGAGAGGTCCTTAAGGAGCAGAAGAGTATATAATAACAGTAACAAAGCTTAGTTTAGATATGAATCACAATGCTGCCATTGAGTTTATGCTCAGTTTAACCTATTAAACAATGCGAGATGAGGAAAAATTACTCATTTCCATACTGCTGATTTTGCAGACTTCAGAAACCCTGAGTATGAAATAAATAACTTGCTCTTAATAACTTTCAGTGTGGATAATATATTTAAATGTAGGAAAATGTAAATTATGTATTTTTATTGCATTGCTGGTTACCTCTCTGTATCAATTCAGCTGAATTCAGAATTTAAAATTACAAGGAACTGCCTAGAAAAATTCTTCTGTTCTTCACAAATAAAACAGTGGTTGACCATGTTGTTATGGAAGGTTCTGAAAATTAAGTCACTATATGAATATAATCAGTACTGTATTTCCTGAATGACTACCCTGATTTTATGTCTGTATTATAAAAATGCAGTGATAAAATTGCATAGACAAAAAGATTAGATGTCACTGTACACAGTTCTAAGTAATATTCCTCTATGCTATTCTTCATTAAATGGATTTCCTGTGTCAATATATGGTGGTCATTCCTAAAGACAGCATTCTAAAAAAACAAGATCACTTTAAAGGGCTCTTAGCACTGTTTTTTGTTTGTTTGTTTTTAATAAATAAAATGAACATTTCTTAGATCTATTGCTTTGTAAGTTTCAAAGATGAATTATGCATACTGCAAGTTGTATCAGGAAAACTGGTGATTAAGAAATGAGTTCACTTTTCTGATGGCTAATTTGTTGATAATATAATTTTTTATTAAATTGTCCCCATGCTTGATAGGTAAAGCTATGGTGACTTAATACATAGTTACTTACCTTTGTGAAGTCTTTTAACCTGTCTTTTTCTACTGGACCTAGTCTATGAATCTTTTCAACTTGAAATCTTAATACAACATATAAAACAAATAATAAAATACGCAAACCCCTCTAACCTCTTCTAATTCCTACAATGAGTCTTAGTTTGTCCATTTTCTCTCTTACTTCTTTTTCCTTCTAGTTTTCTTGTCCTGAATGTCTTTTTTTTCTTGCTATGATCATGAAGAATTGAGAAACAAAGCAGTCCTCACTATCTGCAGACATATAATGTACACAGAGTTGATTGCTCTGTACCCATATCTATTTTGCCGATTTTGCCCCAGACTCTTTCCTTTGCCACATTCCCTGTGAATGTAGCTTCCTTGCTGGAGCAGAATTGAGTAAGCAGATTCTAAGGAAGCAAACCATCCAATGCATCAGGAAACTATGAATATTATTGAGAAGCATTAGAATGCTCAGTATTCTTCTAAAGATCTCTCCTGCTTAGAAATGAAATTAAATGTGGTATTTGTATAAGTTTCCATATAACTATTTTTGAACTGAAACTTTCCACTGGTCATATATTTCTTCCTCCTGAGCTCCTGCACCATTAGACATCCATCTGTTTTGAGGCTGGTTTGTTTTGGCTTTGCCTTACTAGAAAAATGAGTCATGTCTAAGAACAGGAGCTGGGCAATGGGGACACCTGTGACAGTGCCCATTGCCCCTGTTATTGAAGACAGATTCAAATCTTATGAGTATACAATATTCATCCATCTATAAGACACTGAACACTAAGTTTCCTGTGGGTTAAAAACCTTTTGAGTAAACTGTGACTCTCAGAGCTTTGAAAATATTTAACTACTTACTGAGCAATCCCCTCAGCCAAAGATGACCTGTCCTCGGATATGACCTTCTGCAGTGTCCTACGGCTGCACAGCAGTGAAACACATGCATGGCAACACATCCTGCATGGCCTGTCATTACTGAAAAAGTCAGTGTGCAGAGGGTTGACCTATAAATCACAGCTGACAACCAAACATGTAAAAAAATACTTAATGGATTTCTAGGATTTGGGATTCAAACCTCTCTTCAAATGAGAGAGAAAAACAGAGAGGGAGGGAGGAGACTCTTAAAGTTTACAAGAATAAATGTCCTGAGCTTTCAGAATCATCTCTCACAGTATGAATTAATTATCTTATTTACAAAAAAAATTACTGTATGATGACATATACCAACCTATAAACATAACATATATCATATATGGGCCACTTTACACCTAATCCAGTTACCTGGATCAGTGCTGTAATTAGTTTGGGTAAGGATCAAATTACTTCGGAAACGGATGTCAGTTTCATTTTAGATGCATTTTTTTGAGTATTGTCCCTGTCTTTTTAAGAATATTAAATTAAATTTTAAGATACAACATGCTTCATCATGACTTTCATTGTAAATCCTGTTGAATACATATTAACTTCCTCCCTTCTTCCTAAGAGAGAGGGAAAACACAAATTTTCAATACAGAATTTTTTTCTGTGTGTGATTCTAAAGCAGTGTGTATGAATGAAACTTAGAACCACCTTTCAAAGTAATCTTGCAAACCTATAATTACAGATGACAAGAAATCTGCAGGAGTCCCTCTGGAGACATGCTCTGTAAAACTGCAAACTCTGTAAGGGTTTTTTTAGTAGTGACTTATTTTTTTGAATGGATGAAGACCAGATTTGCATCAATTGAACTCATAACAGGTATATCTCATTAAACAAGTTTGTGTACAAAGAACATTGTGCTTTAGCTGTTGCTTTCTTAAAGTTAACTGTGTTTTCCATTTACTTTTTATCTGATCAGGAAGCATAGAATGAGATTTGCTGTATCTAAGCTATCTGAAGTGAGGGTGCCAAGAGGAAGGAGGCAGGATCATCTCAGTGGTGCTAAGCAATAGAACAAGAGGCAACTGGCAGAAACTGGAACACAGGAAGTTCCACCTGAAGATGTGGAAAAGCTTCTTTACTTGTGAGAGTTACTGTGTGCTCTAACAGGTTGCCCAGAGATTGTGGTATCTCCCTTATTGGAGATACCCAAAAGCTCTCTGGACACAATCCCGAGTAACATGCTCTAGTAGACCCTACTTGAGCAGGAAAGTTGGACTAGATGACCTGCGGATATTCCTTCCAGCCTTTCACATTCTGTGAATCTGTGTGAAAGGCATGCAGCAAGTAAACAGGGCCAAGTGTTAAGGGCTCACTTTATAAGTTTTTGTCATTGTATATTGTTATTTTCAAAATCATCAGTTCTGTGTTCTAGCTTATCTTAACCACCCTTCTTTACTAAACTAGTTTCCAGAATATTGAGTGTCACAGCTCTAAGTTTTACAGTCTGATCACACTATCAAATTGACTTTGGCTATAAGTTATTGCAATCTCAACAGACTCACCAAAAACTTCTGAGTCTTCATTCTTTAAAAAAAAAAAAAACAAAACACAACAACAAATGTTTCCACAGATGTTTGTATTCTCCTTTTAATCAGAGGTGATTCTGTTTAGCAAGACCAAATTCACTTTTGTTCACAAAATATGTGGAGATACTCAAAACATGGTCTCACGTGTTTCCCGCTGCAGTGACCCTATTAATATCCCACCTTAATGGCCATGTGCTTATTTATGCTCCTCTGGCCAGGACCAGCAAGCCTTTCCTTCTACATGAACCATGTTCCTGACATGACCTATTTGGTACTGGGATGGCAGTGCTAGCTGAAAACTGCGGCACAAGACCATTCACCACAGCCACTGCATTTAGGGAGTGAGCCTATGGTGTGCTTGCCAGCCCATTTCAGTCCTTGCTGTCAAGAAAAAGAGCACTCTTGTGGCCTGAAGGGTTTCAGAGGCTGGCTGGAGAAAACGTCTCACCTCATCAAGTCTGTCTGACAAAGAGGCTCTTCTTTTTTCTTTATGGCTAAGCCCCAGTGTTATATACAGATACTACCCTCAGACATAAAAGCTTGAATACTTTTGCTGAGCCTTCAGGGAGAACCATGGTTAAAAGCATGCAGCCAGACCCAATCTTGCCACCAGCACAAGTGCTGCTAACCCCATGTGAGGCTCACAACAGCTCACAGATACTGACTTTAGCCATCAGCATAACAACTGTCATAAGCCACCCGAGGAATGAAATAAATAGGGTGAAAATACCTACCAGAGCAAAGATACTCCTTCAGACAAAACATAGCATGTTCTGTGGTCTGAAGTTATGGTATTTGGTATTGATCTCCTACACAGAAGGGTCAAAACTGAGATGGGAGGGACTAGCCATCAGAGGGCTACCAGGTACACTAATTCTTTACATCATTTTAACGTAACCCAATATGTACATTTACACATTAAATACAAATCTGGTTTATTTATCAGGTATTTGAAAATATCTCCATGCTACCAGTCATTAAATTTTTATTCTCTATGTGGAGCAGATGAGATTTTAAAACAGAAAGTTACATCCATAAGCAAAAGATAGAGTTGTCTGGAGTAACAAAACCTAATGCTTCCTGCTGCTGCAATTGCCATAGAAACAGAAATGCCACTTATACTGCTTTCCATTCTCTATAGTGAAATATTGCCTCTTGAGGGGATTTAGAGGCTTGCATATAAAGGCCTTGATCCTGCAAGGTGCTGAACATTCCTGGTGAGATGCTGGGACCCTGGTTCCTAAGGTGTTTACATATATCACATCTATTGATTTCCAAAACCAAAGGAAGCTTGAGGTAAAAGACTTCCGAGAATGTGAGCCTTGTGTGCCTTTGAATTCTTGCTGAAGGTTTAGGGTTTAGGGTTGAGGGTTTAGGACTTCACTCATTTCCCATTGCTACTGTTTAGGACTTCTGCTGTTTAGATAGTAATTGGTCTGGTCCCTTCATAAGTCTGCCTGGTATTTATCTGAGGTTAGAATGGGTCACAGAAGGCAGCCACTGATGCAGCACAGACAAATGCCAGTACAGCCTTAACCATTTGGTTTAACTTACTATTTTAGTATCCTTATTTGAATATTATCCAGTTAGGTGGCTGAAGCATGACATGTTCCTTAATTACTGCTGAAAGTATCAGAAACTATCCAGAGCAAGCTGCCAGATAACTGTCTACAACTTAAATAAAATTTGGTGATTGTTTAGGTTCACAAAGGGATCTCATTTTTTACAGGTGGAAATAATAATTAAAGTAGTATTTACACCTTAATAACAGCCTATTTTTATATTGGTGCTAGAGGTTAATAACACTGTTATTTACTCCTCTGCCAAAAAATACTGAAGGATACGAAATACAGCAGTCAATAAAGATGAACCGTCAGATAAATAACATTCATATTACTCTCTGACAAATTCTTTTGCTACATGGGGATATAAATAACACAAAGAAAGCAGTTCCTACATTACAAGTTTACTGATGTGTAAAATGTAATTTTAAAAAAGAGCTCAAAGCACCAGGAGCATGGCTCGCTGTAACATGATCTATAGGAAGAGATATGTGGCATATATAATACCTGTAAGGAGACAAAAATGAGAGAGTGAGACATCTTTGTGAAGGTAGGATGCAGCCCTAAAGTGGGAAAAATGGAAAGATCAACTCTTATTTGGAGAACTGATGATTGCTTTATGCACTGAACAAAGCTTCAAAATAATAATGACAATGTTTCTGTTTCTGTGTCCATAGTCTTTGGAGGGATGGATAGGCCAGGAATTGGTTGGCTTTTGTAGCAAAATTGCAGTGTACTTATATTCAGAAAACAGAGGGTGTGACGACCTCCTGATGCAACACAGGAGATTTACCTCTGAGGGGATCACTTTCCATTAACACTCAGGATGGACCAGGCTGCTTCTGTTTAGCAGTAAATTTGCCTGATCTTAGAAAAGTACTTCATTGGTTCAGACCCTTGAAAGTGAGAAAGAGTACTTTTTTTTACACTGGATTTTGAAGTGACTCAGAAAGAAGAGAGAGAGAGACAGACAGAGACCAATAGAGGAATGTGTGTCCTAAACTAAACAGGACTGGCATTAGAAAAAATGTGGAAAATGTAGAAAAGATGTGGGAAATGGCAGCATGCATGAAATGAGTGTTGGGGACAAGAAAGAAGTGGGGAACGTTCTTCAGTGTTGTCAGTGCTTCATGCACATGTTTTCCTTTGCACCATGTGGGATGGAGAAAGAAGGAATTGGTTCATCCGGGAGAATTGTACCATTTCTTTTGTTTTGCCTCTACTGCTCACTTTCAGAAGGCTTTCTTCATGATGCTTTGGATATGAAATTCTGTTGTCTGAGCTACTGCCATGGAGAACTTTGAAAATCAGTGAAAACTTCAGCTTCATCTAGTGCAGATCATTAAAATTAAATTCATATCATTGCTATAGAGATGACCTGCAGCCCATCCAGCATGCTCCTTTGCCTTCAGTCCTTGGATGGGGAGTAAAAAACTGGGCAGGAGGCACCCACCTCTTCCCTGCTGGGAAGAGTGGAACTGTTTGACAGTCCATAGCTCCAGCAGGGCTCTGGGGCACGGCTGTGCACCCTGCTTGAAGGGCTGTATAGCATGATCCTGTGGAAACTTTCTAACAGGTTTTATTTTGCAGCTTATTGAATAATAATTACATTGCATGCACAGTCTGGGGTGAGTATTTACAGTTCTTGTCCTGCAATTTGCTGTGTGCTGTGTTTTCTGCTCGTTCGTGTCACTAACAATAATTTTTGCAATATGTTACCTAACAATAACTACAAAATATAAAATTTGCCATTTCCTGAAAATCTGATTTGGGAAGTGTCAGTCTTGTCTGTTTGCTGCAGTAAACAGTCATCTCTGCTAACACCCATCAAAGACCCCAGTGACATCTTCTCAGTGGCTGCCTTTCATAGGGGAGAGAGGTGAAAGAAGGACAGAGAGAAAAAGGGTGGATTCAGCTATCGACCCTACAGCTGAGCTTGGCTATTGCTGAGGTCAAAGACTGTTCTCAAATAGTCCTGGATTTTGCCTTTTTTTTTT
>VXAU01004996.1:682673-734319 GCA_013399695.1 Formicarius rufipectus | reverse complement strand
AATGAGAAATAATAAAAAGATAATTTAGAGTTATTGTCCATTATATTAATATTTTGAAAGTTCTTGGAAATATTATGTTAGTATTTTAAGTTCTATGTTTCTGGAAAAATTGTATGTATCTCCCCACAGTGATTTCCAAGTGAACATCCTCAGAGTATTAACAAGCACATAAAGAAATGAAAATAAGAAAGCCATTTCTAAACTGCCAGAAATGCCTTTGTACAGTTAAGAAAAATTGTAGCACAAACCAGAAGAGGCAGAGTGTTTAATCTGTACCAGTATAATGATGGGAATAAGCAAACGCACTGAGATCTTGGAGTAAATATGCAAGTTATATGTTTCAATCAGATTTTGACACTGTGGGATTATTTAGATGTGAGTGCAAAGTTGTCCCTTCAGACTTTTCCCTACTAATGGCAAAAGCATTTTTGTAATACAAACAATTTTATGTTCTGTCTTCTTCCAATAAAATAGAGAAATTACTCAAATTATTACTAAGGATATATGGGAGACCACTTCTGCAGCAGAGGATTGAGACCTCTCTAATTTCTTTTAAAATGTGTTTCAGACTTGGTATCTGGCATAATCAAAAAGATAAATTTTGCCAACATTATAAACGTATCCATTTGGGAAGTCAAAACAAATCTGATGTAGACCTGGCTTTTGTCATAGATAAATAGTTTTTTTTGTAGCAAGCCCTGGAGTACTTAAAGCAACTCAGCAAAGTCCAAGGAAGTGTCAGCTCAAGCCAGTAACATTATTATTTAATGTCAGTTAGGACCTTCATCACTTACAGACATCACTGGAAATATTACTTGTGATTGATACTGATGGCAATGATGATTACTCTTGCAATAAGCTTAATTAAAATAATGAAGTACTGTTGCACAGAACTTGGTTGTTGCCCAGGCAGGATAATGTATAAGTAGTACAAGGAAGTCATAAGCTCAGAGTGCTTCATATTTCAAGTGTGACATTGCTAGGAAAGCTAAAAGGCATTGTGTGCCGTTTACCCACTATTTCTGTTCCGTCTCCTACATGTATGCATATACAAATAATTGCTGGAATAGACACCACAGAGACTGGTTTTTAGATATTAATCCCAAGTCTCTTCCCTAACGAAGTGGAGATTGGTCATAGTAGTGGAATTGCTGGTATTATAAGAGGCTGCAAGTCTCTGAGAACTTCTTTTTCAATTATTCATCAGGGAGCTCTTCTCTGAACATTTGGTTGTAGCAGTTTAATTGATCTCCACCTGCCACAGTGAGTAACACATGCAATCAAAGGTTGTAAGGAGCATGGAGGAAGGAGAGCAATTTCTGAACTCTCTTGTTCTAGGTAGCAAGTACTAGAAAAAATTCCCAAGCACTAAGGTGTAACATTGTATATTCTATATTCTATTCTATTCTATTCTATTCTATTCTATTCTATTCTATATCTTAACTGCCAGAATATAGATGTAAACTCTGAACCACAGGCTAGCTGAGCTGGCCTCGGACCCAGGTCTCCCACAGCATGGGAAATAGCTATAAAGATCATGGGCAGCTCCAATTTCAGAGCAGGAAGAACTGCATTTATAAATGATAGGTATTTATATGTCCCCATATTCTAGGCTTTTTGGATAGGGTTAATTAAGCAATTATACTGTATAAACAGTTAAGAGCAAGGTGATTGTAAGGGTTTTCATGACAATATTTGTATTGCTTGTTGGTGTGGCCTAACAATTCAAAGTTAAGGAGGGATCATCTAAGAATCATTTAAAGAATTGCACGTCTGTAATATTAGGCAAGACATGGACACTTGGGAGGAAAATTCATAAAAGCTTAAAAAAATGGGGGGTTTTGGCAGGTAAAATACCACCGGGCAATTAAATTAAGAGTGAAGTCTACAGTTGCCACCACCTTGTGCTGTTGAGATGGTCTAATTTTGGATATTGTGTCTCTTGTCCTTCCCTATTTCTAGATCAAAGATTGATGATGTCTGGAAGCTTGCACCTTGTCTATTAGCCTGCCCATAGCTTATGGAACATTCCAAGTGTTTGTTTTTCTTCCCTGCTACTTTTCACTTACTTTAATTCACTGAGCATTTCCCTTTGCACTCACACCAAAATTATGAATATAATCTTCCTCTTGAATGAAGAAATACTGTAAAGCTAAGCAGTATCTTGTATAAATCACACACTCTGCAAGTGAAAAGAGATCAGTAAAGTCCAGATGCAGCAGAAAGGGCATGACTTAGGCATTTGTGTTTCTGATGCAGACTTGCAGACTCCTCTGGCACAGCTGAGGATGCACCCTCACCATTCCAGTTGCTCCAGCTCCCACTGTTCCAGTACCACCAGCTCTCTCTTGATTTATGCCAATAAATTAATTTGCGTGAATAAATTACCTTTTCTCATTAGTTAAGCCTGTATCCTGTCTCTGTTAAGAGGAAGGGAACTGCAAAAGAGATATGCAATCAACTCAATAGTGGTGGTTGTAAAACTAGTTTCACATAAGATGATATCAGGGTTCAAATTTTCTTGTGCATACCAAGAAGATATATTTGCCTTTGCAATGAGATGTTTTGCCTGCTAAACATCCCATAAAGTGCCAATTGCAGACAGGGAAACCACCTGAATCCTCTCTTACAGTAGTTACAGGCAATCATACAAAGTGATATCTAATATTTCTTAAAGGTAGAAATGGTTCAACTAACACAGATGTGTTTGGCTAAGAGTCCTATAATTGGTAGAGATTGACATTTTCGGAAGGTACATTTGAGCCAATTTTGTAGCACAATAAAATTACTCTGGCTATATGTCCTGATATACCACCAAGAAACAGAAAAAGGTTGCTCCATTTAGGCCATTTGACAAACTTGCTGGGAAATACACTCCCTGGTAGTTTCTAAAGAATTACTTCTCAAGTGGAGCAGGAGAGAGAGATCAGAAGAGAAAGAGAAGAGGGGGTGTGTGGGTGTGCCATGAGAGAAAATCATTACTCGGTGAACAGAGAGAGTTTGAGATCAGCAGGAATAAGAAGTTTATTTGGTGGAAGGAAAAAGAATTCACTGAGTTAACTAAATCTTAAAGGTTTGAGCTGGTATGGGGAATGAGTGGGGAAAAAACCTCAAATTAAAGCAAAGAAACTCAGTGTTCATGACTAGAAATTTGGGGACCACACAAAGGAAGACAGTGGTGGGTGTTCAATTTTAAGTAAATGCACAAAGTGCTTTATTGAAAAAGGAGAAAATAGCCAACACTTAAATATATTTCTACATAGGACAGTGGTGCATGTTGTAAAAACTAAGGCTTCAAAGAGTTTCCACAGAGAAAGCAGTCCTTCGAAACATTCAAACACAGAAAAGATGTGAATTTTCCTTTCAGACCCCAAATGTGTCTATGCAGACATGTTGTTCATAATAAGAATGCCTTTCTTTCAGTGTTGATTCACCGGTTTTGCTTGTAATACGGTAAATCAAGGAGTCTCAAAATGCACCATCATACCCTTGAGAGAGATCCTGTTGTAAGATCAAATACGTGGACCAATTTCGGTGTTAAGAAGAAAAATCAAAGCATTTCAACTATGACACCCAGAAGGCACATCAGTAATGTTCCTGTTTAATTAATTTTTGAAGCGCCAGTTTTCAGTTCTGCTGAACTTTTTTTCAGTGTGAAAAAGAAGACTCTTCAGCAGAAAACTCTGATGACAATCACTTTTTCTCTCAAACTTTAGAAGAGGCAAATTGATACCAACAATTTTCTGTCCTGAATATCTTTTTTTTACACCCAGATACAGAGTATTGACATTTCATGCACACACGACATTAAGAACCATATCTTACTGTTAAAAATTACCTACCCCCTATGTCTCAAAACAAGTAGAAATGAAAAGTCATGAATGTGTAAGAACTATCTAATCATATATGGTTCTGATCTCACTTTAGGTATTCACCTGTGAGCACCACCCTAAATAGCAAAAAGGGAGAAAAAAAAAGAGCACAGAGACTAACCCAGGGACTATTGTAATGGTTTGGTATAAATCTTGCCAGGATTCTTTTTTTTTCCTATCTCAAAGATGATATAACAAATATTAGAGATTTTGGAGAAGTTAAGGATTATAAGGAGCATGTAAATTCTTATTTTGAGAAGGTTTGCATTAAGGAGAAGATGAATTTAACAAATTGTAAGAAGATACTGCATCATGTCTAGTATAAAGATAGGACACATACTTTTGGTTGCCTTCTATCTTAACTGAAAAATGAAAGGCAGTCAATATAATCAAAGGGCAACTTTTTTTTCAATATTTTTTTTAACAGTGTCTAACAAGTGTGACAGAGACCCCCATTTTATCCAAGTACTTACTGGGACTGAAAAAGGAAAGACCATTTCCTAAATTAATGACTAGCATCATCTTAAATTGAATTTTAAAAATGTTTTTTCCCAAGAATACAAGTAAACTCCCATGCCCCAAGACAAAAGCTAGCCAGTAGAGGACAGAGGGCTAACAAGCAGCTTCCCTAACAGAGCAGTTATTCCAGAAGGCCCCAGCTCAGCAGTTCTTCTCTGGCTAGGAAAGCATGTTGAGTGAAAATGTTCAAAAGGGAAGAAAACAATTAGGTGTGTAACTCCCATTCAAAGCTGGGGGAGGAGGAGAGGTGAACGCCAGACTTCTACAAGGCTGTTGAAAATCTTCCCATGCCTGAAGTTAAGCATGTGTTTAAATGCCTTGGACTTTCATGGCAGAGACGGGACCCTGGATTAGAGGACTCATGGAGTGGATCAAGCATGGGGAGCCCTATGCTGTACAATAAAGCTGAAGTCTCTTTTCCTGTTGTTAATCTCTTTCCTGTCTGTTAGCCTCAAGGCACAGTGAAGAGTTAATTGATTTTCATCCAGGAAAAGAGGACTTCACTGCAAAGTGCAGTCATGGAATTTTTTATTTTATTTTAAGCACCAGGCACACCTGCCAGGACTCCAATTATTCCTCAGGAGGAGAAAGTCTACTGTTTTTCCTGTGAGGAAACCCTCTGATCCAGAGGTTTGTACCTCGTCTATGCACTGTTAATCTGTCTTCCCTTTTAAAACCTGGCTGCTGGTGGAGGTTTTGGGGGTGCCTGTCCTTTTGTATAGTAGTTAAGGAATTTAACCAGAGAAAGAGAAAGGCAGGGCTAGTTTCCTCCTCAGCTGGGGGTGCTAAAAGCCCTGGGAAATGTCCTTGGCAGCTCTGCTGGCTGCCCAGCAATGAGGGAGATGGGGATTTTGAGGCCCTTGGGCTGGGCTAGAGATTAGCCCAGAAAAAGAGAGATTCCTCCACACAGCTCCTTTTTGAAAAAAGCATTTTGTAAGGGACCTGATCCTGCTGCCGAGTGCTCGGAGTCTGGAATTGCCCAGTTGGCTTAGGGAGTAGAGTTGGTGCAAACATCATATGAGGCCAGAGCCAACCTCAGAGATTCATTGCATTTCTGAGAAGATTTGTAATTTGATGATTGAGAAGCACCATGAGGAACCAGGAACTGAAAGGAGATATTTCACACCATTTTGTGCAGCAGCATTAGATGTAAAGGTGAGCTCCTGCACAGGCTGTTGGACCTGCATTGGGGTGCAGCCTTATAGCAAAATCTGAACTGTTTTGGGTGAAACCAAACTTCAAGATCTTCTTTGGGAGAGCACAGAGTGCTCCAGTCACTCACAGAAATCTGCTTGTGCTGGTCAGAAAGCTTTTGAATTTGCCTCAGCACTAAGAGAATGTGGCCATCAGGTCTTCAGTACCCAAAATTTCCCTCTGCAGGTCCACTCCTGTTGCATCTCTTTACATGCAGATGAAGTCTAAAATGTTCAAAACCAGTCTAATTCTTATTAAGGTAGCTCAATCTTTTTTTATGGTTTCCTTCAGTCATGTTGAGCAGTACAGAATAAATTATAAAAACAGAATGTTTTTTATAATATTTGATGAGGAATGGCACTTACATTGTTGAGGTTTGAAATGAAAAGAAGAAAAATGAAAAAAAAAAAAAGTAAAACGTGCTAAAATGTGCTAAATTCAAAATTGAACAGGAAGATATAATGGCTTTGCAATTTTTAAACACCAGGACAAGTTCTGTTGTGTGTCTTGTACCCACTAATGGATTTTAACTTTATTACTATCCAGTTTTATTGGAACTAATCAGAAGACTGTAGGAATGAAAGGACTTCCACATTACTGAAACAGTTAATTTTTTTAAAGCCAGGCTACTGAAGTGCAAGTTAAAAGGGAGGAGCAGATCAAATCCATGTGTGGGTCATTTAAGAGCTCACTCTCATTTTTGAAATATAGATTACCCAGGATAACATGAATTCAGCATTTCTATGTAATGTTTCATTGATTAATCCCATAGGTCAACAGCACATGCCTGTAGAGAGATACCTAAAATTGAGTTTTAAAACTTTACCATCATTTAATATTTTATAACCTGTCATATCGTACATATAACCTGTTTATAATGGGCTAGAGGCTCTGTCTTTTCTCAAGCTCTGCTATCATGGCAGCAGATCTTCAGCAGAAATGTGTTTTTTCATACAACTGAATGGTAGTTGCCACGAAAGCACATGGCAAGTCATGACTCTGAAGAAATTCCTGGGTGAACAGTAGCAAAGGTGAAACAAATGGCTAACACCTGCCAAAACCTGCATGGAGAGTGCTGATGTCATCAGCAGTGCCATCACTTCACAGACTCTGCTCAGGTCTTGACAGGTAAGGGCAGGAGGCTATGACCTTCAAATAATCTATTTTAAGATGCATTTTCTGTGTGGCCTTTTTAAGTCTCACTGAAGCCTGGGCAGGACCCAGCCTTCTACTCATCAGGTCCTTATTTATGTTTATTTATAAGCTTTTCCATGGACATCATCCTGGTACTGTGTGAGTGTATTATGTATATTAATGGTCTTGTCCTCAAGCTATGCTAGGAGTGATGAAAGCGCAATTCCTCACTCAGACAATGGGGAACAGGGGTGCAAAGAGGGGGCAGGTGATGGGCCAAAGTCACACACAGTGTCTCCTGTACCCCAGCCTCAGCCGTAACTACTGCTCTCCTTTTTGGTTAAGTTGTAGCTGTTTACTTCAGTGGGAGCTGAAGCTGACAGGCCTCTTCTAGGGTTGAGTCTAAAATGTTTATGGCATATCATATGGCATTAGACAGACAGAGAGATACACATAGCCACAAACTTCAGGGATGAAGCTTCATAAGTGGTTTCACAAACATCCCTGGAGCACTGATGTCCATTTTCTGTGAGCAATATGGAGACAATCCAGCAGATACAAAGTCAGAGGACCAGTTTCTGGCTTCACCATAGGCTCAGAATGTAAGTATTGTTAATGTATTTAATTTTTTTTGCTGGGCATTGTAAAATAAACTTTCTGATGCTAGAGACATCCTGGCAAAGCCTTTTTGAACTAAACACTGAGATCAAAAGGTGTTGTTCAAATTTTGATATCCTTCATGTAAAAATTCACTTTTCGAACCTTTTTACTCTAAGAATTCAATACTATGCCCTAAGAAACCTTTGAAGCAATGGGAATACCCAGTCAGCATCAAAAAGATGCTTAATACAGTTAACTGTAATATTTGCCTGTTTGCCAAAGCCAGTGTTTGGGACAAAACTGTACATGGAACTAGTTAACTCGTGATAATAAAATGTAATCTCTATTATGTTGACATTTAATAACCAGTTGAGAAAGATTAAAAAAACCCACAAAGGAAATCACAAGTATGTTGAAAAGAAAAGCATATTGCTCTCTTCTCTTTAAAGACTACTATGCTGTAGCATCAGAACTGATAGTCCAGGCTAACTGGCAACTGATTTAAAGTTTCGGGACACACAGCAGCTGAAACTGAAAGTAATGTGGATGAAGGTGATGTGTTTAGCCTCAGGAAGCATGGAATTAAACTGCTGGTAGGAGGTGAGAGGGGAGAGAACTGGAAACGGAGCAGTCCCTTGTTTCATAACAGCAACCCACAGGAAAGTGGGAGGGGGAAGGGAAGAGGGTGATGAAACCATGGCAAGTTTTCCCTTCAGTGTACCTAGCAGGAGATTAACAAAGAATATAACTAATTATTGCTTCCTGCCCACCTGCCTCGTTCCTTCAAGAACTAGCTCTCATTCAAACAACATTAACTCCCTTGGCAAATGCACTCCTAATGGAATCAGTTACAAATTAACAAAGTCAGTTGCTTCTTTTACCTAGAAATCTTGAAATTAATTTCCTCTACGTTTTTTTCAGGCCTGCTGGTGAACTTTCAGTTTCAAAGGATCAAAGTCTGGATGTCACGCTGGGGTAAATCAGTATAACTTCTGTTCAAGGCAGTGATATTGTCTGCATTCACACCAGTCAGTCATCCATCAGTTCTGGATGAACAAATTCGCTGTCCTATTTACTACCTTCAGTAATTCTGTGTTCTCCTAGCTGGTGCTAGATTTATTTTGTTAATAATTCATGGGTTGCCTTCAACTTATGACTCTCTGTGCTACACAAATGATATGGAGTAATTAAACCACCTTTGAAGCACCTTGAGTGCTGTTGGCAGGAACAACAGTAAGTATTTAAAAGAGTATTTAATATCATGCACTGCCTGCATGCATGCTGGGAAACAAGCTTGCATCCCAGAGCCTACCCATGGCCAATCACAAGAGAATGGCTTAATTGGTTAATCATATAAATTACAGTCACTTAATCATTTTAATCACCATCAGCCAATTAGCTGGGAGTTATGGGCTCTGAGGTAACAGTTATGCAAATGTTTGCTCCACTGCAAGCTATTAACAGCCATATTTTCTTTATCAAGCTGACAGTGACTGATGTGAAAAGGGAAGTGAAGAAAGTGAACATTTGTTTAGTATAAACTTATCTCCTTCTGATTACACTTAAGCAAATTATGGGAATGGACTGAAAATAGAGCAGATAGATTTTTTCATAATGGAAAAAAACCTTCCATTGGTTATGTTGGTGTGGATGGGCTGAGGTACTCTCTGAGGTATTATTGCAGAACACTACAGTGCCCCAGCATCACTGTCACTTTTAATGAACCACTTCAATAGCAGGATCAGAATAAATGTTAGCATTCAGTTGCTGAAAATCCACAATGATGAGTGAAGGCTAGTTGGTCATCATTTATCAGATGTGGATAATTTCCTGGAACAGAGCTGTGACACCTTTACTGTACAATTTCGGGTCTCTTCTGCTCTGTCTCTGCCAAAATCACCCCACAGTCTCATCTCCAGGACCATAGTGGCATCGTGCTAGCTTAAGTGGAGATACTTGGTACTTGCAGTGAGGATCAGAATTTATTTCCAGCTCTTTCTCACAGGTGAAAAAGTGCAGATAAGATTTTTCAGTATTTTATGTCTCCTTTGCATTGTTTGGGTAAAATGGGCAGCATGACAAAACCCAGACACAAGAAACAAAGAGCAGCATAAGTATCTCTGGTACAGGGGGATTCATGATGCATTGTAGCTGGAACATACAAGACTTCCATGTGATCAGATACCCATTGGTATAGGTTCTGTTCAGGGAATATATTGTTTTGACCCATTGCCAGCTCAGCCTCCCTTGACAGATATGCAGAAGTTTCAGAGGTCCATTCCTATAGTAAAGCTAATGCGGGGGGGGGGGGGGGGGGGGGGGGGGGAAGTTGGAGAGGAGTGGGATATTTGTTAACATTATTTTTTTTCTAGTTTATGTTCATCAGCTAAAAGTACACTTAGATATCTAGCAGCATTCAGAAGTTTGTCATTAAAAGAGTGACATATAACTCAGAGAAACACTTAGGAGTCGCAAAGCCTCTAGCACACATAGGACATGCACTTGTTATGTTTGGTGTGAGAAGCCACAAGTCATCCATTCTCAAAAGTGTCTCATTACCACTAAGAATCTGACCTAAAAGATATGGGGGAAGGTTTACACAAAACTCTACAATACTTTTAATTTGATTTTTTGTGTTTGATTTTATTGTGTGTTATTGTTTTAAAACAATTGAAGTTGCAAAGTTCCATATTTGGGGCACTAAGAGAGGTAGCTACACATATACATGTATCACTGTCACCAGAGTCATGTATAATGGCTTAAACTTAACATGCATGCTAAGGACATTAGTAGAAAGAATACCAGCAGTTTTACTCTTTGGCTATTTGAAACCAGTTAACCTGTTGTTATAATATTCAATTAACAAAGTATTACAACATCTATTAATGATTTATTAGTCATTTATCAGTTACCCACAAATAGAACCACAATGCAAAGCATGATCATTTTGGCTATTTAAATTAACAGTTAGTCCGGGGACACGGTGTGAGTTAGGAGTAAATTATTTCAGGACAGACGGGCTGACCTTGTCAGCTGGAACAAAAAAATCACAGCCCTTACTACAGACTGACCAGCAGAAAAACAACTAGGGGCTGAGAAGACTGTTCCCAAAGTGATTCTTCTTTGGTGCAGAGGAGGAGAAAATATGTTTTTGAGTTTCAGCTCAGTCTTGGTGATGCTGTGAGTAAAGGAGATATGTAGGTATTCTAAGAACCCTAGTGAAAGAAGCACTACAAATAGGCTGCCACCTCTGAAATGCAAAAATAACTGGTGAAATTGGGGGGGCGGAATTGCTGCTACAGCTGCAGATAGGTCTGTACATGCAAAGCAACTTCGATGCCAACCACTAAAGCCTATAGTAAAGGCAGCCAAGCTGAATGGCAACCACCCAGAGGGCAATCTCCTTCATAATAGGTCTGTGAGCTAGGAAAATATTTGCATACAGTTTTTATGGAGGAAACTGAAATTGAGATTAAAGCCTTGGTCTTATAAGACGACTAGATCAAGTAGTCTTCTCCAGTGCCTACAGAGACAGGATCTCTCTGCAACACATCACAAAGCACAACACTGTGCTCACATAGAGAACAAGGCCCCATGTCTGGAGGTAAAATCCCCAACAAGAAGACCAGGGCAAGAAAGACACGTCCTCTCTCTGTATAGGAATGAAATGCCAGTTTCACAGTTCCAGCATCCCAGTGTTAATGCATCTTTCAATGACCTTATTTGGGAGAAATCCTGAAAAACACTAAAGTGATACTTTTAAATTTTTGACTTTAAGCAATAACCTACATTTCCGTAGCACCAAGGAAGCTACTGTTGAGTAGTGGTATCTTGCAGCTGTGTTGACAGGATCCCCTGGCCTTTGCCATGCCCTCAGCAGAGATACTTATGCCTGGTAAGCACTGCTTGCTCTGTCAAGGTCATTCCACAGCTTCAGAGACATGATCTGCCTGAAATAAATTAATAACAGAGCACACCTATCAATATTTATTACAATTACTCAAGCAGAATGTAAAACATTGGCTTCATTCATCAGCACCATGCAGTCAGACCATTGAAATGACCCCAGGACCAAAACCCCGAAAACTTTCACCCCCTTTAAACAATGTCATGTCCCGTCAGAAACAAAGGTCTCATTCGGCAAGGAAGATGGAGCCAGGTAAAGAGTTCAAATAGGAAGAGATCTTCCTGCAGAGAGAGCTACTACAGCTCTAATTAGCCTTCCACTAAAATATTTCCCAATGCCAAAGAGGAATTGTGTTTGCCTAGGATATTCATTTAGGCTGAAATCTTCTGAAATCTTTCTCTGTCCCACAGGTCAGAGGATGTCTTTATGATGGTGGTTGTACAAAACCATTCACTTCAGCAGCTAAGTTTAAATTATAGCCTGTTCTTATTCAGCTTCAGAAAATAAATACAGCTGTGATTTTGTATGTGTGTGCACTCTTTAAAAGCTTTAGGAGAAGAAAATAATTATTTTCTTGCTAGTTTATTGTATTATCAACAATTGGCATGTTTTGCATCTGTCTCTGGAAAAAACCTAGTTTTTATGGGTGTTTAAAAAGATACTTTAATGACAGATCTTCTCCATTCCTTTACTAGTGCTATTGTTTTCTTCTCCTACATTGACTTCAACCAAGCAGTGCACGAGGAATGCCAGATCAGGCTTCCTGAAAATTAGCCTCAATTAAGCCAGGTGGCCTTTGATTGCTAATGATTGATTAGAAAGCAAAAGACAGATTTACAGCAAATTAGTCAATAACCGAGCTTTTTCTGTTTCACTGGTAAAAGGTATCTCCTTACTGCCTGTTTTTATTTTTGATATTCCATTAAGATGCTTGTATTTATGTCACCATGTCTCAATAGAAAGGTTTTTTCATTCTATTGACAAGCTTGCCACTTGAGAAAGAACATAATGATGCTGCTGATTTCACTTGTTAATAATAGGTTTTACTATATTAAATAAAGTATTTCTTGTATTTAGGTACACCATGGTGATTGTTTTTGCTTTCAGAGAGGTCACACTGTGCGACACTATTTGTTTTCATTAGTGTGTAGAGGTACATTGCTGCATAACCCCAGAGCAGGAGCAATCTCCGCCCAGGAGCAGTGCTGTGCAAATGTTTTCCTCTCTGATATTTCTAACTGTACAAAGAGCATGATGAATCTTTGATCTGCCTTAAGCAACAGTGTGCCTGAGGAGTGGCATGCATCCCAAACTCGATCAATATTTGTTTCAGGCATTTTGGTCCAGACAGTAAAGTTATCTGAGGTTGTGAATACCATAAAGCATAGGTACAGGGCTAGAGTTAAATTCAAGAAAGGGCAGAGGCAGCAACATGCTGCCCCAGTGGAAGTTTAAATACCTCAGGAGCAGCATCTGATCAGGGACTTTCTGAATCTTACTTTTGGTGTGAATTCCTGTTTGAGTTGAAGTTTGGATGTTAGTGTATCTACTAGATGTCCTGCCAATTACAGTTCACCAGCAAGGTAGCTCTACGTGAAATCCACTTCCAGTTTTAGAGGCCTTAAGTATTTTTGGAAATCTGTCTCCATAATCAACTGCACAAAGAAGCATCTTACAGCACATCACCAAAGCACAGACAGTTGATACGCAATATGATTTTTCTATTGTTCTTCTTCCCCATCTCTCTGACAACTTCACCAGGCTGCAGGAAACACAGAGAGCATCTTAATGGCATCCAAACCTGAGAGACAGGTACATGAAAGAACGCTGGTCCTTGCATGGCCTGCAGTTTGAAAGCAGATACCAAAATTAGGAAGGAAAACAGGCCTGTTTTATGGTGAGAGCGGAGTACAAAACTCCATGACTCTCCTTCAAACACTAGTATAACTGAGTGAGCCTTGTCTTGGGCATGTCAAAGCATCAAGTGTAACCAACAGCTATTCCCTTTTGCTCCAGGGCATGTTTTCCCAACTGACAATGCAAAGTAAATGTACAACTGCAGCTTTCTTCAAGGCACATGGAACTACAAACTCCCTTTTGACTTTCTCCCTTGGTAACGATGGCAAGCAGGGATTCAAAAGATGCTTAAGGCCACAGGGAAATTAAGAAAAAATCACAGCTGTACTGCTTAGGAAATGTAGGAATAGAAAGGACATGGTTAAATTCATAGGGGTGTTCTGTGGTTCAGATCTGGGAATATGGAATACAAGCCAGGTCTGGGCAGTGAATGTTAAAGCAGCAGTAAAATGGGCAACATTAAAAGTATAAAAGGACTATTATAAACTCCTGATTTAGCCTTCTTAATAAAAACTGAAAGCTGGCATTGCATCCAGTCAGGGCTACTGAAAGTGTGACTGTTTAGTACAGGTGGGGCCAGGGAGAGGAAGGGAAGAGAAAACAGAGCATCAGGAGAAACTGTGCTTTTACAGTCTGATTTTGTTTTTTATTAGCAAAGTTTGTCATGCAGAAAGGGTAGCTGGATTGCTCTACTTTACAAAGTGAAGGATGGCTTGAAGCGAAAGAAGAGAAAGAACTCATCTTTTTAACATGCTCCATTTTCAATCTTTGAATTCAGAGATTTCAGGCCCCAGACAACACCTAAGGCAGAAGTTAAGCTAAGGAGAAGACAGAAGTGTTTACTTTCTTCTTTTTGGTCTGGCCATAAGTGAGAGGTCTTTTGATGTCTCCTGAAGCTCTTTTACTGTGAAATGACCTCTGACTGGTTATAGGTGAAAAAAAGAAAGCTACTCTTAGCCCACAAGAAACCCGACTGATCCACTGGAAGGTTCACCGCCTGTGCCTCTGTTGACTGCACAAGGGCCTTCCTCAGCTCTTCTGCCTCACTGAAGTCCCTTAGCTACATGCCAAACTAAGGTGCTGGGAACTGAGGGACAATGCGTGACAAAATGTGAAATAATGGAATACTATTGAGTGGCTCTTGTCAGTGCCACTTCCACCAGAGAGACAGCAACCTGTTCTCTCCGTGTGCTAGATTTCTGGTGTCACCAGTCAGAAATTCAAAATGCTGAAGGCCTGACCCAGCCCTTGACAGTGGCTAGAGACTTTATTATTAGCTTATGACTAAGAGAACTCTGTTCTGCTTGGTTTTTTCTCATACACCATAAGTTGAAACCAATGATGAATTGTCCCCTGAAGATCTCGGCCTTCTTCATATTGCTCTTTCTCCTTTAACTCTTTAGGATATTTTCTAAAATAATCACAAACTGGAATTAAAATAGCTAAAAATGAAACAGCTGTTGACCTTGGTCTTTCAACTGTTCCTTACAATTTTAGTTACTCTTGCAGAGACTTTTAATGAGGGACACAGACTATTTTTATTATCTTAACTAATTCCAATTATTTTCTCAGTTGTGTCATGCAATTGCTACTATAAGTTAGTGTGGGTTTTTTTATTCTTAGAAAAAAAAGTAGTATAGATCTATTTGTGACTGATCAAGGCATTTGGTTTATTCTGGTAATCTCTAATTGACAGAAATGAGGGTAGAATAGAAATTCAAATTATAGAATGACCATTTCCCACCAGTTTTGAGTTGGCAGAGGTTTTAGATTAACAGAAGACTGCAATAATAGTGTGAATAAAGATCATTGAGTATAATTAATTTTTGCTTTCTCAGTGAACAGAAGAACATAGTTGTCTGTATGAATGTCTGCATTTACAGGACAGGGCTTCACAAATGATTTGTCAGATCAGATTCAGAGCAATGGTGTGAAGAATAGGGTAGGTGGTACACTGAGTATCTGCCCCCACACAGAATATTCAACATCTCACAGGATTAATACCTTACTAAGGGTTGTTAAAATTCACATTTATAACATCCAGGTCACCCTAATAAGAAATGAGTTACATTTCAAACTTTGATCCAAATGTAAATCGTCTGCTGGTCAACTGAACAGAACGTAGACCATCACTCAGTAAGGCAAAGGCATCAACAATATGTTGATGCATTTCTCAATAGCAGTTTCTCAAAATTATTGCAGTTGTAATCAGAGAAGGCAACATAAATTTGTTGCTCTACTGCCTTCTAGCTCTGTTCCTTTTGGGTCTAAGAGGAGGCAGCTGTGGTTGCTCTCTGGTGCATGGAAGCAGCAATTTGCCAAATGTGGTTCCTGATGTTGCAGTCCTAACTTGAGCAGGGTCTCATGCCACCTGCCCGGGGAGGAAAAGCCTGTTTTAGAGATCTAGACAAAACCCCATTATCAGCTGAAAGGCAGGCACGGACATGAGTAGGAATTTCTGCAGAATTAGACCTCCAGAGATTATAAAAGCATGTTAGGATGTTATGGGACAAAATGCCCTGAATGATTCTTGAAATCTAACAGAAGAAATTAAGGAAACAGGTGGGGAACTGACATCAAGTGAGATACCAGTGCAGTAAATGCAGTTGTGTTAGGTAGGAAATACAGTTGTTTGATCCTGTGTTCATGAGTAATACATGTCTTACGATCTGTGCTGGTTTGCTATGCATCAGGTTCTCAGTATTTATTTCTATTTCTAATTCCATTCTATTCCACATAATTATAAATGGCTAATATTCTCACAAGTACAAAGCCATACTTTTATCTCCTTTTGAGGACTTAATGTCATTTTAAGAATAAGAAAACATCCTCTAACTAGACCAAGTGTTTACTTCAGACCAAAAATTTATCCACAACTGTCGAAGACTATGAGAGTGTCTTACATTCCAAAGAGTGGCTGAATATTCCTGCCAAATATCAAAGGATTGTGCAAAGGGCTGTGTGTATATGGAAATACATGTGCAATTTATGCACTCTGCTGGATAAGAAAGGCTGAAAGCATGGCTGCAAAAAAAGTTAGAGTCCCTTTTGATTGTGTTAACCTGATTTGTACCACCATTATCATCATTTTACCTTTGTTTTGAAGTGAAATATCAAGGATTATAGACAGGAAAATAATACTGGAGGACTGCTAAAATGGACAGTTTTCCAATGGCCTAGGAAAGACTTGCACTTGAGAAGGTGAAGATAATTTCAGAGCCATAAATTAAGTCCCCAGTCTGAGTTTCACTGTTCCTCTGTAAACAAATATCTATGAAAACCAATCAATATTTCTGGTACTATTGTTCCAGAATGATGACATCTTAGTAATATTGTTGGTTAGTCCATTGATTCACCTACTAGAGATCCAAAGTTCCAACTCTGCTGATGACTCAAAGAAGTGTCAGTGTGATGCCATGAGATGCAGTTTGTTTTTCCATATGCTGAAAGCCCTAAGAAATTACTCTCACAAAAAACATAGTTAAAGGTCTTTATTAATACAGCAGAGTTAATCAGAGTATAATCTAGGAAATGCCAGAAGTGCCACAACCTTCCAGCTGTTACTTCTCTGAGGTGTTGAAGTCCCCACTAATAAAATATCACAACCAAAATTATAATGAAAAAGCAAACAGATTTTTTTGGGGTCAGTCATGCTGTGCTCACTTTGAAAATGACTGCACAGTAAGGTGCAATTTAAAAGTTCCAAACAGAAGCAATTAAGTTGGTGAAAGAAAATATAGCTATTTTCAAATATGCCTTGTCCTCCTTCACTCTCCAGCACAAGAGTACTCCTAAGGGACCAGTTAATTCCTGCATGTGTATATGCTGTTCTTTAGGTCACAGTACAGCAGACTGAGACACAGAAGTTCAAGCCAAAATTGTTTTGCAATTAAGAAAGTGTTGCAAGGTGAAGTTGTGAGGGGAAATAATAAAATGGGAGGTCTTTAGTATCATAATTTTTTCTTTTACTTCAATGGGTCTGAAACATATGTTTTAATCTAAGGTACATGGTTGAGAAATATAGTTTTGAATGAGGTCAGATTTAGATGCTTAAGAGAATTGATGAATGAGGGGCAAAGTTATATATATTACACATTGTGTAATGCTTTGGTTTAAGAGTCTCTGGTTATCAAAGAAAATCTGATGTAAATTGTTGTTAGTGACATGGATTAAGAATAAAACCTAAGAAAACACTTATGTTTCTTTAAGTAGAACACATTGCAAGCACTTTAAAGATAATGGAATTCCTGCCTTATAACAAGGAATTACTTTCCAGCAGACCAGTGAGATACCAGCCCAAATTAAGACTTTTCCACTGTCACAAAGAACACTTTGATTTGAACCAAGGTCTCCCGAGTCTTAGCCCAACCTTCATAGCCCTAAGCAATTGTAGGTAAACCCCTTCACACTAACTAAATACAGGCTAAATACGTTTCAAATGGCAAGCATTTGAGAATTGTATTCTCTCAACAACCAGCCATGGAATACAGAACAAAGCAGAGCCCAAGTGCTAATTGCTCCAACCCCATAATTAAATGCAGACATACTGTACTCCGACTGTGATTCTTGAAAGCATGCCCACTTGGGTTTTTTAGTGCAATAAAAAAGAACACCATCAATATTTTGTTTGAGTAAATGCAGGTAGCAATAGCTGATGTGACAATAGGTTATTGGGATAATTATGACAAGAAATGCCTTCATACATTAGCTACAAATGAAAAAGAAGAAGGCAGTAGTCAAGCCACTGCAAATGATTCTGCTTAATAATATCTGGTATGTTTTAGAAAGCAGTGATCACGCATGTGTTTATTTTGTGGTTCTGTTGGGGAATGGCTCTGGGATCAGATTTAGTGCATGCCTCTCTGGATGAGCCAATGCGCTTAGTTGGACAGATGCAAGCCTGTCTGGCCCAGAAGTCAAATACATAAGCATAGCACCATGAGCAATCTCATGTGCTTTGTTTCTTTGTTAATATGTCTTCATATGTCTGGACCAAAGGCCAGACTACACATATCCGGACCAAAGTGTTCACAACTAGGGCCAATGTCACTCTTCCTCCACTTGTGTCCTATGATCTGAGCTAGCAGGAACAGTTTTCACCCAACTGACAGCATGTAAGTCCTTGTTATCTCTCTCCAAGTCTGACCTTCACTGTTGGCTTTATTTGTGAACTAAATGAAAGTTGAATATTTATTAGTTAGATGTGCCAAGATCAAGACTTTACTTCCCAATTAAATTCAAGTGGTTGGTTAAACAAACAAGAAATCCCTTCCAAAAATTGAATCAATGCATTATACGCCTTCAGGGCTTGGACCCCTTAGGCTACCTTCTGCTTAATATTTTATTTGCATCCTGCACATTTTCTTTGTAAGCAAATGTCCAGGTCTGCAAGAAAAAACAAAGCTGAGATTTTGTGTGATTAGTTGTGGATGCTTAAGTCAAACACCAAATGTAATGGGCTGTGGGTAAACACAGGCAATAATGTTTATTTGCTCTAGGAGGTGGGCAGCATTAGGGCATTGCTCTCATCACCACCTCTACATGGGTAAGGTCCCCTCCAGTGGGTAGGAAGGCAGATGTGTTGTTGCTCTCACTGCAGGGGGAGGAAGCCCAGGTCATGTGCTCACGCTTTGGAAGTGCACTGAACCAAAATACAGGTAACCTGAACCAAAATGCTCTCGGTCCACCTCCTTCCCCTCCCTCAGCACCACCTATCCTCCGGGCATTTACCATCTGTCTCAAGATTCCTGCACAGAGGCGGGTTAAAAGCATCACTACACTTACATCCTATGCTCAGTGGACTTAGTACTACAATGGTTTCTTCTGTGCCCCAGCAGTACTGGCTGGTAATTTGAAAGGTGCTTTACAATCCCTACGGAGTGAAATAAACTTGTGAGAGGTAAAGCCTTGCATCTGGATAGTGCTATAAAGCTGTTCAACTCCAGCAAGTTATACAGTCCTAAATATTATCCCCTTGGGGGCTGAGTAAATCTTGTGGGAGAGGAGGAAGAGGATCAAGATATGATGAGGGAAATGCTCAGGACATGCTGTGCTGCCAAGGGTAGCGTCAGGGCTTTTGCCTGTGACACAGACTATGCACCCATCACTCTTCCTCCTGCAGGCCACTTAGTTCTGCACCACATTGGCAAAGCAGCTCTCCAGGATTGCAAAGTGGTCTTCTGACTTTCATTTGAAACTTCAAAGTATCTCTAAATCTGACCTCATGATTTCCTGACCAGGAATACCTGGGGTTTCCGCCACCACCCCCCAACTCCTTAGTCTTCAAATATAATACAGTTAGTGAATAAATCTATGAAAGTTTTCCTCCCATATCATTACTCTACCCTACTGTCACATTTGCATTCTGCCTTACTTATTTCCTTAGAAATAAGACACTAATTCTGAGGAACTTGAGTTTGCTTTAGAGAGTCTCTGACACAATCCAAATGTTTTCCCAGAAAAAAAATATAAATTGTTCCTTTCTAAATTTTTTCTGCAGTTTCAAACAAAAGATATTGTTCTTCTGAAGCTGTTAAATATGGTGCAGTTGTTAAAAGTCAGTGGTATGCTCAACCAGGAGGCAATAGCATCTTTTAAAAAGATAAACCATCCCTGTAACTTGTCTTACAGATCCTTATTAATAACAGTAACTAATTACTATTTGTTCTATATCCAAACTGTTTTAGGCCCATGAGAATGCAGGGAGAGAGCTGACTTTACCAATGAGAACTGCAGCTATTATTTTGGCAGCATTGAACTTAGATTTATGGTATTCCATTAAGAAGGAATGCATTAACTCTACAACTGTCACCACTGCATTGATGTCAAAGGAAGTGCTCTGCCTGGCTTTGCTGACTTGATTGATGGAAAATAGTATATCAGTCTGGTTGCTCTCTCTCTGATGAGAAAGGCAAGTATCCTGGACCCCTGAAGCTATAGCAGAACTCCATTTTCTTTCTACTCTTGGATAATTTTCCTGCATTCTTTGGCTCTGGCCATGGAAAAGGAAAAATAATACAGTTGACTTTTTTTACATTTCCCAGAGAGGAAGCAACCCAACAGGCAGAGCAATGAAGTTGAACTCTTCTCACCTTCCAGTCTAGTTCAATTTCAAGCTTCAACTTCGAATAAATGCTACTACCACACATGGGCCAAACTTAAACAGCAAACTCAAACAGCTATATATTTGGGGATCACTGTAGTCTGAAACTGATAAAATCTGGATTGCAGGATAAAGATTTCTTACCATGGGTCTACTTTCCCAACAGACTGCAAAAATATTGGCTTCATCTCTGGTGAATACTTAAAATAGCACCTATTCCTGTAGAACATTATAAAGGCACTTATTTTTTGCGAAGTGAGGAAGTTCTGCTCTTGCTCTTGAACCAACAGAGAATCGAGACACACAGGAAATGTCTAGTGAGTAAAATAACCAGGGACCACGATCTGGCCACGAGGCCAGGCAGTACAGCATGGCTCAGTCCCACGTACCACAGTCTCTTCTTTCCCTTCCCTAACCCCTCAGACCCAGGGTATTTGAGTCTAAATTGCCTGATGGGAATGGACACTGTCACTTGCTCTCCCTGAAGTGTGTCTGTGTATTCTTTGGATGAAGGGCAATCTGCCCAGCAGCCTATGCTCGGGAGCGTGCTGGCAATTTCAGAGCATGGACAACTGCTGGCCTCTGCTTCTGCCCTGCTCTGCCTGCCAGGGTAGGCACAACAGAAGGAGTCCTTTTATGGACCCTTAAGGGACTTGGCAAAATGCCAACATTCAAGTCCATAAATATAATCCTTGAAACTCTCATCTAAATCTACTGACATTTCAGTTTTTAACAGCAAGCTGAACCAGGTGGGTAACATTTTGCATTTGCTGCTATGGTTGTGGTGACCCAAGATATTTGCTTTTCTGCTCTGAAAGACTTCAACCAGATCAGGGAGGGCACCACTGTCAGTCAAGTCACAAAGGCAGTGTAAGGAGAAGACAGGAACCGTGAATGAGCTAGATTAGATTTTCAAAGAAGATCCCTAAACATATGCACATACACGCACACAGACTGAAGCTGTGCACATGCACACGTGTGTGCATGGTCCAACACCCAGAGCCCAGTGAAACCTTTCAGAACTATCTACCATATATGCAGCAAACAGGTTCTGTAAAAAACAGTGTCAAGTGATGTCCCCATACTCATACTGGAAGGGGACTTCACATGTCTGACCCTGGTCACATCTGTAGAAGGTAGCATGTTTATGGTGCTGACCAAGGACATGAAACATCTGAATTCCTCAAAAATCAAAAGGCCAGGACACACTGATAGTTTTAATCCTGTGGATGAGAAAAAAAAAAAAACNAAAAAAAAAAAAAAAAAAAAAAAAAAAAAAAAAAAAAACAAAAAAAAAGGAAATAAGACATTTCTGTTAGTTTTCTTCCTGAGTCATTATTAGAAATGTCCCTGTAGACTCAAAACTAATGTTCTCTTTTTAGAAATAATCTTTATTATTCATAATATTTTTGGCTTGAAATTAGTCCTTCTGCAATGCCTTTCCTTCTCAGCTGGGAAAGATTAGTCTCTTTACTGTCTTCTTTCACTGCCCTCTTCTGTTACTCATCTGCTCATACTTCATCTAATCCAAAGCTTTTGCAAAAGCAAGGGGCTTACACAGAATTCATTAATCAGCATTTCTGGAGTTAAGATGTGGAGAAATCTCCACATCCTCCCATCATCGCTGTGCTTATCATCATCTTAAATTGGTTTGTCAGCCAGCCACTCACCTCAGTTGATATTTCTTGCTCTGCCAGCATCACAGTCCCTATAAGAAATCATAAATTATGTCATGTAGTGAGGTTCATACACCATTGAGCCAAAATAATCACTCAGAATTTTGTTGCTGACAATTTCCTCACAGCCTCTTGCACAAAGGGGTGCTTCTAATTAAAGTTTTTACATTTTCTTTCCACCAATTTTCATTCAAGTCTCATAGTTTTTTATTAAATGTGAGCCATTGAGATCAGTTCACTGAGTTATTTCACAAAATATTAACACAGATTATTCCAGAAACCATAATTGCTTACTTCTTTCCTCTAAAATGTATTTACATATTAGGTTTCTCTAAATTGCCCTGTGTAAGAATTGAGACTGCAGCAATCTGGTGGTGTTTCTCAAGGACTACTTGTAATCACAACATAGGAAATTTGATGTGAGCCGTACAGAAAAGATAATAAACATAGCTGTGTACAGAACAATTTGAGAACAGGTCTTTTTCACAATAGGGAGCAGATTTTTCTCTATATTTGCTTGATCACCATCTTGCCCTTTCTAATACACTTACTCATCACAGAGTACCAGGCAATGTGATTCAGCAATCTTTGGACAAAATATAGCAAAGATGTGTTTGGCCAGTATACTCGCTAATTGATAATATATCAGCTGGCAGTCTGCAGGGGCACTGGTTGCAGAAGCCTCTCCTTGAGAGTTGTGATGACGATTATGAGTGCATTAAGCTTCAAATTTTGTGTTTTTGTAAAGAACTCTGATCAGCTGATGGACATTTAAATATTCTAAAACAAATATGTTAAACATATTCCTGATTATCAGATTTTATTATAAAAGTCTGCAGTTGCCAGGGACTTGTTTCTGATATACTCATAGAAGGTACAGATGGAAAGAAGCAGCATAAACTTTATTTGGTAATATATATTTTTAATTGTTTGCAATAACTCTGGTAGGAAATCAGAAAGTCCTGTGCAGCAATCTAACACAAACTCTCATCTTTTTGTTTGAGTGCAGACTTTCAAATAACAATTGGCAGGACTAGAAGAACACAATGAGCATCTGTGTCTCTGCTTCAGTGCCTATTGCCACAAAAATTATCTGTGTAAAACTGGTTCATTATGGTAATAAGTGCTCCACAATACAGATCTAGTCAGTTTGGTACGATGACTCTTCAGAGGATTTAGATTTTATTACATCGAATCAAAATGAAAGAAGCAATGTGAATGAATAGCTGACTCTTGAACTGGAACATATTTTAGCCATTCATTTTTCAACAAGCTTTGAAAACTGTACTGCATATTTTAGCTATCGAAAAAAACTATCAAGATGTGTTACTCATTTTAAACAAATGTTCCTATTGTAGTGTAAGATTTACATGTTTTTCTGGCTCTGACTCAGATGGATTCTTCATGGGGATCAAAGTGATAAAGTTCATTACATCAGAAAACTCACTCAGATCAACTTACAGTACTTCAATGAAAGAAAGTTTCCTTTGCTGGAACAACTTAAAGTATATGAATATATTTTGATGTTCCTGGTTGCAGCCTTGTGATGTTCTCAGCCCAAATCCTCTCCTTGTCTCCAGAGACACAGAAAGAGCATGCAAATATTCCAAGGTTATGCCTGTTTTACACAGGACACAATGTTGAAAGTTGTAGCTTTAGCAGAAAATGAAGTTATTTAACACTCTATCAAGAGCTTGAATGTATCCTTCAGAAAGCTTTTTACTGTCTTCAGTGGGGTCATTATTTTGGCAGCAGGCAGACACAGATTAAGATTGCATATTTAACAAACCATATAATTTTGGGTCTATTACTGCCAGCTTTTCCTACAGAATATTGTCATACTCTTTGAACAGTCACATTCCATTACATCTCCTCACCTATTCAAGAAAATGAAAGTAAAATCAGGCAATGTTTTAAAATATTTTTAATGGGAAAATGCAGATCCATCCATCAGAACATTTTAAGAGAAGATGCCATTTACATAAGTATTACAAAGGTTTGAGGGATCCAGAATGGAGATGCTAGTCACGCTTCCTGGGTTTGCCTCATCTATTGAAATGCTGGACCTTCTGAGCTGGAATTTCTTTCTTTCCTTTAAAACTTATTGAACTTGAGGCCTCATTGCATCACAAGACAAAAGCAAAGGACAAACACTCGGACTTTTTTCCAGAACAGAATTCTGGTTCTCCAGCCACCTGTACATAAGTGAGCAAAACTGATGGCCCCATCATTTTTTATTTGCACAAATTTTCTGATTTCATGACACATGAAATCATTCTGAGCTGATCCCCATAACTTACGATTATTAGTCAATTGTGTTTTCAAGTAGTTAAATATTTCTGCCAGCAGTTGCTTATCACAAATGTAGACTGTGATACAGCTGTCAGAGTTATCCCCACATCAGCTTTTTCCACCACTTTAATCTCTGGAGGGAAATTTCCTTTCATATGCCCACCTGGACAGAGCCCCTTTTACAATTGCCATTAGAAAGTACCTCCATTCTGTCCCCAAAGAGATCCTACAGTAATTGGAAGAGATGAGGCAAAGACAGACTGCAGCATGCAGACCGGTTCATGCCACAATTACAGATAATGTCAATCTGTTACTATATTGCCCAGACAAGTACCACCAGCCTGTGTGACAGAAATGTGCTGACCTGTGCAAGATAAGTACTCAGCAAAACGGATTATTAAAGAGCTAGAAAGTGATGGGTTGAAGGCATGTGTTTCTCTGGGTTCTCTAAGTGCTAAGTGTGAGTATTTGTAAATGATGTATGGACAGTTTAGGTCTAAGCCTAAGTGTCGCCCAAGTACCTACACAGTTTTGCTTACCAAGTGGGTCTTTAAAATGACCAGTGAAGAGTTGTAGAGTTATGCTAAATATGGAGCAGTAAAGCTACAGGATATTGTATATAACTCTCCTCTCTCTCCTTTCAGAACTATTCCTATGCCTGGCATTAGAACTAAGCCCCAGTGAGAATACCAGACTGTCCAGGTCTTAGCACTAAGTCATATTCCAAAACTTCAATCCAATCCCTCTGCTCCCTTTTCTTTCATAAGATATGGAGAAGGATCCTACTTCAAAATAAGGGAAAATAAGGTAATCTCAGGAAAATAGGTGATTTCATTAAATTTTCTCAATGTTGAGATGAAGTATCACTGGAGACCCTTATGGAATTTCACTGCCACTAAGCCAAAATCGGAATCTTAGACAAATTCAGCCTCTAACTTGAAACCCAAACCTTGGTTTCAAGCTGATCTTGACCCATATCAGGTCAACAACTTCTGAGTTTACATATTAAAGAAGATTTGAGCTGCTTTTTCTTTTTAAAGCCGATGTGCTCCTATTTGTAAAGTGGAGAAGATAGTGTTTTCATTTTATTATTAAAGTACCTTATATTTATATGGTATTTTCTTAGTCCCAAAATTCTTAAGTGCTTTAGAAACCATACAGAGGGATCTCTTAATCTACTCCTGAAATACAACTCTTAACGCACTCCCATACAGCAGCTTAGTAGAGGATGTGCACTAGAAATTTTTAATGACCACAAACAAACAGGACTTTGGTTTTAAGTTTCACCCAAAACATAGTGGCTCCATCAGCACAGTCTCGAACTCCAGGCTGAGTTGTCAGTTCAAGTCCAGTTCCAAAGAGAGATTGCCATCTACTAAATCAGACTCCACCCACAGTAGCACCAACACATTTCTCAGAACCTTTCTACTCAAGCCCTTGTCAGCCAGAAATCACTCCAATACGTGAGATACAATATGCCTGTGCTGGAAAGTGTAAGAAAGGGTGGTGAGGGGGAGAAGAGTATCAGAAAAAAGATACTTGCTATCAATCTTCTTCTTGCTAAAATACAAGTCATGCCTACTTACAGTTATCATCTTGTTTATAAAAATCACACAAAGGGACTTGCTTTAAACATTATGCCACTGAGGCATAGAAGTCAAGCTATTAACACATAAAGCTCAATCAATCAATTAATTATATTAATATATTAATACATTAATGTATTGATCATATTATCTATTTTAAAAATAAACATAACAGCCCCTCCAGTAATAGAAAGCATGAAGAAACATACATTTCAAATGATACCTGAATTATTCCTCTCCCCAGAAATCATACACTCATCCAATAAAATTGACAATTCAGAGAATGTCTATTTTTTAATGGAGTGAATTAGCAAAAATAAATTTCTGAATTGACCTGAATATTTTAATGACAAATTACCTAAAAAAACCCCATTTTTGCATTGTGCTAAAACTCAGACTTTAGTCCTTCACTTTTTAAGTTACCAACTTTTTAAAAATATACACAGATGAAAAGCATTCATCGCAATATTTATATGGTTTATATATATGCAAGTCCAATAAGGTAAGAGCAAAACACTAAAAGAAAGAAGTTAGAAGGGTAGATGAGGAGACCAGCAAGCTAAACCAAAATATGTTTCAAAGGACAGGGCTTGCAACTGCTAAAGCTGGAAGCTTTAACATGACTAATTAGCAAGTTGGGAAGTCTCATTTTATGTCCAACCAGAGACAACTCTAGTTTTCACAAGAAGTCATCAATTTGGCACTTTAAATTGCAAAAGTTATTTGAATATTTTGCCTGGAAAGTGAAATTCAAGGAAAGAAAAAATGAATTATTTTTGTAGATTGTATCTATGACAAGAAAGCAGCAGACAAAACCAAGTATTTGTTGCAGGTTTGAAACTCAGCCATTTCATTTTCCAAGTAGAAGGCCATAAGAATAATACAGGATTTGGGTCCACTTGCATGAATCTGGAAAGCTATGAGCACTGTATCAGGTTAAGGCAGATGCAGAGCAGGAGTCCCAACTGATAGGCAGGAGTAAGGCTGGAATGCAAGAGCTAATGAATTGAGTCTCATTTAGTTCCCTTCAACTTGTCATATACTTTTCCTGTAATTTCTTAAGAGTTTAACTTTGTTCAGAAAAATTAAGAATACAGCCTTAAAATAAGAGAAACAGCATCAAGTCAGCATTTCCCTTAGTAAAATACACGAAACCTTACTGTGCTATTAAGGTACACAATCCAATTACTAAAATACATAAAATTGAAATAATAAACATGTAGTTTGATTAGACAAGGATATAAAAGCTGTTGTAGTAAAATCAACATTTGAATTAATCAAGTTTATGAAAATTAAATTAGTAGAGCCTGCATATATTGCTTAAGTATGCAAGCGTTACTAAAGCATTCAACATTTATAGGAAAAATAGTGCAAGTTTTGTTTTCGTCTAGAATGGTATCACACATAGGCACGACCTCTGTCACCTCTTTAGTGCTAAGTAAATGAGCTTATCATGCTTAATGACAAATGACTTTTCATTAATTTTAATTGTTTACTATTTTCCATTAAAAAAACCCTCAGACTTCCAGGACATTATTTTTGGTGCTGCAATGCATTAAAACAATCATAATTTTACCCATGCAAACAATGACCAGCAATTTTTTTTACTCACGCAGAAAGTGAAAAAGAAGGCCCACTCTGCCAGAGTGCCTAAGTTGTGCTGAACACAGAAATGTTGTTGCTGAGCTGTGAATGCCTGTTTCTATGACAGAATGTTTCTATAAGTGAACAGGTTGCTGTCCCAGATGCTAGCCTCTACTGGTTGGAATAGTAAAAGGAAACTCAAAATCAAAATTTCAGGTTAGTCTTTGCATTTCATTTGCAAAAATGCATTCAGAAAAGTACCCTTTTCGAATCCAAATGCACCAAAACAGATGAAGTGTGGGTAATTTCCCCCCATGTGTTCACATTTCTATCACAAGATTGTTTCATATACACAAAAGTGAAGGGTCATATATTATGCAAATGGCAATAAGAAGAAATGCAACATCAAGTCTGAGAGCTCATCATGTGTAACAACACCTTGAGGGCCACTGTCAATTGCTGAAAGAAAAAAGGTGGATGCTGCCTCGGGATGCATATCTGCTCTATTTATGGCCCTTCTGCTTCCTTTATTATCCCAAATTGACACATTTTCCTTGATCTCTTTCTCTTGCTCCAGAGATCAATTCAAAGGTTATTTTCCCAATGAGGAAGCAAAGCTTCAGGCTTTTTCTTTAGGCTTTCAGACTTGTCATCCTGAGTTTAGCAACTGCAAGGCTAATTCACCCCTCTACTTGTTGGGGAGATATCTTCTCATCTGCTGACCACCTTAGTCTTTTTTCAACCCTTCCCTGTGGCCCTTGGCAAGAGAATTAGGCCTCTTGTCTTCGTATCAGGCAAGTCAGGCTATCTCCTCTCAGCCCTGACAAGCATCTCCAATTGCTTGAGGGTTTAAAACAGTTAAAAGGGATGTGGAGTTTCCCTTCATGTTTGTTTTTGTTTGTTTCTTTATTTGCTTTGTTTCGTGGGGGCTGGTTTGTTTGTTTTCAGTTTTTTTTTCTTAGTAGCTGCTATTAGCCTTACCCTCATGTTTCAGTGAATTTTCTCCCAGCAGGGAAACTGCCTGCTGCATGGTGCTTTGTTGCTTTCATAAATCTCTAATTAGGTCCCTATCTGATTTAACAAGAAGTCAATCCTGTCCCCAGTCATCTTGAAAGCTTTACAAATCTTTGCATTTTGAAGATCCCAGTGAGAAAACAGCCTTTTACCTATCCCACTTGCTTTGAAGGCATTCCCTAATACCTCCTTTCTAAATAAAATCTCAGCAATTAAATAGAAAAACATTGTTACACGCATTTCCAAGCTCAAAGGACGTCCGTGGGGTTGTTAGGAATGGTTACTGACTGAGGGTAAGGCCTTTTGCTGGCAACAACAGGTTATCATTCAAGTTGGTACAAAGACACCATGCTTTGGCATTATCATTGTATTATCTGAACCTTTAGTTTTTTTCCCTGGTATTTTTAGTTGGTTTGTTTGTTTTTTAAAGGATTAATTTACTTTAATATTATCCAACAACCACAATTCTAGACTTGACAAAAGAGGGTCACCAGGGGAATTTGGTAACATTTTCTCCACTCAGATGTTGGTAACTGCTTTTTTAGCAGGTATAGGAAAAAAATGGGAGAAGCAGCTCTTTAAATGTTGGAAACATTAAAAAAAAGTCTGGAGATTGAGACCAGTAGAGTACAAGTATTGATTGTGAACCTAGGTTACACCCGTGGGCTTTTTAAAGGAAATTTAACATTTCCAGAGTCTGAAGAGATTATTGCAGCACATGTAACACAAGTGGGATTAAGAACAAGCAGTTTCCCTGAGAGCAAACATGGAAATAGTCATGCTCATGGTACCATCCTCCACAAGTTACAGGACCACTTCTTTTGTGGCATTTGACCCAAGAGAAGCCAGTCTTAACCCAGTGGTTCCCTGGGAGGGCCATCTTTCTCTCCAGCTTTCAGTTTAAATGCCAAGGACTGACAAGATTAATACATCTATCATGAAGTCATGCAAAGCATGTTATGAGAGGTGCTGAGTACCCTACACACATTGGATCAGGCCAGGAGAAAACTGGAAAAAAATGCACAAACCAGTGAGAGAGCAGGAGAGTAGATTGGAGAAATTTCATGACATGTTTTTCTTGTCATACCCTTCTGTCACATCCCTCACTTATTCCTGTGTATGACAGGAGGCAGTTATATGGTCAGACCTGATCTAGTGCTTTTCTATTCTTACACAAGACTACAGCTCAAAAGGAACTGTTTCATAGGAATTGTTTCAGTTCAGTTATATGAGCAGACATTAACACAGGAAACAAATCACAGCATTTATTATTACAAGGTTCAAACTTTGAACATTTACAGATTTCTTCTCCAAGCAACTCTACAAGAACTCTTGAATCTGAACAGGGAAGAATGAAGAACTGGAGACACAGCTGAGAACACAATAATGTCACTAAGAACTTCACTTCTTGATATCATTGAGAAGATAGACCCACCGATAACTTCTATTGCTTTGACATAGCAGTAAGTTCCAAAATACATCAGGAATGCACCTGTATCCCACGTTTAGCTGTCACCAGGCATTAGTACCACAAATCACTAGTACAAAAGCTAAAAAAGCCACCCCAAATCCTAAAGGATAAATGTATTGAACAGTAATTACTGCATCTTAACAAGGTCAGAGTCTCTGTTTAATACTGAACACAAAGATGACAAAGATCCAAAGGTGCTGTCATGCAGCCTGCAGTGATTCTGACTGTGAAGCCCAGTAGCTGGGTGACTAAACTAGAATGTTAAAAGCATTCCCAAGGAAGAATTTGTCACTTTTCCTTGTGAACTGTTTGATGATAAATTACCGTCACTGTCAGCAAACAGTACTTTTATTTCCCTCACTTGGATTTTTCAGGCTTTAGTGTCAAATGCTGGAAGGGAACTGGAGCTTGCATCTCTACAGCACTAATGGACTGGCCAGTCTTGAACATGTTCTCCCATGATAAACAGGTCTGCCCTTCAGCTCACCTTTGGAAAACCAGCTCACACTTCTTCAGCATTGCTTTTCAGGTATGTTTTCCACACTCCAAGACCATGTTTGTGCAGGAGGATGCCACTGGCACTGTTTTACCAGGCAGGGTCAGGGAGAGAGGTGCCTTTGGCCAACACAGCAGTACTGGCAGAAGCTCCAGAATAGGTGATGTTCCAGCAGTAAAATTACACATCTGCTGGTATAATCTGTCTGCAGCTGCTCAAAGCACATCTTTGTCTGTGGCTGTGCAAGCACGTGATGAGTGTTTTCCAGGCTGAAGTACTTACCGGTATCACTAACATATGCCCTAATACATTTGGCCAAAACGCTCCTGGAACTTAATTGAGGCTCACATCCAACTTCCTAATGTGCGCATATCTCTAAATATCAAAGCTAGCCACTTTATCCTAAATGTAACACTGGGACATTACCAGTGCTGAGGAGCACTAGGATATTGATGTGCAAATGAGGAGACGGGCCAAAATCTCAGGTTAACTCTAATTTACAATCTATTTGGTAGAGAAATTGTCAGACACAGCAGGTCACTTCTTTGGAGCTTGAATTTGCATGTGAATACACAGCATGCTCCCTCCTTAAAGGTAGATGGTAATGGAAGAGGCAACATAAGGTAGTCAGGGGTATCTTGAAGGAGAGAATAGGGATTTAATTTGGGGGGTATAAGGTCTGGAAAATGCCTATATATTGAACGTTCAGACTAACGGTGGAATAGAAATGTGATTTATAACCTGGCACTGTTTTGGAAGCTAATCAAGTCTATTGCAAAGAGCTTGCCCGAGTGTAAGTCATTCATTTGATCTAAATCAGAAGAAACAAGGTATAAAAGTAGCTCATCAGCACACTAAGGGCTCAGGAATTCTGTGGAAAAAAAACACTAGACACATTTCCACACTACAGCAATACTGATGTCATGTGTGACAGAAATGAGCTAAAAAGCAGGAGGTGGACAAATACACCCATTTGAGATCCCACATACAAAAACTCCATGAATGAAAGAAAATAAACCATCTGTTAAAATGTATTTGATTTATTAAAAAACTTGCAATTCACATTAAGATAATAAAACTGTGGCATTGCTGCTGACTGGCTCTTCTTACCTCTTGTTAGGTGTATTGTATTGCTTCCAACCAATGACAAACAAAATTGGACATTTCTCCAAAGGTCACATCTATCACAGATTTTATTTTCTCATTTGATTCCGTGTATTAGGTTCTTGTTATTTTTTCTATTTTACCTGTTCAATGAAGTAAGTCATTCCTCCTCAGGAGAGAAACCAAACATTATTTATAGAATTGAGTATTTCACAGCAAATAGTCTATCCAGTCAATTCCAATTTTCTTTCTGTTCATTATTTGTTTATGATCAGTTTGATATTTGTTATCTGAAATTAGGGACAGTAGTTCAGCCTAGAACAATGGAAGATTTAGGTTATCACATGTAAAGTCATCATACTTCACCAAATTACAGCAAATGAAACTACTGACAGTTGAATGCTAAGTATATTCTTTTGCCCATTAGCAGAAAAGCTTTCAAATATGGCATAGCCACTACATTCAGGGTGGCCTGGCAAAGTTTGCCTTTCACCTCGATTAAGACTTTCACAACTCACAGGGTCACCCTGCAAGGGGAAAGAGATGAAATTGCAGCATCCAGATGAGTATCGGCCATAAAGTTTTCTCACAACCATAGGCACTAACTTAACAGTTAGTTAAGCTATTGCTTGCTAGGAAAAAATTCTGACTCAGACCTCTATTTCCTGGCTCCTCTTTAAACAGATGGTTTGGGCACTTGCACAGTTCTTTCACCTAGAGACTTTTTTTTTTTTTCCTGGTTCTGATTATTATAGAATGAGTAGAACAAGAAAGTTCTATTCTAGAAAAGATAGTTTACTCTTTCACTGAGTCCTTGGAGATCTACACAGTTGTGGTCCCTATGCAGGCAGAATGCTACAGGGAAGCCACAGGTTTCTCACCTCAATACAGCACAAAGAGGAGCATGAAGCCATCTCATTGCAGACCAGTGTGCTTGGGTGTCTGTGGCAAATATCTTGGTAGAAGATACACAGAGAACCAGAGCTTAGTCCCTGTCCTTTCCCTGAGAAGCTCTGCTCTCGGGAATCATGCTAATCTGTACTTTTACCCTGGCAACCCCCTGTAGATGGCTCATGACTGAGCAGGGAAGTTGGACCAGATGATCTGCAGAGGTCCCTTCCAACCTCAACCATCCTGGAACTCTGGGATTTTTCACACACTTGGAGTTACAGAGATGACAGGTGGCTACTCAGCTGAGCTTTGGCTGCAACTTTCAACAATGGATTGTCCCTGTTTACCACTTCATTATGAAAATGTTGAATAGTCCATGTTCTTAATTGTGATGCCCTAACTCCTGACTATTAGCTATTTAATATATGGCTACTTTTCATCAAGAAATTTGTTGATATTAACTTTCAAGTCCAGACAATTTTCCCTGATGGTCATTTTTTTAGAGATTCAGTCACACATATAGATATAATATATAATATTAATAATTTTAATATAATAAATGTAATAAAAATCAGAAGTCAGCTTCGCTCTTCTTACTCACTATTTCTTGCAAAATTAATGACACAATCTGATCTGTAAAAAGGACCTGACACTTTTAACTGTGAGAGCCACATTTCAATTCAAATTGTTAAAAAAAAAAATGAATGCAGAAGAAAAAGTCCTGCTGTACTGAAATAAATGGCACAATTTCCATTGACTTCAGAAGCACTCAGATTTTTTCACTTGCTTAGGGTAGAATCACATCCAAGTGGCACAACTCAAGTCAAGATGGAAATAAAGATGTCTGAATGTATCAAAAACATCTGCTGCAGTTTTTCAGAAAAGCAGAATACTTTTCAGGTCTGCCACACAGCACAGCTGATGAACATGCCTAATGCTATCAGTAATTTTTCCCAGAGAGATAAGGCAGTCCACGAGAAGCAGAATTACTTTCACTATCATATACTTTTTCAGTAAATACTTTGGTAATATTCTTTTAGTACAGTACAATTTGTTAGGCTTTATGGTATGTAGTAAATTAATAAGACTTACACACTGATTTTTATTACTTTAGGTAGAAAGATCACAGCCCTCTCAATGTAACTGAGCAACTGTAAATTACTGTTAACAACTACATGAGAGAGAAGGAAGTGGAAAAATCACCTCCACACTGATGACTGTTTCCTATTCTTCCTTTGTGGCTTTGGGAAAGGAAAGCTTTCAAATAAAATAAATAAATAAAATAAAGGGGAGAATAATGTGTTAGAAGCCCTGTATTTCTGCCAGGGCTACCAAGGACTTTGTAGCTCACCATCAAAGGCATTCCTTACAACTAGCAGGATTGTCAGCCATTATGCTGTTAAAATACATTTTTCATGAATGCAAATGTATTTTGAAATATTTTAAAATCCAGGGTCATAAAAACAAACCCCCACAGAGAAAAGTTTTAAAATCAAGTTAATGTATTTCGTTTCCACAATAATAACCCAGTTAGCTCTGTAAAAATACGAAGTCTACTGAGTGTTGCTACTCCCATATGAGAAAAACAACTGTCTAGGTCAGTATCAGGATGCTTCACAGAATAAGTATTTACAAAATGCAGAATATTCACCAAACAGAAGACATATTTCCATGTGTATCTCACTTTGGACGACATAAGGAGAATTGCTGTAGAAGTCCATGAATGTGCTTGGGTACAAAATCTGTGTCAGTAAGAAAAGGATCAGCTCCATACTGTTGGAAGGCCAAGGGTTACCATCTCACAGTGATCTGGTGTGGCACATACAGCTCTCAAAGGTTAAAATAACAAACAGGTTTACAACATCAGTGAAAAATCAGATCCTCTAAAAGGATGTACAGGATCTGCCTACACCAGCAGCACAGTAGGAACAAATCTGGAAAACTGCACGGTTTTCATTTGAGGAGCAAGTGCCCATATATGTGTTCTGCATCTGGAGCTTTTCCCCAACCCGTTGCAGTCTAGTCTGGTGCACAGAAGGCCCATGAGCAAGTCAGAGTGCCTGAGACAGACCTGGAGCACCATTCCGCTCTTTTGCCTTATCTGAAAGAAAACTCACCCATGTACTCTAGGATCTCTCTGGAATGTGCATGCAAGTTTGGTGGATGAGTATGGTCAGAAAATACACTGCAAAGCAGGCTCCTGCTCTGGACTACAACACTGGTTTAGGTCCAGCCTTACAGCCTGGTATTGATGCAGCTGTTTTTGAAGGAGAGGTGAGAGGACACTTGATGCTAATTTAGTCGGAAAGCCAATTCAGGGAGCAGGAGTAAGATACAAGATGTGACAACAAGACTGAATGTGGTGACATAAAATCCAACCTCCTTAAAGACTTGAAGAGTGATTTGGGAATCACTCTTCAAACTGACTGTACAGCCTGTATAACACCTCTGTGAACATTAGGGGTTGCAAAGTTACAAGAGAAAAAAGGGCAGTTCAAATAGAGCATGAGAGCCATGGGAGACAAACCACACTAGTTAACAAGGAAAAAGAAAGGGAAACTACAGCAATGGCTCAGGTGGATTCATACATGCTGCCTTTAGGGATGAGAATGGTGGATCTCTGTGGATGGTGCTTTGGGTCAGAGAAAGAAATCCACATTCAAGTATGATAGAATAAATGAGGAGACCACATGACAGAGAGGTTATGGGAGTAGGCAGGTGAGAGGCACATTTTACAGATGGTGATCTGGAGGCAACAATAAAAGACAACTGTCAGAGAGAGAGAACTGAGAACCAGCAGCAAGAGTATCAACGGAAGGGTCAGGTTTATACAGACTAAACTGAAGGCACTTCTTTGTCCTCCTTGGAGGTGATAAGAAGCACTATGAGCAGATGGAGGCACTTGAGAAGTGGCTGAAGACAGAAGAAAGTTCAGAAAGTTCAGAAAAATGCAGGTATTGCTGGATTAGTGGGACAGCTGATATGTGAAGCCATGTGGGTCCCTGAGCCCGTTGTTGCCTCTGGTTGGACACATGTGGTTGACTGGAGTTGAAGGGAAGGAGACAGCTGCTGTAGATCTCAGGGATCAGGCACAACCAAGGATGTCTCACCCTGGAGGATGTCTCACTTTGGATCACAACTTTGTCCCTTTAGATTCCACCCTTTGCGTGCAGCCATAATCAGCACTCAGGGCATCAGGAAAGCAAGCTCTGCATTGCCTTGAAGTGAATGTCAAATAGACATGGCCTAAAGTGGCTAGAGACAAAATAATTTTCTGCCAGCTATTTATATCCTTGAGCATAAGGTTTTATTATGGCTTTTTGGATAGCTACGTATTTTACCAAGAGCTTTAAAATACTTCCAAGAATTTGACACAGTGGTTTCCAAGAAGAGAGCAAAGAATTCCAAAAGGTGTTTTACATGCTGTGAAATTGCAGGTTCCTTCCTTTGTTCTAAATTTACTAGTAATTAATTTCCTCTAGTAATCCCATATTTGAATCTTGGCACTATAAAACCAAGGGGCTAAACACAAGCCTTCAAAGGCAGACAGTTGATGGGCTAATGCCTGTAATAATTCAGATTTTGTTTTTTGAGGAAGTCTTTGAGTAATATTCTTATCATAGCCTACGTGAAAAACTAGCATCTAGCTGATGAAACAAATTATGAAAACCAAACTACAGGGAAGAATTTATAACTATATTTAGCTCACCTGTGAAAATTATATATATTTTCCTCAGTCCAGCCTTTCACTCTGTGTTTTCAGGCACAAAGGTGCTAACCTAGGTTTACTTTCCAAACAAAAGGGAACACAAAATGGAAATAGCGTAAGCAGTGAAAAAACAGATTTGTAACATTTTTCACTGTTACTAGGGCAAGGCAGAAGTACATGATTTACTTTCTTGTGTCTAATGCCAGTACACTGCTTTGAAACACACATACCTACATTATATCCTTATTTGTAGACATAGCACTCCAAAGTTTGTGAGATCATTAATATAGAAAGGATCTAGTCTGTCATTTTTAAGACGTTTCCAGCTGCAGCAAGTTTGCACTAAAACTGCTCACAGTTGGTTTCAGGAACACTTTGTGTTTTTCTTCCCCTTTTGACATATTTGTCTCGTTACCAAAAGAAAAAACAACCAACCAACCAAAAAGAGTTTTACTGCTTTCTGGATTCAAACTAAAGCAAACTGCTGGCCGGGTTGAAATCAGTCGAGAAGCAAATCACTTTAAATGCAAAAGACATTGAACGTACTGTAGCTTTTCTATACTCTAGGGTGAATCTCACCATCTGCTGTGTTGGTGGCTGAAACTGACCTCCCTTTGTATTAAACAAAAGTAATTGTGGGGATCAAACGAAGTTTAAACAGGGAAAAATGTAAGTGACAAATCTGCAGGCTGAACACAACCTCTGCACACAAATCAGCAAGCACGAAGCATTTATTTTTATCCAAAGGTGATGAGTATTTTACAACCTAGAGAAATCCTCTTCAGTGAACACTGGCTCTGGGATCCTTCTCCCACAGACTTAAGCGTCTGTTTCCCAGTCCTCTCCCACATACGCCCTTTATCCAGCCACGACTGAAAGCCACCAATGAGCAGTGAGCAGTAACTGTTCTCCAAATTTCCAAGTATGAGCTACTTTCCTAAATCCCACAACCATGCACTAAAGAGGCTCAGCAAACACACCAAACTGCCAGTCTATTAACATCTATGCAGAACGGTGCTACTTCCAAATCGGGATCCTGCCCCTTCTCAAAAAGCAATTTTCTACTGAGATTTCTAACTAAAAGGAACTCAGTAGCTTTCCAGCAAGTAAATAGCTCGTTAAGGCTGGAAGTGGGGTTTGTGTGCAAAGACTGTCCTATGCAAATTAGAGCTGATGAGCACTTAACTAATCTGTTTACAGACCAGAGCTGCTGGGCAGGCCTCAGCGATTTTCTATCAAAGCCAAGAACCATTCTTTATGGGCATCTGGTTGTCCCTGAATTGGTAGTTTAAGCATATACCCTTGCTTCAAAGAAAGATCAAAGGATTTATTACTTCTAAATGAGTGCATTATTTCCACTTACTACTTTCTTGTTTGCAGTATCTTATTAACAGCACCATGGCAGGGTTACCTTAAGACTTGAGTCTCTCACAGACTCCTGAATGTGATTTTAGATGTTATATGTAGCCTGTATTATGCAGGCTGTTACACTGATGGAGTAGGAAGTAAAATACTTTCAAACAGTTTAGAGCATCTACTTCTAGAAAACTGATTAAAAACCAAAATCCAACTAAGCAAACCTGCTATATTTTAATAGAAGAAAATGGCTATTTTTCACTTTTACTGTGAATTTATACAGTGAGTCTGTTTCAAAATGACAGCCATGGGTCAGTGGACAGAGCCAGTTTTGGCTCCTCTTCGTATGAAAAGAAACCCACATTGCTCATGCTCTCAGAAAAAAAGCTGAGATACCACAGTCATGAAGTAGCACAACAATAAGTTCAATGAATAAATTCCTATTAGCCCATAAATGCCTGCCATCCCTATCCTTTTGGCTTACTGTTTATAGCTCCATTTACTTATTACATCTGGAAGAAACAAGGGAGACACATTCATTATGTGCTTTCTGGCACTATTGGGAGCACATGGAAAGCAAGTAAGACCTAACATCTTTGCAGGCACACTGAAAGCCTACAGTCAGCTTGGGCACAGCCCTGGAAAAGGAATTTTTTGGGAGGAAGTGCAGAAGTAGATTGCAGGCAGCCAGGGCCAAGGCAGACAAAGCTGCCAAAACTAGATCCACAAGTGGCCCCAGGGAGTTTGGAGAGGCTGGTGTGATGTTTATTGCTCAGAGAGCAGAGCTGGGTGGTGTGATGCAGGACAGGAACTGCATTCTGCCGGCTGAGACTTTAGTGGCAGTATCTAAGGATGTCTGCAGACTCAGTGTCTCCGTCTTTATCATGGTGCTGAAGGGAGAAGATTGCAGTTCCCTTATCTGTTTTACAAGGAACCACCTTCCCCTGAAAGACCCACTAGGTCACACAGCACTGGATGCTGCTTATTTCTCTTTTATTAAACACAGACTCTGTTTGCATCCACATAAGCTAACATAGTTACATACCCAGAAACAAGCAGAGTCAAATAGCCATAGCAATAGGAGGTGGGGAGAGGATCCAGTGGCTTTCCAGTGAGAGTAATGACCTGTAAAATGTAAAATCCAAGGTATCATTTCCTGTGATCTACCAATCTCCATTTGCTTAGTGGTGTTTTTCTCCCTGTCTCCTGACAAGGACCAGAAATTGGCTTTTTTGAACACAAATACATGAAAAAAGTCCCAAACAATGGACATGCTGAAGGCTCTTAGTACCTTGCAATATATAAGTTCAGAAAAGATAGAGCTTTTATTAAAACCTCTTAAGGAGGTATGGAGAGAAATCTAAGAATATCTTAAACCCCTGTGTCTGATGCTCCAGCTTCAATCAACAGTGAGTGACTGAAGTCAGTCTTTTTTGGGGACTGCAGCCTGACTGCTGTCTGACACAATTACACAGCACCAAGGGGACTTTCAGCCATTGTACAAATAGAGGAGCAAGTAACAGGGCACAGACTGCCAGGAGGATGCTGTAAAACAGATAACAGCTATAAAATCAAATGCATTAGTCTACTAAATATTGGTCACTGAAAGCTTCCAGGCTCTTCAGCAATGGAATAACATGACTGGAAAGCAGAAATGGCCCACTATTGTTAGCCACACACTAGACAGTTTAGGTACTGGAAACAACCTGTCTACACAACACTGCTGTTCCAGTATTTACTCCAGGACTAGACAGCTGTAGATAGACAAACTAGCTTTTACAGCTGGTTCAGGTATGCCTGCAACCAGTGGCTACAGCTCAGCTAATGCTGTTGAAATCAGCTGGAAAAAAAGGACTCAGAACAAAGTAGGCAGCTCAGAGAATTTACGTAGTATTCTTTAAGTTACTTCCCATGTCACTTTCCTCCCTACAGTTGTTGGTGCCCTAAGTTGCCTGCATAAATACAAGCTAATTTTGTCATGCGCCTCAAACTGGAAGACAAGACAGCAGCAAGACTTTACGCTGGCCAAATAAAGCTTATGTGTGACTACATTTGAAGGCTACTAATTTTGTTTTACTTTTCTGCTTTCTCCTTTGAATTGCAACATGACAAAAATGCAATTAACTTCTAAAAATACTGTAAGGACTGAAATGTAGAGTAACAATATTTGCATTTTTTTTTCAGAGTAGCTACATTTTAGGTACATGCAAACATCTTTTTATCAGTTGGATTATCAGTTGGTTTTGGCCAGTCCTCCAAGTCTTTTTTAAATCAGTGAACTTCATAAAACATATGTTAGCACACTTATTATCTCCATATACAGCATTTACTCTAACAAACTAAACTGTCATCACTAATGGAGGTTCAGTAAAACTGAATGAAGAAGCAGACTGAATTATTTCTTACTTCAAATGAAAATCCAGGCTTCATCTCAGGGTCAAGGTCAAAAGGAAGAGTTGAGTGTAAATGAAGAAAGAACCAGACGGCTTTTAATTATACAGTAGTTGTTACGAGACATTTAGTACTTCAGAAAGGTTTATCCACCTGTTTCAATTTACTCCAAGTGCTTACAATCCATGATGAATGCCAAAAAAAAATATTCATTGCCATATGGATGCCTAGTTCATACATCTACTGAACACACCAACCATAAAAATATTCATTTTCTGTCCACCTAAGAAAACTTTGCAACTGGTGCTCTTACACGTACTGGAAAAAATTTACTGTGTAACTGTGCTAGCAGGCTGGAGAGGTTGTAACAAATCATATACAGAAAGCAGCAAATCTTAAAAATACCAACAACTGTTATGGCGATGTACAGAAAGGCAAAGACATTCTTCCTATTCAAAGCCTGAGCTTTTTAAAAACACCATCTATTCTAATTTGTAGATGTTGAAGTAAACTTCTCCCACTCCTGAAAAATAATTTTTCAGTTTTTCCAGGCTTGCAGTAAGAGTTCTAAGAACTTGATACTGCAGAAAATTAAGTCTACAAGTCCCCCAAACTTCAAGAGTAAACCTTAAGTCTAAAATACTGCAAAGAACCTTAACTTCACGTGTTGTGTCAGCGTACCAAGGAAACAAAGCAGAGGTTTCCAAACTGCTTCAAAGCTTCCACAACTTACTAGCCAGTCTTGTAAAGGCAGACAGTATTTTCAACTTTTCTTGAGAAAAGTGGGATTGCATCTATTTTTATATGAAGGAGGAAAAGACTATGATGATGTAAAGACAAATCGAAAGCAACAGGTATCACTACTGATCAAGTTAGTGCCCTCAGACTTGTGCCTGGATAAATGTGGTCTTATAAATCAAGTTGGTAGACTAAAAGCAGGTACATATTTTATAAATACAGTAACCCTTGTACAATAACAGCCCTTCTCTGCTTTCTCCAGGAGTGTCCCAAGTCTTTCAGTTCCATAAGCCATTTGATAAAATCTTCCTGTGGCAGTGATAAGATTTAAACAGTTTAAAGATAGATGGCTCTGTTCTCAGGCAGGGAGGGACAGCAGCTATTTTGTACCCCTTCGCATCTCTCTCATTCAGTGTGGAACAAGGCTGGGATAGAGACTGGCAATAATGAATTTCAGCAGGTTGTGCTGCCTCCTTCCTCTCACAGTCACCACCTCAACTCCTCAGAATCCTAACACCTGTAATGTGGCACGACCCCTGCCAGAGGGACATGCTTGAGCTTCTCCACAGCTGCATCTTGGTCACATCTGCACTGTAATCACATGGGCATTCAACACACACTGTGAAATCCTGGCAGTGTCGTACTGAATGGTCAAATTTCAATTGATTAAAGCAGCGCCAGACTATCACGTATAATGCGTTTACTTGGTCAGAACACCTCCTCTTCATCCTGAGACTTGTAAGAGCCATAAATAAAGTTAAAGCAATATAGTACTGAGCCTTTTAATAGAAGACCTCCTCTGCTAAACGACCACCTAAAGTAGTTCCTTAAGACGGGTTATACCGAATCATAAATGAGAGAAGGCTGCTGAGGATTTAAAAAAAAAACAAAAACATGACTAGTTTTATTGGTTGTCAATATTTTCCTGTTATTAAACGCATTTGATATAGGTGAGTTTCCAAAGTAAGCATGATAGGAGGGCTGGTTTAACATTCAAATTAAGCTAAAAAGCAGTCACCTCAAGTTTTTCTTTGGGACATTTACAAAATATGCTGTTAATTTGTTGCACCTAATTTGTGTGCATGCACTGAGAGGTAATTTGTGTAGAAATTCCATCAATTTTACCATCTTTCTGTTCAACTCAACAAATTACAGTTTTCAACACCTGTTTCTAGCAGTGACAGTAGTTTTAGTACTTCCTTAATTCCCACAGACTCGGAATATACCCAAAACAAAATCTACATTAAAAAAAAATGCGCATGCAGAATAGCCACATCTAGCATGAATACCATCATGACTATATGTATACAGTCACAGAATATTCCCCTGTAGAATAGTAGAAAAAAAAAGTATTCTAATACGAATTGTATTACTGGCTTCAGGTATTGGAGATCATTGATGTTTTCAAGGCACTTTCTGATAATAAGATTTATTCAAAAAATTGTTTCTGACTTTGCCAAACTAACTGCTTGTTCTACAACTTTATGTGCTGGCTCTCTTCCCCGAAGCTGGGGCTTCGGTTTTTTTCTTGCTTGTTTAATTTCAGCCAAAATCCTCCTCCAAGAAGGAGACCACAGAACACTTTCCTGGTTTGCCAAAATGGCAGTCTGGCAGCCTCTCCTCTCACTTGAGCACCCTATGATTTGGAGTAAAATTTGATGAGAGGTTGTGAGGGAGGAGAAATGAACCCCAGGAAGCCTAAGCTACAAGCCTTTGAGAGAAACATAAAAAATAACAATGAGGTTTCCACATACTTAAGAGAAGCTTTTTGATTTCAGAGGCTAAAAGCTTCGAAGACTGTGTCTCACTGAACATATTCTCTTCCCTCTTGCCTCCCAACAATTGTATGTGCATATAATGTCTTCAGAAACCAAATTATTATGCTTCCTGCAAATTCAGGGTTACAGGTAAACTCAGGGTTACCAGCAAACACATTCACAGCAAATGCTGCTACAGGCTGGGATGGACAGTAGTAGGAAACATCCTACTGATGCCAGCCAGATCTCCAAGTCATACACACAGGATAGAAACTTAATCAGGACACTCCTACAACTCCTTACCTCATCCATTATAAAACTTCCAGATTAACAAGGATCCCACTGGCAAAAACATGCTTCACTACTTGACCCCAGATTCATAACAACACTAGATACCTCCCTTGTATTACATGAGGCAGGAGTCCCATAGGAAAATAAATGTTGTAGCATGTGATCTTGTCACCAAAAGCACCTGAGTGGTTATGATGTTACCAATTTGTTAAAATACAGTGTCCAAGGACTCTGATTATTAACAGAATTGAGCTAATTCATACCAACAATTATGATAACTTAATGAGCATATATAAAAGGAACCATCATACAACCAAAACAGGAATGTAAATGCATAATTGATCATTAAACCTAGAGCCTGAATGTGAGTAGTTCCAGCAAAATCAACGCCCAAGTGTGTACCTGTACTCATGCAATATCATGGAGATGGTGAACCGTTAAGGTAATACATATACAAATATACTACCATCTGCATTTCACATCAAGAGCTTTTGAAAAGCTTTGCTTTGCAAAATAAGCTGGCAATCTGTACAAAACCAAGCAAAGTGAAAAAAACAAGACCACTTAGTACAAGTTTCAGTTAATATTGTGTGTACAAGACTCCACCAAAACAAAATGCAAATAATCATACAGCAAGTATTTATCAGTATAGATTTTATTTCTTTTCAAAATAATGTTGTGGTTTTTTTGATTTAAAATACTTCACTAATTAACCTAAACCAAATGTACACTTTGTTAGAACTTCTGGTAAGTGCCCATCTTGAGTTCTGAAAATGTGTGACAGAATACAAGAAAATATAAAATTGGGTTAGCAAAATACAATAATGGAGCTTTACAAGAGGGACACATATTCTGTATTATTTTAACAAAATCTATCAGGTAAACATGGTGTGACAGCTTTCCACTTAGAACGAGTTCCTATAAACTTAATCTGCAACCTGAATCCTGGGACAAATTCACTTCTGATCAATCCAAGGCTAGTAGGTCCAACGAAAAAGAAATCCATACCAAGCTGTGTTTCTTCACTGAACAAATATTCCCTTTTTTCCATAAAGTATTGATTTTTAAATTTTAATAGATCACTATATATGATAAAATTGCAATAAAACATTACCTTATTATTCATGATTCTACTACTTTTGTAGCCATAATGTAAGTTATTTTATATGCAAACAATTAAGTGTTTCATTAAAAAAAATATTTATTTATTGCATCTAGTGAAAAAAAAATTTGATGGTTCTTAAAAAAAACAAAAGTACTTGCTGCTGGCTAATTGCCAAACAATCCCTTCCTGTGGCTTGCTTTTTCAAGAATAAGGAAGAAACTCTGGAGTTCGTTGTGATCTAGACAACTAAAGATGATTAGTATGTATGGGAGCAGGATGCACAGTACTTGATTAAACCCACACACTTCTCAAACGAGCTATAAGGATAAAAAACTGTGGTTTGTTATTGTGTCCATTTTCAAAGGACAGCTCACAAGGTTTCTTCCTCACGTAAAAACTGGAACACAGATGAGAAGTCTTTCAGGGCATAGCCTTTGGCACACATCATCCTGTAGATCTGATGTGCCTGGGATCCCAAAGGAACTGGTGTCTTCGTATTAGTGGCAGAAATCTGGGCCAAGCCAAGATCCTATGGGGAGCAAGACGAGGGAGGAAGTGGGCAGAGAGGAAGAATGCAAGGAAAGAAAAAGAGAGAAAGTCAGGGGAGAAACAACAAGGATAAAAATAATCATGTACATATTATAGGTTATTTGGCTTCCACTGTGACAAGAACTCTACTGCCAATAAATACAATACTCAACCAGCCTTAAAATTTCAGTCCTGGAAGAAGTGAATCTTGGTTAATTTTTAATTTTTTAAAACAGTAATTCCATGTTATTCAACAGAAAAACCTCAAACTTTGCCAGGTAGACAACCACCTTAAGAACAATAGGAATTTTAAGATTCTAAATCACTATTTAACCTGGTAGCAAGACTCAAGACTACTTTTTCTCCACTGCATTATGTCATCTCTGAAAAGAAAATCTCCCTTGCTATTCACTGAAGCATTTAGAGCATAGGTTCTAAAAGCATCATTTTCTTGTCTGGGCAAGAGGACTTCTTTATTTCTAGAAAGAGTTTACAAATCAAGCAGAAGGAATTTGAAGAACAAGAAAATTGAAGTCACTTAGCATACATACATTTACTGTAATGTAACCAGTTAATACCAAAATGAGAGACATAGGCCACTTTGTGAATACAAATGGTTTGCAGCCTAACTGGAAGGACACATTAGAGAATTCCTTAGGGGACTGTCCTGGTTCTGCTACAATACAAAGTTTTCTTTAATGACTTTTTCTTCGGTGAATTTCTTTAATAAAGGGATACAGGGAACAATGCCTCTGCATTTTTAAACACTAAATTTGGGGCAAAAAAAGGGAGCAAGGGTTCAAAGAGGATGAATTTGAAACCTTTCCTCCAAGAGTCCTTGGTCAACTACAGTTATAATCTGAAATAAATAGAACATAACCCAAAGGAGAGTATGAGGTACTATGACTAACCATGGTTAGCCAGAAATAGACTGCTGCATGCATGATGGATAAAAATTACAAGTTAGGCTGGAGGATGCTTTGAAGTCTAAGCTGAACAAGACATGAAATTCCATGCACTCCAGCTAGGCACTGACAGAGAGGGCAACATCCCTTCCTCATCTACCTGCTTGCTCTTCCTAAAAAGCCCATACCCTTCCACTCCAGCATCCCAGTCATAGGAGCCATCCCACCACCTTCTCCGTGATGCCAACAAGATCATAGCCCTGCAGGTATGTGCACACAGCATCTACATAGAGTCATTTAAGTTGGGCTCTGATGAAGAGCTGGAATGGCTGGCTGGAATGGCTGCAATTCCTTCAGGGGCTCTCCTGCTGACCTGCAATCCATCTCTAGGCCCTGGGCAGCTATTACTGTCACTGGCATCAAATTGGTAGGAGTGGGATGGTTGTAGGTTCCCCTCCCCCAGAAACTTTAGTTTAAAGACCTCTTCACCAGCTTTGTAAGCCTGTAAATGAAAATGCTCTTCCCCTTCTCTGACAGATGGACCCCCATCTTTGAAACAGAAGAACTGAGAGACTGCTGAGAGCACCTCTGGCTTCTCAGCGATGACTTACAAGACAGGTCTTTACTTTCTGTGTGTCTGGATTTGAATTAGCACAAGGAAATTCAAGATCTTACTCTACTCTCTAAATGTCACTTCGATCTGTAAATCGGCTCTATAAAGGTCATTCTGATAAAAATCAGAATTTTAGTTATTTTTCCTATTACCCCTGAATGACTTCAAGATCTAGGAAAATGGGAAAAACACAAGTATCAGATGACATAGGATCCAAAATAGTTTTCATCTGCATCAGGGAAGATCATTTCTTGTCTAGTATCTCTATTGAAAGAGTGATGACTTGACAAATCTAGGAACAGTTACTTTAACCTCATTTAAAGTAAGATATTCCATGACATATTCCTAGCTTCTTATAAACACTCTTTGTGAAACCTGTTCCCATATTAGTCATTTTATTCAAGAAAGCTTAAATTGTGTAATGGAATATTAGAATGGCAAAATCATCTAAGTTCAAGCTAGTGGAAATGCTTGGTATTAGTAGTGGTGACTCTGATCTGTTTCTCTCTGATCTGTTTTCTCTCTGACATTCATAGAAACAAACCCTGAAAATTCTGAATAGACTGCTAGCAAAATACAGTTTCAGAAATGCCTTGGTTTTGGCCAAGGACAGGGTTAATTTTTTTGCAGTAGCCATGCGGGGGCAGAGCCTGAAGCCGCGTGGGCATGGCCAAGACCCTAAAGTTAGCCAGTAGCATTTTAAGTCATTGTGAGGGGCAGGGGAAAGGGACTCTCTTATTTCCATGAAGAAAGAACAGGTGTGGGGTGGAGGGTCTTTCTCCTACTGTTTTGCATTGCCCCAGAGTTGGTGAGCATTTTGCATGTAAATCACCCTCTCTTTGTACACTTTTGTTATTAGTACTGTTGCTGTTACTGTTCATTTTCTTATCTCATTGCTGTTTCCCTGAATTGTTCTCATTACAACCCGTGATCTGTGCCTTTTTTTGTCTTTCAGCAGAGGAGAAGGGCAGTGGCCCACAGTTTTCTTTTTAGTGGGACACCTAAATTGGGGAACACCATTCCCAAGCCAGGTCTGTTCACTTTAATAATGAAACTCTGGTTCCAAAGTGGCTGAAACATTCAACAACATTTCAGTAGTTAAATGGACAAGGACTCCTGACTCCAAAGTGCAGGAAGGTTGTTTAGCTTTTTTAAATCCATCCTCTAAATTACAGCTTTGAAGGAAAACAATACAAACTGTAAGTAAAGGCAATCTTTATCTTCAGATTGCCAACCTTGTCACTTGAGGAGATTTCTCAAGTGAAATAGTACAAAACAGGTCTGAAAGAAATTTCCCTTTACTGACCTATTTGGAAAAGTAAAAATAAGAAGCATAGTTTGTTTCCTCTCATACTCTTTGGAACTGACAATATCTTCCAGATGTCTCAGTGCACTGAATATTCTAACCACTTTTTCTCAGCTTGAAATAGGGAAACAGATTCTCTTTTGCAATCTGCTTCCAATGCTCACTTTGGAATTACCTGGTTCCTTACATTTATTTTGCAGTTGATATAAATAGAACTTGTATTTGGAACTTCTGGCCTGCAATACCTTGGACACAAAGGTGGCATGGAGGAATAAACTAGATCTTTTAAATGCAAACTCTTTAGAGCAGGTTTCACACTAAGATGACTACATTCTATGTTTCAGTATCAAAGACCAAATATCTTTTCAGAGCTGTCTGGCAAACTTTTCTGACCCAAACACTTAAAATAATGATCCTCTGGCTTTGTTTGAGAGATCCATTTCTGAAAAAGTATTCTTAAGAAAGCCTTTGACTTCTACCACATCTATGAGCAGTAACTTGAAGTTTAGTAACTGTGTTTAGTGACTGTTACTGAGGCACTCTTAGATATTTTCACTGTGGAGTATTTTCTCCTCAACCTCAGGGTTTTACCTACCTCTTTCTCCTTTGAATACATATTTTTTTTATTTCTTAAGAGGCAAAATCATGCTCTGCATTTCTCATAGAAAAGCAACCATCTCAAAACATTTCACAAACTACATGGTATGTCACATACCAGGATGAAAAGGATAGTAGCAAAAGTCTTTCCCCAAACTAAGGAGAAAGGTATTAAAAGAGGTCACCACTGCACCAAATAACAGTCTGAATACGATCAATCTCCTTGGCTACTTACTCATTCAAGAAATCTTCCATCTATATAGAATAACATAGAATTGTTCAAGCAGCATGAGAGTCTTTCCTTCTTACTGAGGATTCTACCCTAAAGAAGGCACTCACTCTTCAGGACTGTCAGGAGAGGCACAGTCAGAAGAGGTGAACAGCAATTACAAACCTCTCTGAGGAACTCTGCTCTTGGTCATCACTGATGCTTTATAACCAAAAGCTGGCAATTTCAATAGGCACAAGCCAGGCCGCTATTACTCCAATGAATGTAAGATCTTTCAGGGCACCTTCCAGGAGAGATGAAGGTCCCCCTTAGAAGCAGACCAAAGAAAAAAAAACACCTCTATAAAGAAACTTAAAAAGAAGGGAATTAAATACGTGCCCCTATTGCATTTATACTAGTTTTTCTGAACAAGATTGAGAGGTATGAATCATAAGAATAGAGACTGTGGTGTGAAACAGGGCACAACAGATTTTGAAACCACCACACAAGATGGAAATGAGCTTCGAGGCAAGACCAAGATCAGGTTGCTTATCTCTAATCAACAGCCCTGGCAAACTCTGAACAATAACTTTACACTTTTTATAAACCAGACATTTAAATAATACTTTACTGTCTGCTATGATCAATGACATGAACATGATGTATAAACTGCTGTTTTCCAGTATTTTAACACGTGCCTCACAGAAGTGAAAGTTCATGGTCACTGGTCCATAAATAGAAAATGTAGTGCCTCAGCCATTGAAGAGTTTTGAGCCAAGCAGCATTAGCAAAACTTTTTTGTGCTACCAAATGCAAAACACTCTGGACCCACTCTAGACAGAATTTGTCTAATGCACCAATTGTCCTAAATCAACTGCAAAATGACAAGAACAACATCTGTAAGTAGGTCTATACAGGAGTTCTGGCAATTTGGAGATTTGCATGTCAATCTCTGAGTTTGTTCATCACCTTTCAGAATGTTGTTTAAGTGCTAAATTTCCACTCTGTGAGGAAGAGTTGAAAATAGACAGAATGCCTAACCAGTTGGGAGCATTCATAAACAGGTATGCCTAAAACCTAGCCTATATGAACCCAAATGCCTTCTTCAGAACATATCTCCAGTATCTCTATGAAAATGATATTCAGTATGAAATTATTTCCTTCACTTACATCCTTAGATGAGAGGTCTCTTTCAGGGATAGTTTTTTTATTTACCTCAGGCAATCATTGCGCTCAGTGCAGAAATAGTTCAAGAATCTGAGTTCTATAGTTCCTTCCTCCATCTGTGTGTCCTCATCAGTGGGATGCAGAGGCCTGACCTCCTTGCCTATTTTCCTCTGGCCTCTAAGAGTTTTGCTTTCCTGACCACAGAGTGACTCAGGACAATGCTTTTCCTGGAAAACCCAAGAGCATGGCAGTAAGTGCATTCTCCTGGGATGGCTAACAGCAGGTTTCCAACTTGCTCTTTCTCAGAAGGACTTAAATCCCGTATCTCTCACTTCAAGGATGAGTAATTTAGATTACTAGGTTATTATTCATGAGAAGTACTACTTCTGCCACTAAGTCAATTCAAGATTGTTCACAGTATGATGTAAATACCTGCAAAATATCAGCCTGTAGGGTGTAGGTTGAAATCTGTTTGCTTTTTGCATTCAAAATGGCCTTACACAGAAGGTCAAGCACATAAGCAATTGGCTGACCAAGGAAGGGGATGCTAGAGAGCATGTTCAATAGCACAATTCAAGATATTTAGAAGAGAGTGGGTTCAAAATCTGAGATGCTTATGCCACTATTAGCACCTAATTAAGTTACCTGGATTTCTCTGAATTCTCTCTTGAACTTAGGCTCCTAAATTTTAGAGCAGTCATGCAAGGGGCATCTAAATGGCTTGAAGACTTGCATTACACACAAATCCATTGGGACTCCTTTATTAAGGCAGAACTCAAAAAGACAGCACATATAACCTCAATGTGTGACTCAGCAGTAACAGAAGCTGGAAAGAAGCTGAAGGCTAAGGAAAAGTTCCCTAAACAACTCATTAATTCAGAGCTACAATAAGAGGTTGGGTTCCCCTCTGTTCATGCCTACATACTGTCCTGTAATCATAAATTTTCATTGAGAAGAACCTTTGCAAGAAGTCCAGAAAGAAGCAACTGCACACACTTTGCATGCAAATGTTATGTACCTTAGCCATGAGTGTTGTTCCAAAGCCACCCTGGTAATTATTAGCAGACGGTACTCCTTCCATCACTCCAGGAACGGGGTTGTATGTATCGCTTGACCAACAGCGACCTGAGCTCATATTTAGGATTTTGGCCAACAGCTTTGGGTCAAGGCCTAATCTGTCAAAGGTCAAGGAAGAGTAGTGTTAATGTCAAAATGCACAAGACATAGGTGACTTGTTTTATATCTTAGGACTCTACCATCATTCCTCTCTCTTTATTATAAGTCATGAAAAATGACAGAGTATTGATATTGGGGGCAGGGACGTTGTATCTTGAATTAAAGACCATCAATTCACCATCTAAGCCGTAGATTTTCACAGCTTTTTTCCTTTTGAACTAAGCAAATCCTCTTCAGCCAGCAATTTTGAAAGTGCAAGCAAAATAGAGGTCCTCTGAGAACAGTAGTTCCCTGGTATTTTATTAATTAAAAGGCATTTTCTGTTCTGCTGCCTACTAGATCACATACTTGTTCTTCATATCAAAACTATATCCTGCAAACAAAGCAAAAAATTTACAAGCAAGTGTGGCAACATGAAAGTACTTGTGCAATGCATTTATACGTAAGCACTAGTGCATTTCTGAAGTAAAAATGATAGCACAAATGATTCTGCTCTAATAATGTGACCAAAAAGCTACAGTTCTCAAAAATATTACTATTGTATACATCTGTACATTTGTAGCTTTGCTGTTATTAAATCTTCATTATATACTCTTGTTTATGAGGCAAGTCTGCATCTCACTGTGACATATGTTATCTATTCGCAAATATATATTATAGTTCTGGGTCAACTGCTGATATGGTTACTGATCCTGATAAAACAAAGCTTGTCCAAGTAGAAACGTCATTTGTTCTACCACAGAGACGATGGCATAAACTGCTGCTCAGTGCAGACCTTGAGAATTTTTCAATATTATAAGAAATTAACCCTCTTATGAATTCACATTTATGCTGATAATAAATTGCAAGTGTAATTTTACATCAATTGTAAAAAACCAAGGACAAGCAGCTTTATCTGAGCCTATACAAATGCTCAGCTACAATGAGGATAAAAAGGCAAGCAAGGCAATTATCTCCAGTAAGATATAACATGAGAAAAGGACGTTTTAAAAGGGACATATCACAACCTTCTACAAAGGTTTTTTTTTTATAGCATTCAATGCTATTTACATTAGCTCTTACAACACAGACGTTTGCAGATCTTCATAGCATGACACTGCTCCCAGGCACTGTATCACTCAAGGTTTTAATTTGCAGATGAGAAAAGCTCATTACCAATGGAACAGTTGCTAAAATCATATCTTACTTATTCCAGTAGGCATTTCTGGTTTGAAAAACTATGTTTATGACAGTAGGCCATAGAGCATGGCTGCTATTCCTATAATGGCACATGCCTCCTGGAATTCTGCCACCCTAATGCAAAGCAAGATCATTTTCTGTACTTCAGATAGCTTTCCAGCATTACTGCTGTGCACTCTTATTTATGATTTGCTGCAGCAGTCCCTTGAATTCAATGGAGAATCTCCTGCTGGCCTGAATGGGATCAAGCTTTATTCCCCTCCCCTGTTTTTTCAACTCTGACTCAACTGAATGCGTTCAGTGGCTATTTATTAAAAAAAA
>VXAU01004996.1:609238-682563 GCA_013399695.1 Formicarius rufipectus | reverse complement strand
CACTTTTTTCTTGCATAGTGCATCAAACTCTTCAAGAGCCACTCCAATAACAGCTTTAATTGTAATAAAAAAACACCTGCATTAGGAGCATTCAAAGCCTGAGCTTTCCAATAAGTGGGCATCGTTTTGTTTTTTTTTTCAAAACAATTATCTTGACTGGTTTGTTTCCTTATCTTTGTTACATCCAGATCAGTATTTCTAACAATGTAGTGCCTGCTTGTGCCATAGCTACTTGCACTCAGAGGCGCATAATTACAGCTGTGAGTATACTGCAAGACAGAGAGCTTATTATTTCAAAACACATATAACCCTCAGAAAGAATGCTCTTCTTACAGTGTTCCAACTACCTCTCTGTAAAAGTATACTTTAAAAAACATGTGTGTATTATACAGATATGTAAAATACTGTCTTGCACTAGATCTGGCATATTTTTGCTCTCTGAAAAGAAAAAGGAAGATAGTTAGCATCCCTGCTTCTTCAAAATTCATTGCACTTAAAATACCATGCAGCTTCTCTTCAGGAGACCTGAACCTACTTTTTTTTTTCTCCTTTTCAGCAAGTGTATCATTAATAAGAGCAAGTTAGAAGTGCTTTGCATTTCATCTTTCTGAAGATTCATCTACTGGTGCATATATAACTGACAGTTAAAATTAGACATATATTAAAATCAGTTACTGAGGAAGTCCTCTGTCTTCCGCTGTGCCCAAAGCTTGTAATGGTCTGAAACCAGCTAGAATATACAGTAATTGTCATTCAGCGAGAGTCTATCCTAGAAAGTCATGCTTCAGTGGAGAAGACTGAGTTTCCATTTGAAATCAACAAATTAATCCAAGACAGGTATCTGAAAGGGCAAGTTTAATAGGAAGCAGCTACTGGGCTCTCAACCATGATAAAATGTTATTGCTGTTTCCCTGTAAATTGGCTGGGAACATACGATACTCTCTGCATAAGAGCTCCATTGCTGTTCAAGAGATATACTGCTCGAGCTATCAAAATGATGACAGTCTGCCAGTCCCCATAACAACTTGCCATTGGACGTGGGAAGAGCTTGTGCATGTGTGTGTGAATTTACAATTACCAAAATGTTCTTCTCCCTTATAAGCAGAAAAGAAGCCCATGTATTAACTGTACTTATAATAAAGCAAAGACAATTGCTTCCCTCAAATCAATGCTTCTTCAGTAACATTTCTAATGAAGTGTACAGCAGAAACGCAGCAATGGACACACATACCACACACACATACACACAAAAAAAGGTTAAAATAGGATCTCATCAAGCTACTGCTCAAAACTCAAGTTTTGACGAGCTTTGATAAAGTCAAGTACTGAATTTTTCATACACTCCTCCAAAAGTTCAGTCTGGAACAGACAGAAAAACTGAAATAGTGTGTGGGTTTGACACAGTAAGTCAGTATTTTGCAATATGTACATTATCCATAGAACTCTATAGCAAAATCTTCTCAAGGTTTTTCTACTGAAAAATTGCACTAACATGCTAGGAAATAAACTACAAATGACAATGCAAATTCATTTCCAGAATGTTTGATACATCTTTTCACTTTTACTAGCAACATTCAAAAAGCATCAAGAAAAGTAATGGAAAAAACTAAACATAACAAATCAAGCGTTTCACTGGTGAGAACTAAGGATGGGAATTTTTTAAAAAAATCATTTATGCAATCTAATCCAAATAACTTCCAGTGATAATGGACAACTTCATTAGTAAATTAAGATGATTAATAAATAAAGATAATGTTAGGGTAAAGTAGAAAAGCAAGTGGAATATAAACACACAAACTGCATAGCAATACTGCGTATTTTATTGGGTGCTTATTGTGGAACTTCTCTTTAATGTCAGCTTTCTTTCCTTCTCACTACATTCTATTTGTTACTTATGTTGAAGTTTGGAAAAATTCTATAATTTCAAATATAAACCAAACCAATAGCAGAGGTAATTTAAAAGTCTGGAATTAATAAACCAGTCACTCTAACTGCTTCAGAAAATGAAAATTTAGACTGTGTGGTTTATAAAACCATTACAGAAGAAGTGGTTTATTAATAGAATTAGTATCACACTGTTTTGAAGATTTAAGCTCAGAGTACATGCTGGTTTATGGAAGGTATTGTAATATGACTTTCTAGTTATATCTACTTCAGAGAACAATATTTTGAATAATTAATTATCTGAAGTCCCTAAAACTCAATTTAAATGATGAAGCTGATATACACAATGCATGAGATAGACACTTTATATTCTGTCTAAAAGTTAAGAACACATCTAAGTTCCACAGTTCCTATTCTGAATTTTTAGATATTCAGTATCCTTTACCATTATGAGGTCAGAATCCGACCTTCTTCACTAGATATGCATCAATCCAATAAATCAAGCTCATTTCCCCACTCTCTCCAGATTAGGGAGCCACACTGTCCTTTGAGCTTCAGACTTGGGAAAAAAAATGCATAAATTTACTAATATAGCAAAACTTCGAATCAGAGTGACAAGTGTTAACTTGGACATTAGAAATGTTTACACACTCAAAGTGGAAAGATCTTATTCTAGTTAGAAGCAGATGTCATCTTGTCCAGGATATAAATTGCAGCAAATTAAAATCAACGCAAGGGTTCTAAATTACTTCATAAGGCTTTAAATTATTGCCTCTGCCTTAAACATCATGCAGTTTCTGACTAAATGAGATTCTGCTCTTTGTATAATTTGGGTTACAATCAGCAGGTTTCTTCTACAATAAATACAGTTCCTTCTTGATAACCTTGATTATAGGGTAGCAAGTCTTACATATTGTCACCTTCACGCTGGATTTTTGCTTACCAATGCTGAACACAAATTCAGCCAAAATTCAAAGTGGAAAAAGAAAAAATGGAAAATGAAAATTCTAAACACCTTCAAGCTACAGTGACTGTAGACATCAACTTGCTCTGCACAGGGTTTACATGCCCAGAATATGGTCTTCCAAACCTCTTGATTTTATTTTACCTTCAATTTTAACTCTAATCATTCCTACGAATGTAGATAAAACTGTAACAAAAAATGAGTTGCATATGCTTTGTTAAGTGAATCATGACTTAAAGCAGAACTCGATGAAAACTTTCTGGATTACAACAGTTGTAAACAATGCTACTAGTTTTATTATGGCTTGATGCAGACATGCTTCAGTATCTTACAGGCTCTCAATTTTAAAATGTAAATGGTACAGGATATTGATAAACCAATTAGCACTGATGCAAAGCAAATTCCTCTTTTATCTCAATTACAACATGACAACTTAATAGGTCAAGATAGTCTAACATCTGAGACAAGGGCAATTCAATAAAACAACTGCATCTTGATATGGTAATTAAGAGGAAATGTGAATCCATTACATTGTCTTGTGTATGTGTGCATATGTAGGTGTTCTTTTTTATTTATTTAAGCATTTGATGCCCTCTGACTGTTTTTACAGTATATGACAGTGGAGTCCAGTTGGTAAGTATCTAAAAAATCTGTAGTTTTAACAGGCAAATTTTAAGGATGCAACCACGCAGATAAATAATTCATGAAAGGGCCTTAAAAGATACACAATTGCAAGATAATATTTTTAAACACAGGACTCCTTTGTCTATAAATTTGCAAATTATTTAGATGTGGTTAAAAGAATATAGAAAATGTTCAAATACTTTGACACTGAACTAGTACTTGAGTGGACTCTATCGGAAAATAAAACAAAATCACAAAGATCACAGTAAAATAAACATGCTACTATAGGAAAGTAAAAATAATTTTGCTCAAATATGCCGGTACTTAAAAGTTAGATCTATCACATGGTAGAAAAGAAATGGTATTCTTAGCATTGACAGGAGTGTACAGGAGCACAGTGCAGCCTTTTGACAAGCTATAAGTCTTGGAAATTAGGACAAACCTGCACTGAAAAAGTCAAAGAAAGGTAGATGTTCTGTTTTATGCATTGATTTTCATTTGATATACACACTGTAGTAGAAGTTTTGTTTTACAATATATTTTGGAACAATTTAACAAAACAAACAAAGCCAATGAGAGCCACATGGCAGTGTAATACTCTGAATAAACTGTACCTTAGCTTAGAATACAAACAAAAACATACCTCTATAATACCTCTGCATGTTTATAATTCAAGACACACATTATAGTACAGTGCACTGCAGCAGAACAAATAAACTCATAACTTCTGATGCAGAATGCAACAGCCAGTACAAGAAAATATTCCCATTCTGAAAACCCATACTTTACTAAATAATCCCTTTAGCCTGTTAATGGCTTTGTAAGACAACTTCTGGCAAAAGTTTATCTATGCCATTTAATCACCGTTGTCTCAGCAAAATCAACCACAATACATAAAAACTGTAAACATGGAAAAAATGCTTCAATCCACTACAAAAGCCAAACAAACCTGATTCCAAGATTCATAGCCTCTGCAGTTCCAATCATACCAATGGCCAAGAGCATGTTGTTGCAGATCTTTGCAGCCTGAAAATACATAAAACCATTACTTAGTTTATGCATTTTCATAGATCTAACACATAAGAATCATCTTTAACTAGGCCCAGGACAGTATGAGCAAGTATGTTCTGGCAGCTCTCTTTTAGAGATAGCACCAGTAAGCACAGATCTACAACAGTACAGTTAATAAAAGCTGCTCTATGGCTCCTTCAGAGATTAAGAAGCACTTTTTTTCTTAGTTCCGTTGCTCAGTTAGTATACATGGGATGCAGGTGCTCTTTTTCCTTCAGAACATCCAGTAAATCTAAATTTAGAAGAAACAAAATTAAAATATCTGTCCTTTATGAAGTATAATCTCAACAAAACAATGTGGAGGAACACCAGACAGACTTTGGTACTAAGCTATACAACATACTAGACAAAAGGGCCACAAGGTTATTTATAAACACATGGTTAGAGACAAGAAGCAAGTAAGTATGAAGTATGATGATATTTTGTCACACTTTTAGTTCCCGAATAACAAAATACGCATCAATAGAGAAAAAACCAGAAAAAGATAAGAGTAAGATAACCATTAACCCTTCGTAAAGCATTACCTGTCCAGTTCCAACCTCTCCACAGTAAACCACATTAGACCCCATGCATGTCAGCAACTCTTTGGCAGCATTAAATTCTTGTTCCACTCCACCAACCATGAAAGTAAGGTTTCCAGCTCGAGCAGCTCCAACACCTGAATCAAAAAAACCACTGGATTTAATACCATTATTAAAAAAAACCCAAAAACTTAAGTGGTTTATCTTACCAGTAAGGGTCTGATGATGCAAAACTAATACTTCACTGATGAACCTCTCAAATTCTATGTAAAAGCAAGCCTATACTCCCGTACTCACAGGATCAGTGATCTTAACTCTCAAAGAAATTATGAAGACAAAGCTGCCTTATCTTCCAGGTATACTAGCAGATAAAGAAGTCACAAAACTTACATAAAACCAGTAATGTCACTTTTTATAGTTTATATGAAGAAACAATTAACTCTTCCTGCAACTTTGCACTCACAAAATTCATTGTCTCTGAATTATTAAATTTTCTTTTTTATCAAACTACTCTTTACATATGACCATTGACAAACTACTGCTAAAAGTTAACTCTGCTTTTATTACCCTTTCCAAACCTATGCTAACTTTTTATCAGTTTCCTGATTTTCAGATAACTGACTAGCTAAAAGGCACAGACATATAAACCCAAATCTTCTGAATCTTCACAGTTTATCATGTTTTCAATCTGAAGCCAAAATCTTCTTAATTTAGAGAAACTTTGTTACTTTCCTATAAACAATGCATGTACAATGACATAGAGATCTAGGTAAAGACAATGTAAAAATTATTCAAACACATACAAACAGGCACAGAAACACACCGTTCTCAATTTTAATCCTGGAGTCTGTCCTGTCTTTACCACAGTTCAGTAAGCACACACCATAGTTCTTTGATTATATAGTTCTAATAAACACAACAGCAGCAAATTATTCATGTGATATTTATCACTTTCATGAAATATTCTAATCCTAAAAAGAAGTCTAATTCTAATATGAATTACTCATACATATTTAATCTCCTCATCCCCTAGCCAGGAAAATTTCTGGCTAGGAAAGTTTGGCCTAAACTGATGAACAAATCAGCTTCCTCACTAATTTTCACTTCGGCAAGAAGCAGAGATAGCCGCTATAAATCTTCTGTGCTATGCATCAAACTTGAACCTGTTAGGATGTACAGCTGTAGATAACAACTGACTTTGGAATTAAACATGCTCAATTAGGTACAGTGCTTTGAAGTGCTGTACTACAGCTAAAGAAGTGGTCGGTTTTGGACTTTGTTTACAACATCAAGGACAGTTACACTGCAGCTCCTCACACAGAAGAATTTGAAGAATTTTTGTTTGGTTTTCAATTAAAAATTTCACTTGATGCACTGTCTCTGTGCAACTGCTCTGTGTGACTGTCTACAAATGCCCCTTTCTTTATCTGCCAACTGTTCACTTTCCCCATCTTGCCTTTCAAGATGTACCACCTTTTTAAGTCCCTGAAGAATTTCAGACAAATTTGACAGATCTAGGTCTCAAGAAGACTAAATACCTACCAATTATGCAAAAACATAAAGATCCTCCCACTGATGAAGTACTCGCTCAGCCTATATTAGAATCTAGAATCGCAGGATTTCTGGGATTGGAAGGGATCTCTCAAGATCATGTAGTTCAAACCCCCTGCTCAAGGAGGGCTACCTAAAATGCATTGCCCAGGACCATATCCAGTCTGCTTTGAAGTATCTCCAAGGATGGAGACTCCACAGCCTCTCTAGGCAACCTCCTCCAGACTACCCTTACAGCAAGTGTTTTCTTGTGCTTCAGATGGAGTTTAATGTGTTTTGTGTTCATTGTCTCCTGTCCTATCACTGAGCACTACTGAGAAGAGTGTAGCTCCCTCTTCTTCAGTCTCTTCCATCAGCTTTTTATATACATTGAAAAGATCCCCGCTGAGCCTTCCCTTCATGCTAAACAGTCTCAGCTCCCTCAGTCTCTCTTCATAGGAATGGTGTTCCAGACCCTTTGTCAACCTCATGGCCCTTAGCTGGACTCACTCCAGTAAACCTGTGTCTTTCTTGTGCTGGAAAGCCCAGAACCGGAGCATCCAGAAGAATTTGGTCAGACGCATAGTTTAAGAAAAACCCAATCAGTCTATACACAGGACACTGAGGTCCTGAAATACATACAGTGGTGAAGATCTTCCTACCCAGGTTGAGAGACACCCTATTTGCAACCAATCCTTAATCTCAGTTGAACAACTCCTCTCCAGGCAACTCACAGGAACTGGGCTAAGAGCAAAATCCAGATTTAGAGCTAGTGCAAACAGGTCATTGCCGTCTTCTTGGCTACCAGTTCACTATGTACTTGACCGCAAAGATTGCTACATTAATAAACAATGATTTTCATCCCATTCCTCTAGCTATTTTTATTCAAACCACATAATGGCCTTTACCACTAATCCTGTGATCTGACCTGCAGCAAATTAAGTAGACAATTTAAGTCAAAGCTTACAAACAAAATCCAGTACTATCCATCATAGGTCAATAGCCTTGTATCTAGATTACAGACTGCTAAATAGCTTCAGAGATTCATTTATTAGAGCAAAATTAATGCTGACAATAGTTTTCAGCTGGTTAATCTTCTGACAGCTGCACTCTCTCACTTGTTCAAACACATTTCAAGAAGAAAAAATAAATTAGTTAAGTAGAAAAAAAAGGAGCAATTCGTTGTATAATGCAGAAGGCTTGGAAAAGTCGTGTTCTAAAACCAAAAACCTCTTTACTTCATGGTAAATTTTATCATCTAGGGTCCTTGTCAACTATCAGCTATTTTATCAGAATTAAATGAGCAATGCAGCAAATTTTTACCACTGGCAATTAAAAAAAAAAAAATTGGCATGGCGTCCAAGAGTACAAGAACAGCAGCTTCAGCTAAAAATAGAAATTAAAAATCAATTATATAAGAACACACAGCTTTATTTCACAATCACAGATTCCATACCAACAACACAAGCCAGTAAAGTATTATCAGCTTGTAATGCTAAAGAGAGAAATGGAGATGCAGAGTAGTTAATGCAGTGTAAAAAAACTAATGATTATTTTTCATATTTTGAGTTTTTTTAAGAACTTCTACCACCTAACATAATGATTTATGCTGTGAGGGTCAAAAGTCATTCAGAATCTATTTGTTCTTTCTAAAATAAAAAAACACCTCCTCACATCCTCAGAGAAACTGTATCTGTGATTACCATCTACTAAGATTTCCTCCTCCACTGCAAAGCAAGACTGATGGAGCCCATGGCTGCAGTCTTATACCTGGCTTCTCTAGGATGGTATCCCACACCTATGTGCAGACTCCTTTAATGAGGTCACAGCAGCAGATTCCATAGAGCAGATCACCTCCAAGTCAGTTGGTCATAACAGCATCAGAGTTTGTCCCAGAGATATAAACTGACAAGAACAGGTTTGCAGATAAATATGATAACAGATCTAGTTAGTGAGGAAAAAATATGGTGAGAAGTTATAGAGTAGAACTGCAGTATGGCATACACACTTGGAGACTGGTTTCCCACTCACGTACTAAAAGGTTTTAGATGAAGATTTGAAAAACTGATTTCTTTTATCAGAAGGAGTACAAAAAGAACTGATCTTCAAAGTCTCCTGTTGCAACTGGCTGCATTACTTGTGAGGCAAGTTTAATCCACATGCTTCCCACTTTGATTTCTAATGGACTGCTCACTTAACCTAATACAGAGCAGTTCCTAAAGTCGAAATTTTAGACAAAAATGGAAATGGAGACTTGGGAGACCTTATATGACAACAGCTATCCTGGGACAGTTTAAAGATGACCTCAAGTTTTAGCATCCAGGCCAAGCTGCCTACTTTGGTAGACACCTTGCCCTTCCATATTCATTTTTTTCAAGCTTATTGCAACAGTATTTAACATTGTTGGAAAAAGGCCCCAAAGGTCTTAGCTCTACAGTTACATCAGAAAAACTGCTTATTTTTAATCAGTTTGCTTATTAATAAGAATACAATTTGCTAGAAAAAAGATGCTACTATAAACGTTACATAAAGTATCTGCTTTTGCTTTCAGTTTTATTACATTTCTGCAAGAAGACCAGAGGGTGGTTGAATTAAAAAGAAGTGATAGTGTAAGGCTATGCATTACAGCAGCATGACTGGTGATGCCAAAAACAGTTACACTGCTGAAAACACAACGCACCCAAGCATATCCCTGTGCCAAAATATTTAAACCACTGTTGCGTTGCACCTGCAGATAAAAAAATTTGTTGCTGACAAGGCTGACACTGAAACGAGGTGAATATTGCTCTTTCAGAGACTCCAAAGGACATGCAAGAGATGAGGACTACAATATCAAGAAATAATCTATTTTGTTATCATTCTACTCAACACTTATTCTATTGAACAATTTTAACAATTGATTTTGTAATCTAAACTGGATTAAAAAAATAAACAAGCAAAACATGGCTAGAGTTTTAATCCTCTCTCCTGTTTTTACAATGTTGCACCCGCAAGCATGAGTTGAGGTTTAGCCTGTTACACTTCGGGAAGTGCAAGGGAACATTGGTCTTTTATTCTGATTTTTTTTGCAAAAATGCAGTTTTAAGTGACTGCAGCTGCCTCAAACAAGCAGGTTCTTGTCATGTTTGCTCTCAGATAGGTTGAGCTTGAGAGGCTGCATCTGTGTACCTTGTGTGTGTCTGTATTTCTAAGGACTAAGCAGATTTTTTTTAGGTACCTGCCAGCTCACACCAAATACTTTGTCTTCTGCAACTCAAAAAAAGTTAAAGAAAGATACACAAGGAAATATTAGGTGAAAAGGTTACTCTTGTTTTGCTACATATATAAATCTAAAACCAATTAACAGGCATGTATAGGCAAAATCAGCCATAAATCCCTACTGGAAATAAAAGCAGAGTATTTAAACCCATACTATACATTTAAAATAACCATGAAGAGACTACATATTTTATAAAACATAAATAGGGTATCAATTTTTTTCTACTTGTTTCATAGACAATGTCTGCCATGATCAATCTATTTCCAGAAAATAAGTAAACAGAACAGATTCAGAAAAAAGCCCCACAGCACATCACCACTCCAAAGGTTTGTATTTCTGCCTATCATAAAAATCAGCATCAAAGCCACACCTATGAAGCTATTCTGCTGCCCTATAACTAAAGCACAGTAAATCACTTAATTTGCTCAAAAGAACTTAAATGTTTTAACCAGTGTGCCATCAGTGGCGATAAAGAACAGGGCCGATGGGACCGGGCTGCAATGTGAGCCGTCTTTAAAATGCAATTGTTCTAATCATTTTCTACAGATGCAGCCTCACAAGGGGCTGCTGTCACAGGGACCATTTACGACTTGTTATGGTGTCTCTATTGTTTACCGGGGACATTCGCAAAAAAGGCGACAGCTGGGACAGAAAGCTGCTCCTCAACGAACAATATAATCCCGGGAAAGTAATCAACAAATTTAAGGGTGTTAATTAACTTTACACTTTATCATGTTCAATTAGTTGTCCTTTCTCGAAAAGATTGCCGTGCACAATCGGTTTAGAGCGTGCCATGTTTGATTTGTAAGTGATCACTGTTTCTGTTTCAAAGTCCATGTCAGATGTTCTCTTGGGTTTTAGTGACACAGATGAATGGCTCCGCACATGTTAGGGGGTGATCTGGTTTAACATAAACCAGCATAACATAACCCCTTGTTAACGTATCGCTGGCCTTTCCAGAGTTAGAACAGGAACACCCGCACCCACGGACGCACACATACATGCACAAAACCCCTGCGGCAGCACAACAGTCAACGAGTCAAAGTTTCGTTTTTGCTGAAACGCAAAGACACAAATAAAAGGGCAATTTTTCATCATTATATCTCAAAGCAAGACTTGTCTTTTAGGGGCACGCTTGGGATCATTTCTTCCCAGCAAGATCCCTAGTTCTGCCGCATTATGCACTAATGCACAAGCGCCTCCGCAGATTTTACATAACGCATGCTGCCTTTTCTAATGGCAGCTGAGCAAACGCTGGGTAGATGCACAAGGTTCTTCTGTATATCAGATTCTGTGGTTTGTACTGCATTTGTAATGGCAGAGATTCTAGAAGAATGTTGAATTAATCTATCATTAAAATTCGCCATTTTCTCTTTAATGTACCATTTCTACTTGCTAATGGGACAAGGCAAAGCTCATGATGAAGTGACAATGTACTTGGAAGAGCCCCTTAATGAAAGTCATCGCTGTTTCTCTCTTCTGATAAATAGAGCTTTGCATCTCCCTACCTCATAAAGTACTCGTGTTTGAGCAAAAATGGAAATGGAGGTTCAGGTCAGTGATTTGAAGATTTATACAACAGGGACTCAATATTAATCCAGACTAGAGTACATTTAAGGAAGTAGGGGCATCTTTTCTACAGCATAATCAAATTACACAGTTTGTGAGATTATGGCTGTACAAAGTAAAAAGTCTAATGGATTTTTATTTTGCAGCAACAGGCAAATTAAATACACATGATCATCATTATTTAAGCAGTTACACTGTACATAAAAACAAACTGCAAAAAAACCCCACCCACAAAATATAACAAAAATGCTAAGAAAGCCCAATGGAAAACCTGTTCACTCTGAAAGCTAATAATGGACTCGGTTAAATATTTAAAAGGAAATTACAGACTATATCACAAACAGCTGAAACCACAAAACAAACCCGTAGAAAACATTAGTTTTCTGCTAGGAAGAAGATCTGCAGGGAGAAGGGAAGCGGTCGATAGATCCTTAAATTGGACGCAATAGCTGTTCTTCTATCCCAAGTTGGCAGCTGCTACATTTGCAGACCTAGTTCATTATTTACCCATAATGACCATCAAGCTCCAGTCAAAGTCAGATCACAACTGTCAGCAGCTCTTTTAATTAGCCTTGTTTGAATTCAGATAAATATCACAATGGCCCAGCTTCTGCTGAAAAAGCAACAGAAGATTGCAAGGAATAGCTCTCTGACTTCCTAACAAACAGTTTTGTGAAAGTCTGGAGAACTGAAGTTCTTTTATTTTGTTAATTAAGGAAGGGATGGTGATGTGCACATTTTCCTTACTGTGATACTCATATTATGAGGTATAATTCCTGTTTATGGGAAAATTTGTGCATCTCAAATGCCAACTCAAAGCAGTACTCCACAATCTAAAAGATACACTTTAAGAGATGGTTTACAGGTATCAATTAAACCTCTAACCTCTGTGAAACTGTACATTTTGAAAACCTGAATCAGAATTAAGGAATGCACATATTAACAGGATTGTCCTCTCTCCTAATTTATCTCCTTCTGTTTGTTTATCCTCAGGGAACATAATCTTCTGTTGCATCAAGCCACTCTCAATTCTCCTTGTGTCAGCAGCAGAATAATAATTCCCTCCTCCTCCTCCTCCACCCCCTCTCCCACAAGCACTGGCAAGAATGAAGACGAGTGGATCAGATTGTTTGCATCAGCATTAATGCTCCATGCAGCTCTTTTCCTAGCAGTAGCAGAGACTTAAGAAAGATGCAAGTGGGGAGCACAATATGCTACTTGTTCTGGGCAGCCCAGCATGAGAGAAGTAACTAAACAGATTTTGCCTCCTAGAATAATATGAAGGCAGAAGATGCAGCCAGAAAGCCCTTTAAGAGCCTGTCTTTAGCACTTCACTTGCTGTCACGGTTCAGTCCCTATTTTACTAGGTGCTCTCCGAAGACAAAAGCCAGTACCAAACTCTCCAATCTCCAGCCAATCTGAGAAGCCCTGCCATACATGCAAGGATCCTCTGGGGCCTCAAGAAGAACATATTCAGGGATTTACATGAATCATAAGGATACATGCATATAAACAATAGGCTGCATACATGTATTATAGTCACAGAGGACACCCCTTTTTGGAATAGAAAAAATTATGTAAACATTATCAGGAACTGAAGGTAGAAAGTAATGTAAGGAGAAGGATAAACAACTGATGAAACAAAATAGGCAAAACGGTCATGAGAAGCTTTCTGTTTTACAAAGAAGCTCTGAGTGTAATTGTATAGGGATTAGTACTTAAACTTGGCCATGGATGGCAGAATAAAAATCTTCAATTTGACTTAGATGTATTATAGAAGGATCCCAAAACAGAAAAGAATATGCCCTCTTAATAAATCATGCAAAAATTGAGTAGAAGCTGTTGTTGAGGCAGTTTAATATGAGGGGAATGCATGAGGAAAATTTTATGAGACGGTGTTAAGTAGCAACTGATGCCTCCAAAGGATCAGCCAAAGAAAATAAGTTGCAAAAGGCAAATACACACATAAGATACTTTAACTTTTTAAACAGAAGTATAAGCTGAAAGGCCTTATGAAATTGTTCTGTTTGCAGCAGCTTTTTAAAAGCATTACATTTAGTTCTAGTCATTGTAATGTCAAAGAGAAATATCATGACTAGGCTTTGTGCGCAAAGATTTGGGTAGAGAAATATCAAAGCACCTGAAAACTTAGCAAGTAAAAAGGTTAGCAAAACAGCAATAAGAAAGGAAATGAAGTATGATTGATTAACTTATTTGCTTATTTTTATTACTCAAAATATTGTATCAAAGACTTTTAAGAAACATAGCTCAAAGATGACTACAGTCATCTTTCCCATTCTCTGTCTTTAATCTATACTCCACCATCTCTAGATAACAGAAAAAGCCTTTAGGTATTGCTGGAGTACCAGATTTAGCTAGTCCTTTACCCACCCCAATGTTTTGATATATATGATTGAAACATCTTTTGGGGCTGCAGACCTATACAGAAACATTAAAACTTAACAACAATTGCAAGTATCTACAGTTGTGGACCGCAAAACTGCTTGCACAGAGCTTAGCATTGTTCAAAACCAGTATTTCATTTTTTTATCTGAACACTAGTAAGAAGGATCAGTGCATTCCTTGTATCTACAATACCAAAGTTTCAAAGCAGACTTCAGACAGTCCAAATGTAGAGCACATGACACTAAGCTGCCCGGTTAACCAGGTTCTGGATCAAATGCACCCAAAATATCAAATACAAGAGAAACAAAGAAAACAACCCATTATCTTCTTGCCCAGCACTACTGGTTTGAACTCTTGTCTTTCATGGGAAGTCCAAACATTAAACAGGAATATGCCCACAGTTTCTCCTCTATGTGAGCGAGTGTTAACCCTCCACACAACTAAAATTCAGGAGACACACATCTGATCTTGATCAATGAGGCTTCAAGTTCTAGAAAGAAAACTTCATGCCAATCACATATTGCAAAATCAAGAATAATATTTGTCTGGCATTAGAAAGGTGAAAGAGCTGCATACCTAACACCATCACAACCTCACTTTCTTCAAAAGCTTCCACTCTATGCAGAAGATTAGCAACAAGAAAACAGACTATTGCAGGACTATAAAAGAAAAAGCTCAAAGGGATGAACATTTATAATGTTCCCTTAGACAAGGAGAACGTAAAATCCCAGAAGAGCTATTATTACAGTTATAATCTTATAGTTAGCTGCTCTAACTCAAATTCACAGACAATACCAAAATGAACATCAAGATTACTGTTTGTGTAGAATACCAAAGCCACAAACAGATCCAAGGGTCCACCTTGTCATCACAGCTTTTCACCTCATCTGTTTTGACTGAGCAACATACATGCAAATGTATGACCAACAAAACTTGATGTATAGCCAGTCCCGCTGAGAATTCTTTAAATTACAAAAAGCAGTCAGCCATCAGCCACATTTACAGATTTTGCCAGTTGAACTTGAATGTCTCTTATCCAGAAAGTATAAAATACTCACACATACTACCTTAACCTCACAGCAAAATGCAATTGTGTTCACACAGCACTGTGGAATAGGTATGTAAAAGTGAAACTCATTATAAGAGAAAAACAAGAACCTTTGAAAAAGACCCAAACACATTTCCCCAATATTAGTAAAATTATAAAAAGATATGAATCTCCTTCTACAAAAACAAAATATTTGAAACACTTTAGTGTTGTATGGTTTTCTTTACCATGTTATCCTTCCATAGGCCCTCAAAAGCAACGAAACATGGCAGCATGTTTTTTCTTCTGAAGAATGAAGGCACTAAGCACATTACTAAAAAAGAAAATGTAATCACAATGATATGTGATATGCATTTAAACTGCAATGATGAAGTGTTCCTCTTAATAAAAAGTTTTATTTTCAAAAAGTCAGCTGCAGAAGCAGGTAAATTTTTATTGATTCATTCATAAAAGACAGCAAACACAGAAAAATAAAACAAAAAGCATTTAAATGAGATGGACAACATAGCAAACCTATTCATAAACTTTTCTGCTTTATCTAAGAGCTAAAGATGTAGCAATCAGTAGCAGCATATTTACATTCATAACATTTTAAAAAAATATCTAGTCTCTAATAGCATGAATCTAACAAAATTTTAAAACAAAATAGAAATTTGTAGCCAGAAAGGAGAGTCAAGCAAGTAGTTTTAAACTAAATCAATCTCAAGCAATTTCTCCTGGAGTTGCAAGTTTTAACTTGACTTGTGTTGGGTACAGTCTGTGACATAAAAACTGACAGGGCCATACAAACTGAAATTGGCAAGAAATGAATAAATAACAGGGCTGAAGATGGCACTGAACATTTCTGAATGACCTTTTGAACCTTGCCTCTTGGTGGTATGAGACCAAGAATTTTTTTGACATTCTGAACCATCATCAGAGTGCATTGCTTTAGATATGTCTGTCCTTTCTGCAAGCATTTCGGCATTGAATCTTGCCTCTGGATACAGTAAACAGCCCACACAGTCTTATCTTTCAGTTTCTCCTTTAAAATATATTCTTATTTAAAAACATGCCTAACTCTGTATCCATAAAGTAATAAATCATCTGCTGCTGCCTGATTTCAGCATATTCACAGTTAATTCTCAAAGCTTTCAGGCACTGAAAGGCAAAGCAGTATAATAATGCAAGATGACAACAACTGCTAGAAAAACAGCCTAAATTGGAAAGATACATTTAAGGAATTCCTTTGTTAAAAAGGCCTTTCCCAGTTCTATTTCCTGTTTAGGGATCCTCTACACATAATTCTATTATTACTTCTTTGCAAAACCAATAGTACTCTTCCAGAGAACTACATTTAGCATTGCCCTCCAGCCTAAAATGCAATATACTTTTCAGTGTTCTCATATGTACTTGATGGCACTTATGCAATGCATTCAAACCCTTGTAATTTAATTAAAAGTCATATTTTCTATGTATGAACTAAGTTTAATATGGAAATTTTTTTAAGAGATACTATTTTTATTATTGCTTTTATTGTTTCAGGATGAGGCAATATGCAATCATATGGTTTGAATTTACAAATCTTTACATGCTCCAAATGCAATTTCATGAAACAAAACCCATTTTCATATTTAACTGTCCTGAACGACAACTTAAGAAGACCCACTATAAAATCCATGTACCCGTTTTCCCTGCTACCTGTAACTCTTCCAACTCTGCAACTTAGACAATTTTGCAGACAGCCAATTTAACCTTTTTTTTTTAAGGTAAAGGTATTGAAAGTCAGTACTTGCCCTTGCTTTCCATTTAAAAAACAAGAAAAGAGAAAGGCTGCATTTTGCCTATGAACAGAATCGAGAGGGTAACAAAGTTAATTATTTCTCATAATCAGTAATTATGATTAGATAAGAGAGTCTTTGGTAATGAACTGCTCTAATGATGGAGGGCCTCCATCCTAAGAAATATAATAGTACATTAACATAACTGTGTATGCAAAGTACATAGAACCGCTGCCACAGTTAACTTGTCATTGAATGATTAAATAGGAATTCATAATTAGAAAAATCCACAGTGTAATTTATTGCCCTTCCCGACAGTTCTGGTTCATTAGAAGTTGATTACCAAACAGTGACCTCTAGCGGCCTACAGCTTTTTCATGTTATTCTGGTTCTTTTGGCAGTTTTAGCAGCTATTTTGCCCTAAAAAAAAAAAAAATGGCAATAAGCTGTCCGAGGAATTTTAAAATGCTTCCCTTCATAATTTCCTTTTTAAAACTGCTCTCAAAATATATAGCATCCTAATTGCTTCAGAAAATGGTTTCCCTTTCTGTAACCATTTATAAAAGCAAACACCTATATGAAAATCCCCCCAACTTCTCAGTTTCAAAGTTAATACTGAGGTTAACACAATTCTCATGGTAATTAATATTCATATACCGATTATACATAACATCTCACAGAAAAAGCATATATTAAAATAAATCACTCTTCCAGTGTCAGTCTCAAAGACCTTGAGAAGCTCATACTTCAAGACAGCCTTCACAGATTAAGGTGAAGTGCCTCTAAGCGTTGCCTTTGAACGACAGTCATATTTGCACTAAAACAAATTACACGGGTTCAAATGGAGGAGGCAGAGGACAAGGAGAATGAAAACTCCCCAGTTCTCTGCTCCAGGTAGCAGAAAAAAGGCCCAACATTTCATACTAATTGCCGGACACATGCCTTGCAATTCTCTTAGATCGAATTTAATTTTAAAAAAGTGCAACTTTTTAGTAAGATTTGCATTTAACTGCAAAATCTTTTAAGTATTAGAGAGTGGAATTTCCCCTCATCCAACTTAGTTAATGCACTGTTAAACTGTTTAGACAGTGTTCTATTTTAAAATTTTCCATTATGATATATACACTTTTTCTTGTGCTAGGACAGTGTCTAATTTTATTTATTGTTTAAGTATGAATGTTTCTAACAGGAAGTAGCACATCTGAAACTAATATAGAAGCCCCTGAAACACAGCAATAAATAAAAATCCATGCTCAATGGATACAAGCAAATCAGATTTCAGTTGTTTTCATTTTACATCTTGCTCTTTTTCCAACACTAACATTGTAGAAATGATGCGCATGTATTTTTCTGTGCTTTTGTCTAACATGGAACTGGCTACAAAAAATATCCCACTTTTATGGATAGAAGCTAGAAAATTAACCACATAGTCTTGTTCTGTACATAAAGAGATTTTTCAGAGTAAACTATTCCAGTCTCCTGAATGGGGAGAAGTCCACCACCCTTGTAGGCTGGAAATAGTTTTAACAATTGCTATAAAGAGAGGAACAGATAACTACAGGATAGAGATCTGCATGCTGATTTTCATGTGTCTGTGCAGATGCGTGCATGTACACACACAGGATTCTAGCTGTTTGTGGCGATGATTTAATATAGTGACTGGATAATGAGCTGTGCTCCCTGCAGCAAGTGAATCACCATTTAATGCTATTATCAACAGTTCACGACCCACCGGCATGAAATGTCAACCTGATTAATCTGAACACTGCTGACCTCAGAGAGGAAAAGCTACCTTATTGTCAGAATTTAATATATAATAAAACCATACATAGAATGTAAATACATGATCAAGCAAAGCCATTTACAGCAAAACTACTTTATTTTGCTCTACTGTTTCTTTTTTAAATTTGCTTGGGCACAAATTAAAAAAAAAATACTTTTTGTCTAGTCAAGCAGGAAGCAATCCATTAGGACCTATTATTTTGATGTACAGTGAAACACTTCAAAATGGCTGTCCAAGTACAAACCCCAGGTTGATACAAATAAGAAAAAAAAAATTAGCATATGCTAATATAGGATTTGCTACTGTCAATTCATATCAGGAAATGATCAGAAATTGTTCTTGCTTTTCTAAGGTCAATGAGGCAATAAAAATACCAACCTGTAAATAGGAAACAGCTTATATGAGTGATGCTGCATAGGTCATAGAAGAAAGCTACCTTAGCTTTGTAAGATGAATACACTTCAAGAAGATTAGAAACTTGTGCTGGTTACATTCATGAATTAATAGCAAACCCCTCACATTTTATTCCATTTATAGTGAAGATTTTTTCTTTTGCAATTCAGTATCACGAACCATCCCCACTCAATACAAATTTTATAATTTTTTTTTTATTCTCCATGGAGAATAAACCACAAAAACATGAAAAAAGCCACCTTTCACCAGTCACAATGAGGTTAGTACAATCTTGCTGTATCTTCTCCATATCTCTTTTTAATTTAACCTGGCTAGGAGCTTTATTAAAAGATGAAACACTTTTCAGCCAGGTTTTCAGGGTTCTCTACATCACAGTATATAAATAACCCAGACTGAAGTTGGTAGGACTACAGAGCGTTTATCTGTCAAGTATTACTAACTGACACAAGCATAGTAACTACTAGAGTTTATTGTTAAAACATAGTACAGTTACTTTTAAAATTAAAACCACAGTGGTTGCACCCCTCACTTTTTATTGTTATCGCCTGGTACTGAAAGGACTAAGGGATTTTCAGGACAAGGGACTGGAAAACAAGTGAGTGAAATCCCCCAATCTGCCCACATATGAATGGAATGACTGCGGGTGGGACGAGAATGAACACTTCAAGTATTGACTTACAACCACTTGCAGCCAAAGAAATAGGAACATGTCAAAGTGACTTCACTAGAACTTGGACAAAACATCAATCCAGATGTCTGAATTCCCAGTTCAGAGCTCTGCTGGAAATGTAAAGAAGGAATGAAGAAATTCGCGACACTTAGGCAGGAAAGTATGTACTGAGTCATAAGAACTAAAGAGATGTAATTATGGTTAATACTGAAGAAAGAGACAAAAACCAGTCCAAATTCTGCCATTTTCAAGTATTGTCTAGAATATTTTGGCATGCATGTAATTGGTTCAATAGATTTAGACTGCTTTTTCCTCCTCACTCACAAAAAGTAATGAGAAAGCAAGGACCTGGAATAAACAAAGTAATTTGGTTTGCTTTCTACTGGGTTTATAGCTATCTATAAAATGCTCAAGATCATTCTGAAATGTTAGCAAAAAATAAAACAGTGGCTAGAATAAATTTTTTTAAGTATGCTTTCAAAAGCCCTTAAGTGAAAAGAAAAAAATACATTTCCTTTCTTAGGGAGATAACATTACAGTTCCAAATTAGCTTTTTAAGTACCCAGGAATGTAGATGTAGAAAGAACAGCACCTGTTTAATATAAACATAGAAAATAAGGTTTTTAAAGAGGTTATTCTGCAATCTTTCTGTGCTTACTCTGGTCTTATAATATGTAATTAGGAAGCGGGGTTTTTTTTGCCCCCAAATCTAACCTAATCAGAGATTTGGGCTTTCACTCATGATGAATTATAAGAAAACTGAGAAGGATAAGTGAACTACAGCAATTTATTTCAGAAAACAGTCTTAATTCTAACAGACAGTCTTAAACATTAGTTTTTCTAATTTTTATGTTGTGCCTCTTCTCTTAGATTAACAGGAAGATTGTGTACTCAAAGTATGTCTCTGGCCCTTGCTGGATGTTATTCACCAACATACTACGTTTCAGTGGGGACTCTGGTAAAGAAAAGACAGAAAAAGGGTGACATCAGTACTAAATACAAACTTTTTTTTGCTACATATCCAAAGCCTCAGCAGGAAGAGAATCTGTGCTCTCTGTACTGAGAAACCTCAAAAAAGCAGCTTTGATGACACCTGCATCTCCCTTTTCCCAGAGAACAGGGGAAAGAAGGAGGAGAAAAGACAGTTGTTTATTTAATTCTATGTAATTTTAAACAAATAACTGCTCCAAATTTGAATTTAATATTCAAAATTACATAAGAAATCAAATGCCTGAACCAGCTACTGAGCAATTAGCATAAGAGTAAAGTTTCCACACCAGAAATTACTAAAATTGGCACAGACTATACACAGACAATAATCAGATCTGCTAAACACAGCCTAACACTATGCACTTATCAGGGAAGGTAATCATACCTGTTACAACTTTTGAAATAACAGCTCCTTAATCACTTTTGGCTAAGCATATAAGGTGCACTTTGGCATTACAATTCATTTTGCTGTGTGTAGAATACAGTTTGTCAGGTTACATTCCTTGTCTCTGTGCAGACCCTACATACATGTATCAAATACATCTCCTCACTCTCTTTGTGCAAAATACATACACCAAAAAAACCAAACCAAATAAACAAAACAAAAACAAAAAATAAAAAGGAAATAAGGAGGATCAGAATCACCTACAGGAAGCAAAGATACATCATCAAATGTTGCCAAGTTTCCCTTCTTGAGGTAGCTGTTCAATGCTTTGATTAGAGATTCGCACTATTGTGTCAGGAGAGACTGACCTATCAATGGTATTTGTCAATAATATTATATTTAAATTCATGAAAAAGAACCTTAAATGACAAGTTGATGACCTACAAAGGACACTTCTGGAATGAAATAAAAGTACACTTAAAAGGTTGCTGCTTCTTTAGCTTATAGACTTGAAGGTATTATTTACACATCAGACTGCAAGTATGTCCCCACCTCAAAACAATACATTCAAAAATTCAGGGTGGCAAGGGAGGACAGTTCTGTTGAGTATGTTCTCTATATGCCTAATTGCTTTAACTTGATGGACACACACAATGATTGTCTCACTCATCACTGCTGTTTGAACAGAAATTCTTTCAGATTCCTATTCTACCAACCAAATCTTGTGAGTTTTATGTTGAAGCATCACAGGACTCAACAAAATGTATAACTTGTTATTTCAGCCTTCTCTGACAAATAGATATAAAAATTAATTAAAAGGTTTAATGGCATTATTTCACTTCTTCCAAACTGAAGCTTTCTCTAAATTACTTACTGCATGCTAAGCATTTATTACAGTCAATAAGAAAAAGTCCAAGTAAAAATGTCTAAAGTCTACAAAACAATCAAAGTGGGCTCTATTTTGATGATTTCTTTTACTTCTTTTCCATTCATACAGAGTTCTGATCAAAGAAAGAACCCTTTCTGGACTGTCAGCGAGGTGGTATCAAAACGCTCTTGGTTAAAAAAACTAAATGTATCCATCCCTCTGAAGAGTGAAGTTTTTGTTCTTATTTTAACAGTCTAATCTCTCTCTCCTTGTGACAAAAGAGAACTTATGCATCCTGTCGCAGAACAAGACGGATTAAACAGAGATATTACAACAGGACAATATACAGCTGATTCTAGACAGTACTGTAGGGGCACCAGCCCGATAAACCGGGGGTGTGGTAGTTAAGGTGCAAATATGGTCAGTTTACAGAGCAATGGAACAGGGACCCAGGATTAAGCTAGCATGCTAGAGCAGACTCAGAGACTGGATGAATGCGATGCTTTGTGAGGCTGTTTCACACTGCTTTCACCAATCCAGTCCTCTGTGCACAAGAAAACCCTTCCTGCTACCAAGTATCCTGAACTCAGTTGGGTACAACATCCCACTTAGGACTTCAGCCTGAGTGAAGCCAGGGTGCAAAACTCTAGGCAGCCCTGCAGAGACATGAACCATTAAATTATAGGAGTTTTACAGGGGTAAGAGAACCTTCAAATTATTAAGTGGGTAGGAAAGAGTCTACAGCCAGATAACCCTGACTTGAGAGTGATAAGAGAGCATGACTACACCATAATTAGGCATGATTGTTAAAGGTACCCAAGCTTTCAGAAGTCAAAGGTAGGGACTAGATAAAGGTTGTGATAAGGGTGATTAGTGGCAGGACTAATTGAGTGAGGAAGGCAGAAATCTAGTAGTAGAATATAAAAGAAAAGAAAGTACGTTTATATTAACTATTTGGGAGAAATTCATTACTGTGAAGGTGGTGAGGCACTGGAATAAGTTGCCTATAGAAGTTGTGGATGCCCCATCACTGGAAATGCTCAAGGGCAGGTCAGAAGGGGCTTTGAGCAACCTGGTCCAGTGGAAGGTGTCCCTGCCCACAGCAGGTGGCTTGTAACTAGATGATCTTTAAGGTGTCTTCCAATTCAAACCATTCTGTAATCATGTAATTATTCTGTGATTGGCTGGTTGGGTTTACAAAGGCTGAATGCTACTTGCCAGAAAGAAAGGGAACAGTAAGAAGCAAAGGGTCTAATGTTCAGCTTTGACACAAAACTTTTCAGGATAAAGGCAAAAGTTAGGGCTACAGTTTTGGAACTAGATTATCTTTAAGGTTTCTCCCAATCCAAATCATTCTATATTTTGGCAGAAGTCTATGCATGACTAACCATAAAGACAACCCAGAAACTGGTACTTGGAAGAACAGTAGAAAACAGGTCACTCCTCCAGACTTGGTGAAGCAATAAGATCCCTAAGAAATCAGGATGGCTAGGGATACCATATCCAACAAAACCCCTACTTTTAGTTCCTTCAGTTTGGGGAGCAGGATCAAAACAATGGAATATTCAAATCAGTAGCCTGTGTGTTAGACAGCAGGCACCTACTTGCTTTTGCTATATCACCTTGTAAACAGGGCAAAGTAACATCTGTAAAGACAGAAATAATATGTGGATGAGAGCATGTAACTCCAGTCGGTGGTTTTATTACTGTCTTGGGAGTGGCACAACCTGGATTTTAAACTCCTAGGGAACAGGAATCCTTCCAAAGTTTGGAAGGGCATCCAGAATTTAAATTCAACAGCTTAATGTTTAAGTGGCTGGGGCTCAGGGATGTCAGGAGCAAGCAGCTTGGAACAAGAAGGCAATAGATCTAATTTTTCCATCACTTCTTGGAGGATGATGAAGGATGAGACTTCTAGCATTATGTATATTCTTTACCTCCCTACACAGACTATTTGTGCACACTAATCTAGTAAAACAGTTGCTGCCTCAATTGTTACTAATGCTTTCCTTTCCGTCAACTGCTCCATTTAAGCGAACCTGCTAAATCTAGAATACAGTAAAATTTGCAGTGTTGGAAGAGACACAGGAAAAAAAGCTCTAGTCTTTTGTCTTCTGAAAGTAGTAAGTGCATAAAAATGTATTTCTGTCACTGACTGGGCATGCTTGGTTAGATGCAGAAATATTGGTATTGAAACTAAACATGTAGAAACTAACACCAAGTAATAGATTTCCATACAAAATGCTGGAGAACAGGTTAGTCCTGTCCTTGTTAGAGGGTGGAAAAAGCTTTCAGAAGGTTCACTCTCAGCGGTAAAGCAGCAGCTATTTAACAGAAGCAGGTTTCTGAAGCATCTTAACAACTCTCACTGGTGACTTGTTATATCTTACCACTGGTCCCTGCAGGTCCTGTACCCTGACAGGCAGAATGAAAAGATTCTCTAACGGGGCCACAGGCTGTCAGAAGCCACCAGCTGGCCTGCCAGGGCTTTGCAATTGCAGAGGCCAGCTGACAGTCTGGGTGTTGCTGACCATGCTGAGAAACGTGCCACCCAGCTGCTGTGTGGTCATGTCCATCTGGAGATCTCCAGCCAGACAAATCTCTGGGCCTGTCAGATCTCTTCAGCAAGCCTTGTTATGCAAATTCAATTACTCAAGTGTGCCCTATTACTGCTGGCTAACTGCTCCTAGAACCAATCTCACACTGACAGTCAGCTCACATTTTTACCCACCAAAAGTACCTCATTTATTCTTGCTCAACTATTCCCTTGTATCATTAAGGCAAAACAGACAAGAGTCCATAGTACTGTAACCTCTGTGCAGTGGGTTACTATTCCTTGCAAAGAGCTTAGACAGAAATTAATTCTAAAACATACAGCATCTAATCAAACATGAGTTAAATCCACACTATCTACATAATTTGCCTCTAGAAATGGGAATTATAAAGCTTTGATAAAATGCTAGCTCATCTGACTAGTATTTTAAAAGGCAAACAAACATGAAACAGAATATTCTAGAAAGCTGCCAATTGTGTTGGATGTGTTTAACACAGGGATACAGGGAATGAAAAGCAAGATTGCTCCTTTTAACTAGCACACTGGTGTTTAGATTTGTTCAAATAGCAGGCCTGCTGCAACAATAACCACTTACTTCACTCACATATTTATTTACTAGATTTAATTTAGATGTAGTTTGCACTACTAGTAGTTTCCCTGATGCAGAGATATGAACTTAAGAGAATTCATCATGTAAGCACAAAAATGTAAAATAGAAAAGTTTGATGAAGATTTAGAAAGGAAAAGTTAAGCATCATATTGTTGATTTGCTCGGTATATAAATAAAACTTTCTGGTCAATATAAATGTGAAACTGCATGCATTCATTCTAAAAACTTATTCAAAAGCTGACATAAGAAACATTGGCATATAAAACACTGTTAGCTAGAATGAACTAGTGTATCTCTATCTAGCATTTAAGAAAACATTATTGTGTTTCTGAAACTGAAATACTGTTATCTAAAATAAAGAATGCAGCTATAGTGACTACTAGGCTGCTGCATGGTCCCTTAGCTAGATCAATATTCAGTTTGTTTTACAACCAGTTCAGCTCTCAGGTTAGACAATAACAAATCAAGCCAAGTGTCTCTTAACCTAGTTCTCTTTCCCCTCATAGGAATGAAGTTGCCCTTCTAAGTGTTGATTCATCTTTTCAACCTCTTTCAACAAGTTTCTAAAGAGAGGAGTGGGGGGGGGCGGGGGGGAGATTTACTTCAAAAACTTATCATTTACTCACAGAAAGTTTTCTCTTCCAAAATAACTGCTGAACAAATTCACAAAAAAAATCAGTTTTGGGAGCCTGTGGGGAAAAATGCTAAGATGCAATCGTAAGACTGTGGGTTGATTAATGGCTATGAATCTAAGCTTTTGTCAAGGAATATGTGAGTCAAACTTTGGGAGAAACTGGAAAAATGGCACGGCACACTGTGCTGGCAGAACTCTTGGCACGAGCAAGGGAGATGGGAAGAGATATTTGAGAGAGAGGCATTGTTGTTTTAAGTCTTGAAAGCGAAAGATACGTGATGCAGACTGAGATCAGAAACCAGGAAGAAGATTCCAGGAACACATTTACATCAGACTGCAAGAAATAAAGACTTAGGTGAAAGATATAGCAGGGACATAAAGGATCATAAGACGCCAAGGAGAAATTAAAATATGCAATTTGACAAGGTCAGAGATAACTGGGTCATGAAATATGATCGTGCCAATAGTATGGGAAGATTCTCAAACAAAACTAAGTCAAACATTGGTAATATTTAGAACATACCCAATTTCTTGGAAAAAGAGGAGCAAAAGTCAAATATGATAGTAGGCTTGGGGTGTGAAAGAGAGAAGTATGAGTGATGGGGAAGAACATAGTTGACTAAAATTGTAAAACTGCCATAAGACTCTAAAATGGTGGGAGGCAAAGATGTTTATGTAAAAGAGAGAACATGACAAAGCAAGTAAGACACATATGCAAGCACATCAGAAAATGGATGTTGGAATTCATAACAAAAATGTTACAAACAGAAAAAGTAAATTTGAAAGAGCCTCAAGTTTATTTTTCAGTTTTTATAAAGGTACACAATTCGAATTAAGCAAGGTAACTTGAGCAAAAACTTAACAGCCTCACTGAAGGATCTTAACAAATGGTGTAAACAATCTCAAAGAAGTCAGAAAGATAATAATTTCCAAAGAAAATTATTTTTGTTGAATTGGGCAGGGGAAGATGATAAAAGGAGGAAAAGAAAAGTGTAATAGAAATGCACATTATTGGCACATCTGGTTTAGATTTAGGAGCATGCCTTCTGAACAAGCTTTAAGAGCTTCATTCCTAATGAAGCCAAAGATACTCTGGGAAAGTTCTATTTCCTTGAAGCAAACCCAAATTACACCTTAGAGACAAAGTAATATGGATAGTTCTAATGACACTACCCTTTAACTACTGGTATCTGACAAAACCAAGTCAAATTTGCTACAAAATTTTTCAAACAATAATGCAAATATTGGCAATAGACTCAGACTCAGGCTATTTTTCTCTATTTATGTTACATTAACATTTATTTATTACAAATCACGATACAGCTTTATAAATGGAAGTTAAAAAAGCAACACTGCCCCACATTCCATTGATAAAAGACATGAACAGATAAATCCAAAGACAGGTATTTCAATAAAATAAAGAAAATCTAACGTCAGCTAACTTAGTCACTTGAGACATACTTTCAAGATTATAGGATTCCACCACTTGGTATTATCCAGTACTGAGCTACCCTAACAACATCAACTAGTTATTTCATTTTCTGTATTCCTTAGCTGCAGAACTGACAGCAAAGCTCCTAATAGTTCTGTTTCTTGATAAGAAAAATAATATAACTACTTCTCACCAAGAAAATTAATACAAGTGGACACTGGAGACGAGTTCCTATAGTTGATTCTTTTATCCATTCTCTTGATCATTTCCAGAAGTAAGAAGAGGTGCACCACATAGGTATTTCCAGACCAAGCTATAAAAGCACTGTAGTTTTCATACAAAATGCCAAAAAAAAATCAGGAAGTCTGTTCATGCAATTCTCACAGCAAGTTTTACTCCTGTGTTATTCAGGACTTTGCACTCAAGTTTTGTAGGAAATATCAATTTTAAAGCAGACATGGTTGTCTAAAACTGATTGAACAACTCAGTCTCCCCTACACATATGATCAAAAGTTCCAGAGTTGAGACCTTTTTTCAGTCTGAAACGCTGAAATCCTACATGAGAATAATTATTTATTCTTAATCTCGGTCCTTTCTTAGGTGCCTGATGCAGTGATGTATGAAAACGTATATGCCTCCTAGATTTCTGTTTAATCATGTCTAATGAAGATGTGGGTGTCCTTGGTAGGTGTATATAATGACCTAATACTTTAATTTAATCCTAACAAGCTTCTGCGCTAAATGGTAACTTAAATCAGTGTATTCATTTAACAGATTAATACTGCACTACATTAGAAAAAATTGAATGCTAGTTTTTAGCTTGTTGCCTTAGAATTTGGTTCAATGTCCCTTCACAATCACATCTTCAAAAAGCCAGTGTGTCAATGTATACCTCCACTACTACCTACTTTCAGAGAATAATTTTAAAAAGGAAACTATTATTATTTTCATTGTTTTATGTTTTGAGTTCCTTTTCAAGAGTCTGAAAGTGTCCTCATCTTAGCTGCACCCCTGTGAAAGCAGTACAACCAGAGCACATTAGCCATAAAGCTGTGTGGCAAATCATTTATTTCTACACTGGATTTAAATTTTAATACTGTTTTTTCAGACCTGCTTCTCATAAACACTAACATTTTTTGTTTTATATACTGATCCATACTTAGCAGAAGCTCTCACTAATTAACATACAAGGATATGCAATGAGAGGGTGGGAAAAAAGGAAATGTCTTAAGTGCATTCAGCTAATTTAAAATCAGGCAGCAATGATTTTAGGCAGCAGGAATTAATCAAGTGTTTTTTCCTTAGTGAGTACCCCTTTATATTTATCAACAGTGAACAATATTTGACTCCATGCTCCTTGATCACACATCTTAATTTGCTGCCTTTCAATTAAATTGAATGTACTTTTATCATCATACCACAATACATTGGGTATTTTTAGGATATTTCCTACTCTCAAGTGACCAAAATAATTATTAAGGACCAGTAAAAGAGGTAACTTTTTTCTTTTTTTTCCAGATAATAAGTTCCAAATGTGGAGATGAAATTGTTAGGGTGGGAAGGAACTCTTATCACCCATAATATTTCTAGATTTATTTAGTGGCAGGAGGTAGTAGAAGGCGCAGAACAGAAAAGAGTAAGATTGCTGTAGTCTTCCTGTTCTGACAGTAGAGATAAATCTCAGAGAGATTAAGAGAAATCACTCATTAGATCAGAATTGGTTCACTTATGGCCACTGCCACTGATTTACAGGCATTTTAAAGGGTAAAAAAGAGCAACGTTTATGTCTAGCAAGAGCTGCCAGAAAATATTTGGTCCTCTCCTTTTGTGGTAATTCACTTTGGCTACATAGCCTGTTTCACTGGGTCACTTACTGATGGCTGTCAGGGTTTTTCCTGGTCTCACTGGAATACTGTGTGGAGAGAAGAGATCCTTTGCACTGAAAGTGGCTTCTGCATGGTGTTTGGATCCCTTTAATATCAGCTGTTTCCTATCAGCTGTATCCCTCCCACATTCCCAGCAAGCATTGTAACTCTGTTGTCATAAAGGAATTCCGTATACATCAATATAGAGATATCAGGTAGGCCCAGAAGAAGAGAATGTATGCATGCACCTGAAAGTGAGTCTTTCAGTATTTAATTTGGTGCAAAAATCTAGCTTATTGGCTTTTACAAAATTCAATCCATGTCTATCAAAATACAGACAAAGGAAGAAGATAATAAGGAAGTAATACATCTACTCCTTGCCTCAGCTCATGATGAGCAGAATGCTGAATGTTTTCTGTGAAAATCAGTCCTTTATGTTCATGAGATTATTAACGGATTCTGTAAGGTCATTCTTCAGCAACTTTCAAGTTCTCTGAAAACTGAAGTGGTCAAGTCAGAAATATAATCAAGGCAGAAACAGAAGGATGTCTATGACAAGTGTTCACCTTGTAAAGACACTATGACAAGTAATTTATTCCAAAACAGATGGGAGCTGTTATTTCCATATAGCAAGCTTCCATGCAACTTGCAAATCCACAAATCCACAAATATTGTAAAATCCACAAATATTGTAAATCTGCAAGATTTTATCACATGCGATCCAAGCAAAATAATAAATAATAAACACTTCTCAACATTTCACAGAATTTGCCAAATGATGAACTGTAGGCTTAAGACTTTGGAAAGAAAAAAAATAATTGCAGACATAGGCAGGGACATGGCCTAAAAGAGGTACATGTAAAGTGGTGGCAATGGAGAAAAATTACTGGACAGTGCAATTAGGAAAACAAAAACGAATTTACAATGCCTCCCTCCAAATGACAGACAAATCTCTAATATGCAAAAGAATCAAAAGTTATTCCCTTCTGTATCATCAGGTGCACATCCACAGACAGACTTTTTTTTCTTCACATTTTTCTCCATAAAATTTGATTTTTGTATTTACTTTTCATTCCACCTACATAAAAAGAACACTGAAAATGACTACAATGTACAGGAACATTTACTATGGTTGTATTTTGACATTTTTCTGGGGATACAGACTTTACTACAATAATGACTATATAATAAAAATGCATTCTAATGATTCAGATCTGCCTGGTGAAATTCTGAACCTGACTTACTTTAGTCCCAAATTTTTATTTGTATAATTTTGACACAAAAATAGTGTACCACTACCACCACTTCATTAGTTTGTAAAAGAAAGGCTGGGAAAGAAACACAAACCTACGCTCTATACACAGACTTTTCATTTCTTTCAGCTCTGCCCTTTGATTTTACATTTATATATTATCAAAACTGGGCAATAAAAACTTCATAATCATACTGAATTATTTTTCAGTTTTTAACCATGTGCCAGTGTCACATTTCTATGATTTCTGCTTTGAGCAGGTCTGCAGCGCAATCTGCACTTCATATCAGACAAACAAGCCAACTACAATAGAAGTTAACTCACAACTCTCACCAGAGCAACATGAAGTTTCTGCTCCTTTTTACAGCTAACTCACATATTTATGTAGTAAACACAGTCTGACATATAAGTACAACTTCAGACCCTGCCAATAATGCAATCAACCCAAAAGGCATTTAGTTTTCTCATTAAAATTTTAACTCTGATTAAGACAGAAACCACAGAACAGACATACAGACACATGGGAGCAATGAGTATGATCATTATCTTGATGAAAAATTACAATTATAAGTCATACAGTTGTGAGGCTGATATCAATTTTAAATACATTTTTTTCAATTTCATTCATATTCTCTGGAATAATCATTCCTGCAAACAGTCTCTGAGGTCTCATATGAAAAAATGTTTATGATAACTGAATGTAAGAAATTTGGATTTAGCATTTATTTTTGTTGTTTGAGCAAAAACTACAAGTCACACTTTTCACTGAAAGGTTGCTTTGGCAAAACAAGCTGTTACCTGAGATTTGTATTTCAATCATTTAAAAAGCATTATTAAATAGGAAGATATGAGTAAAGTCACTATTGTTGTAATTCCCAGTCCTGTCAAGCCATATCTTCTTTATGGTAAAGGAAACTCTTAGTTTCTTCACCGATCCCAGCATCTGCTACTGATTTTTGATGAAATGTAGAAAAGAAGTTATGAGCCAAAGAAAATCTGAGTTAGGAGACAAGCAAGGAAAAAAAATCTGCAATATAAGGAATAAGTATCTTGGTAAACTAGAGAGACAGCTTGAAGCAGATTTGCAAATATGAAATTGAGAGGAGGAAAATACAGAGTTACGACGAGATCCAGGAGACCCAAGTGACAAATACAAGACACGTGGAGACCAAGGAGGGGGATTTATATAATTGGAAGCGTTTCTTCCATGCAAAATCCCTTTCCCTTGAAACACTGCACTGGAGGAAAGTAAGATTATGCCATTTGGCCACCTGGTCAAGGCAAGGAAGAGTGGGGCAACAGAGGGCTATCATTAAAGAGGTCAAAAAAGACATATACAATTAAACCATCAAAGTGACAGCTATACCACAGATAACACAGTAGAAGCAGGGGGTAGAAAGAAAAGGATGGTGGATCACAGAATTTAATCTTGTGGAATGACAGACAGGAGCTTTCTAGTCATAATTTTCAGTCATTCCGGATAAAGAAAGGCACTTCTGGTCCCTTGAATGGCTTCTTTGAATTCTCTTTGTCACATATTACAATCAGTTTTTCCTCTCTGGGAGCTTCCACTCCACTACTGGGGTACAGCCTGCTGCACCAGTTTCCAAGCAAAATGAAATCCTACAGTGGGCTCAAACAGGAAGTGCCATATTGCATTTCTTGCTGCCTAATACACTTCCTTTTAAGGTTCTGCACATCACACAGATGGTGTGCGGGTAATAGGTTTGGGGTAGCAGCACCCACACAACAAACCATGTTCCAGTTTCTTGCAATTCTCCCCAAACCTCTACGCAACAGGCCCACCATAATGCTGGTCTCATAGAACAGCCATATCTCTCTTTTGTCCTGTCACTCTTGTTGTCTTGTTTCTCTTGATCAAAACCTGCTCCCAGCTGTATTAGCTGAGGGCTCTCTTCAGAGGAACAACTCCTCTGGCCAGTCCCCCAAAACCACACCAGATACTCCAACAATCACAGCTACTGCAAGAGGACAGTGACTATTAGAATAAACACTCTCCAGCATTCCTAGCCAGGACAGAGACAGAACTGGAAATGAAAGTTTTATTAATTGCTTATTTCCCTTGACTCTTGAGAGCAATATTCCAAATCTGCCATCATAATGAATCTATTTCTCTCACGTTTAATGACTGAAAGTTGATAGTGCTGGTCTTGGAGATAAGGTAGAGACACTGCCAAAAATGGAACCCTTAGGAGTGTTACCATAAAGACCGCCCCAGCCACCAGAGAAGGGAATAGATGAACTTTGTAAAGTCACCTTATTAGTTCTTACAGCAAAATTGTATGAGTTACATAAAGAAGGGTGCTTACATTCCAGGTGTTCTGGAAATGATGACAAACCTCAGGTACCAGAAATGTAGGCTATGTCAGGTGGAATGAAGTGAAATATTCCTCAAGATTCATCACCCCAGTGAGTCACAACATTCACCCAAGCAGTACTTCTCCAGCAACAGTTCCAAAACCCTAAAGCAAAAGTTTTCTTTACTGGCAATTCCTTCAGTGACCTCCGCATCTATGCATAGCACTGACTATATTAAGATAAAGAGGCATATAGGCTCCTTCCTACAGATCTGCTGGGAAGATTATTTCCCACGAAAACAAGTCGTACTGGTGTCATTAAACCAGACAGACAGACTCTTTTCATCAGAAGTATGAAAAATTATCTCTATTCTCTGTACTTCAGCTCTGGAGTTGGAGAGGGCCCATGAGTTTAATCCTTATCTTCTGCTACTCTTTGGCCTTTTTAGTGAAGAAGGCAGTACTAAACATTTACACAAAATGTTAAATATCATTCTTTAAAACTCTCACTTAAACAGTGTTTATGACCTGTAGGAAAGCCAATGAAACAGCATAGGCTGAAGCATCAGGAATATGTGAATGGAATCACAGAATCACATTTTCCCTGTATTTATTCTTGACAATCATCCATCTTTCTCAAGGTTAAAAGGAGGTAAACAGAATCAGTGTTTGAGTGAAAATAAATGCCACTGGCAACAAGTATTTATCTGAAGAACCTGCACTCCATGGCACGAGAGCAATAGAGGAGACAAGCAGTGGACAGTATCAGAGCTACCATATTCTGCCAAATCTCTGGAAGCAGAACGTATGCACACAGTATGTTGCTAGCTAGATGCCTGCCGACCTGCTGGGTTTTGGACACACTGTAGTAACACACTGCAGACACAAATCAGGCCAGAATTCCCATACACAGAAGTGAGGTGGTGGCAAAGAAAGAGCAAGGTCCATCCCAGCCACAGAAAAAATGCCCACCACACAGCACAATGCAGAAACTCCAACCAACACCAAATACACCTGAAAATTAAGTAGCAGTGTAAGAAACTGTGAGCAACCATGCCCATTTCTTTCCCAACCGTACCCACTGTAGTAGTCCCTTGTGACCCAAGCTGATTTCACCCTCTTTACAATTTTTTCTACTGATATTCCCAGCTGAGGATTTAGCTATACAAGAGACATTCCTATGCATTGAAAAATACAGCCTCCAACAAATACCATCTACCATTGACCAACAGTAGATAAATGTATGCAAATTATGGATACTGGATGGCAGTTACTCCAAGATCATGGATTTTAATCCAGTGAAAAGAAAACATAGAAAATCACAAGAAGTCACCCACTGACTACAGTGTATCCCATACTAAAATAGATTGTATGGTTCTCTCAGTATATAAACAATCCCTTATAAACGAACTCAGCTTCAAATGAAGACACTTATTGTATTTGGTACTTTAAAAACAAAGCAGAAAAAGAACAATTACAGATGAACAGAGGAGTTTTGTAATAATGAAATTTAGGCCTAGGAATTTATAGCTATTATAAATTATACTATTTTTCATAGTCAGAAAGGGGCTTGACTATCTGACCTGTAGCAAAATACATTAGTTCCGCTGGTTGGAATGATAACACATTTGTGTGTGTTGCACATAGTGTTTCTGCTAAGCACTTTTCAAAATAAATTCTTAAAATCTTTTAACTCTAGTTAAATCAGAAATTAGTTTCCACTAATTAGTGGAAACTAATTTCTGATACCCTATTAGGAGTGCTCCCACATAGAAGTTTTAATAAATGCTTTTATTCAACTTTTATTCATTAGTCATGTGCCAGTTCATTAAAAAAGAAGTTATTCCTCTGCTCATCCACTTCTAGAATATGAGGTCAAATATTCAGTACAAATAACTTACTTACATTCCAGCAGACCTCCAGGCCATAGGTTTAATTTTATTTGGCCACTTAGTATCTTCTAATACTTGAAAGTATCTTCAACACTTGTTATTTTGATTTCCACATGATATTGGCAGGATGGCAAATACTCTTCTTTTGAAGAGGATTTATAATTATGTGGAAAGTACTACAGAACAACACAATTTGATCTAATCACACTTGGTTGCCAGAGAGCAAAAAAATAAAAATGCAGCAAACAAAATTTCTAGGGAGAGACAGCAGATCATATTTCTTAATATCTTCCTGTTAAGAGGGTTACTGAAATATCCCTCAACATATGTAAAAATGTGGTTACAGTGCGATAAATTCAGTATGTGTGAAGTGTTGGTACTAATTACTGGTATAGGACCTTGACATTAGACATAGCAAAAACCAAGCATCAACTAGACTAGTTCTTTGACAGCAAAGAGATAATTATTAGGCTTCCACTCTTCAAGAATTCCCAGGACTTATTAACACTAGCACAAAAAAATCCCTGATCAAAGAAGTATGGAAGCTCTTTTCCTTGTGATCAAATGACATATCTCTAAGAAAGATTACATATGGTCAGCCAATAGAAGGATCCACTTACCAAATGCTTTGTCATGGGTTTGCTATAGATGTTCTAATCAGACCATCATTTTTCACTTTTACAGAAGCATTCAAGGATGTGATTGACTATATATGTCAACAGTTCACTGAAGGCTGCAGAGTTAGAAAAAGAAATATATTGCCTATTTACTTTTCTTTGGCTTTGGCACTGTCTATCCAAATAGACAAGCCACCAAATTTGTGACTGAATCCATGCAATGAAAACCGTATGTGCAAAGAAATTACAGGATCAGGTATCAATTTGCCCAAATTCTGGATGCAAAACACAACTTGACACGGAAAACCTATTTTCAAAACTACTTAGGAAATTATACTCTTGGGTCTAGGTACATGTATCTTTGGATCACTGGCACTGTTTAATATTTTAAGACTAATTCTGATACTCTTAAAACTGTTATGTTTAAAATTCCAACAATGTGTCTAGGTCAAAAAGTTCATTAAATGAGACAGAGAACTTTCAGATCTGTCACACCTCAAATATATCAGGACTGGCTAGAAATCTATATCTGCAAAGAGTTTTCATTCTTCCATGTGCTTCTTTTCCCTAGAATTTTGACATATAGCTCTGGTATCTGTATCTGAGCCTCTGCATGCTGGCTACCAAACCTCTGCTGGGAAGGCAGTTTGACACTGAAGATGATTAACCAGACAAGGGTGGTGGAATCTCCATTCTTGAAGGTTTGCAATTCTTGGCACAAGAAAGCCCCAGCCTACATCATACTATCTTGGCAACAGTCTTGCTTCAAGGTGGAGTCTGGACTAGATGATCTCCAGATGTCCCTATAAACCATGGCTTCTCTGAAAATGAGACTCCAGGACAGTATCAGGCTATTTCCTTCCCAATGACTGACAGAAACATCCCCTTTAGAAGATGACATTTCAGAACAGACCTGGCATGACAGAAGCAGTGTGGATGTGCTAATGAATACTACTTTCTGGGTTTTCTAGTTTAGTGCAATGTTTTCTCAGACTGTTTGTGCCCATAGATAGGCCCTGAGGAGATAATATTCTTCACCCAATATGTCTATAGCTCAACATTCATATAGTTCAACATTAACAAAGCTATTCCTTTATGGCATAATATACTCCTTCAGACAAACTCCTCCTGCAAAAACAAGACGTAAAAGCTTTCCTTTCTTCATTTCAAGAGTGACGTAAATACGTGTGTCACTCAAAAGAAAAATAAAATTAACATATGAGCACAGACACGTTCAACAGGGAGGTGAGACAGCCTTGAAAAACATAAGGAAGATTGTAACAGAACTTGTTTTTACTATTTAATACTTAAAGTGTGGTTTCAGCTAATGTAACAGATGCAAGTGCTGGTTAACTTTTCTTCAAAACCATCAAAACGGTAAGTTTCCTACAGCCATACAGATAAGTTTTTTTTAAAAAAACCCTATCTTTATCTAAAACGTTATAAAACCTGACACTATTAAAGAAGGCAAAGTGTTGATATTATATTTAAAACAAATCACTCATTCAATACACTCTGTGGAACTGACACAGAATGTCAGTTTTGCAAAAAATGGTAAGAAATAATTTTTCCACTGTCTTACATTATCAGAATCTGAGTTTCCTACATTGTTAATATATAATTTTGATGCTATCTCAGTCTTCTGTGGGCTGTGGTGCTGCAGCTTTTAACCATTAAATGATTTTACACAGATAAGAAAATCTGAGATTACAACATAATTAAGTTACTGACAAACTGAAAATCTATTAACTCTCCTTTCTATAAAATTTTTATAGTAGCAACAAAAATTATTTCACTGCATAATCATTAATGCAATAGAAACAATTCAGCAAGAAGGTAAGGTGTATGCTAGTACGATTATTGTCATTTTATGGTTTCAATACATATTTGTGTGAAAGGCTGAATGCAGTAAACACATCAGAGAATATCTTATTACCCAATAATGCACACAGTCAGCTACCTCATTGGCATTATAAAATGGTTATTTTAGGTTCTTGTTGTTGTAAGGAAATGTTACACTTTTTGTTGTTCATTTTATTGGGCCATTTCTGATATGTAAGGTTGGGCAATGTAAGATAAGAGAAAAGAACAGAGATATAAATGTGCACACACGTGCTACTTAACATGTCATATCTACTAGCACCTAAAAAGTATATAGTCCATAGGTGAGAACTTTAAACAGTTTATGGACACTATTATTTGCTTTAAACATTATTTCTGAAGTCATTAAAAATGTCAAATTAGGTACAAGCAATGATGCACTTAAAATTTCAAGATTGAATGTTTTCAGCCTACTAGCTGCCACTTTATTTAGTAGGTGCTTTATTCTGAAAAAAAAAACAAAGACAAATTCCCAAAGTATTTGTATCAGCGACATTGCTCACAAGCCAGAAGAGGAAAAAATGCATGCTCTTCCAGGATACGTACTATTCCTCCGTTAGAGAAAATCCCTTGCCTGTTACTCCAACAAGTTTGGGGTTTTTTTGGGTATTGAGGGGGGGAGGAGATTGTTCTTGATTTTTTGGTTTGGTTTGGTTTTTTAAAGTTTGTGGGTTTTTTTTTCAACAAATAATCTGAAACAGACAACCAAACACACACATAAAAGATGGTGTTGTCTGACACCTTCTCTTCCTTCCTTCTTGTCCAATGAAGTGGACCACGAGACCACAAAAGAATTAGGACTATTTTCCAGTTACTCTTGAATAATTTTTACTCCAATAGCAGTGTTTGCCTCACTGTTCAACACTGCAGACACTTGTTTCACAAACGCTCCAGCCCACACCCCACTTCCTCACAGAATAGTTTTCCTACTAGTTACTCGGTGTCCTGGCAGGGAGAAGTTCTGCAATCTTGTCACACTTTATCTGGTCCGGCACAGCCCTGAGCAAAGGTACAAGTCTAACGATGGGAGAAAGACTTTTGAAATGTGTAACAGGACTCACCTTTGAAATGTTCCTACACTTCTTGAAGACACTGTGCCTAAGTGTTCTCAATCCTGTTTCATTATACATTCTAACCTCTTTACTTATCTATTTTACACTACATTTCTGAACTTGTAATTCTCTAATCCCAGAAAACGCTGAAACAATGGTCCAAGGCATCTGCTTTAAAAGCTTGCTGGTATTTTCTACAGAAGCAGCTTGAATTTCTTCCTCCAAGTTTACTTACAAGCAGGTATGAGCTGGAGTACAAACTAGAAGTTCGGAGTTTCATGTGTTATCATTAGTGTGGTCTTTTTACCTTGCCACTAACCACTGGTTTAAAAAAAACCCAACAAACAAACAAAAAACCACAAAAAAAACAAAAACAAAACAAACAAAAAACCAACCCACAAACAAAAACCCAGATATAAATATATTTAGATATAAATAAAAAATTGTTACTTTAGTAGTACATCCTGTACATCTGCTAAAAATCTGAGACTTTTTGGGAATACACAGACACTTCATCCCTAAAGAAAAGGTCTTTCTATACTTTTTGAAACTTCATGAAGGGTTAGAATAAAATATTACTAGGAAGATCAACTTCAAAAAATCATACACACGTAGCCACATCCTTTCTACATATGTAGCTGTATCCTAAAAAATCCCAACTTCTGAAAATAAAGCAGTCAAACATTTTTCAAATTTTCTAAACACTTCATGCTCCATATTTAAGCACTTCCAGTTTTACTGACCAAAGCTAAAATCATTTACAAACAGAAGGATAAAAAAAAAAAAAAATAGAAGTGTCTATGTAGGAAATAACTCTTTAAAGCAGTAAATACACAAATACCATAAAATCCAGTCACTTTAAAATTACTGTAGCTGTAACTGATTATAGTAACTGAACATACTCATCATATACTTGTACTTAATTTTCTATTTTAAAAAATAAGTTTCTAAAAATGCTTTAAAAATTGGTAAAGCAATATATAACATTGCCATGGTTTTGACACAGGTTACATACACGCACATTACTCAGGTCAAATGAAAAATCATAGAGAATTCTGTTTTCTGAAGTAATTAAAAGACTTTTTATTACTTTTTTCTTATCCTTTCTTTCCTCACGCCCCAATTTTTATCTAGGTATCTCAAGCAATACACTGGATCTTAAATGCATACTAATTATTCTAGCCTTTTTTCCTTTATCCAGACATTCCTGTTTTTCACTTCTGTGCTGTGAATCCTGTTGCAGCTCTCAGCAGCAGTGGTGTCACACTGAACTGAACCAGTAGACAAGGAATCAAAAGTGCGGTATGGTGAAACAGGTTTCTAACCAAACGGCTTCAACTTAGAGAAATTCTTTCCTCAGCAACCATTATTTTTAATGAGGCCAGTTTACTTTAGGAATCTTGGCAAAAACCAGTCATTTACTCTAGTCCTAGAGCAATGACTGCAAACTGGGCAAACAAAGATTATATGCAATGTAAAATCTGCATGTACACATCATTACACAAAAAACCCCATGATGTGCTGGGAAAGAGGCCTGTAAAGCTATCATGTTTGTTAATGAAAAGAACAGTTTTATTCCAAACTGGTCTACTGTATCAGATTTGATACAACAAGTGTTAACTAAACATCATGCATAAAAGCTTTGATGAGAAAATCTAACACGTTAAACTAAGAAACAGTTCAAGGACAGCAGGAGGCAATTCCAGAACACAGGCACAATCTATAAAGGCAAACTACCACAGCTTTTTGATGTTAAGTAAGTAGCAATATCAGTATACAACAAAGCTTAGAGGCAGACTTGTATCAAGTTTAAAAGTTTAATATCCAGGGTCAAAAGCCGCAATTACCTATTCTAGTACTACTTTTCCTAGTGGAAAAAAAACAACAGTATTAAAGTATGATTTACTGAAAGCATTACCTAAATTATCACATGGAGGTTTTCTTATTCTCTTAGTACCTGAAGTTTTAGAATCTCAGAAATGCTGCATCTCAGATACTCAGACCACAGCAAAACATGTATGTTTGAACTTCGACGAGGTGGGAGGTCAAAGACACTTACTTTGAAAACATATACATTTCTTAAAATGGGTTATGCTCATTAAATGGTCTAAGAAAAAGGGCACCAGCTCAAGAGGAGTGGCACTTAGTAAAACTATGGATAAATTACTGCAGTGGCACTTTAAATTCATGACTTTCAAGAGAAAGCATTAAAGTACACACTTAAAAAATACAAAATGGGGGGAGAAATCCCCCCTTACTTAAATTAGAGATTTATATATGTTTTTGACAACATTGCATTAAATTTGTCAGACTACATGATACATGCTAATAGGTATTTAATGATTTATTTAATTGGTGAGATATGATTTCCTAGTTATTTTTCATGGGTAAGTGCTTGCTTTTGTCCATTTATAAGAGAGTATGGAGGGTAAGATTAAACTCATAATTGGAAATGGAGGAGCGACACCTTTCTAAGGCAAAAGGAAAAAAAAAACCAACTTCAAAACTGTACTTTTTCATCTTTAATTAGAATATAGCATGACAACTTTTCACTGGATACAGAAAGTCACAAGGATTCTTCCATATATTCTTCTATGCCTGTCCACTGGCATAGAAATTTTAAAAGAAATTATTGTGACCTTAACTGTGGAAGAATCAGCGAATTCATTAAAAATGAACTGATGCTATTACCTTAGCAAAGCAGAAACTGTTTTGTCAATGCCCTGACATGACAACCTTAATAATTTTATTTTGTAAAAAAAATATAGAATTAAATCAGTCTAGTTTTTATGATTATTAATCACCACTATAAGATATTCTAAATCAAGCCCTAACACAGAAAATGAATGGGATGAAAGGAGGAAATGCCTTCTATACAAATCTTTATAAATTGCCTACTTTGAGCAGGTTGGGCTGCAATGCCACCTGGTGGCTTAGAAAGAATAACAGGCTGCTGTCTGAATAGCACTTAATGGCTTGAAAAATAAGCAATAATCTTTTAAAATGCCGTATATGGCAACAATGTCTAAGTTAATAATTTGCATTTCTTAGCTAACAAGTTGTTTTTCATTCTGTTTCCCCCAGTGCACAGTATTTTCAGTTTTAAAGTTCACATGTCAAGATCTAACTTCAACTGGAATTTTACAATTGGTTTCAACTGTGAGTGGAACTTGCCAATGAGTGTATTATACTGTAAAGGGTCACACACATACACACAGGGTCTAATTTGCACAATAAATGCCTAAAGTTGAATTTTTCCCCATATGAGGAAAAATTAAATACAGCAGAAGTCTAAAAGAAGGGTTACTGAAATGCTTTGTAAAATTACACTGTATAATTAATTCCATAGTAAGAACGTTTTTATGGTGTGTGTTGGTGACCTTTTATTACCATCAAGTTCACAATGCTGGTGGGCTGCCTTTTAATCCCTCCGCAGACAAAGGCCCTAAATAAACACAGATCCCTTCCTGGGAAAAAGTCCTCTCTGGTTAAATGGTAAGGAAATGAGTAAATCATTAGTAATCTTTAAAGCCAAAGCTATAAACTCAAGTTACCTTAAGTTAAAATGAAAGTGTCCTGCAAGAGTTTCAAAGTTCTGTCACAGATAGAAATCTCCAGTTCTTGACTCCAGACTAGGCGCCAGCTGATAAACAAACAATTTAAGTCAAGAGCTGGAGAATTCCCAGCTTTTTCATTTAATGGCTTTGGCCAAGAGTATTTATTGCCTCCAGTTTTATTCTCACTTAGCTCTAAGAGGAAATTTAAACTCATCATTATCTTAAAGCCCCATATGGGCCACAGTCAGCTCACCTGATAGAGCTCCTTTTACTCTGCCTAAGTTCTAACTCCCCACTAGAAGTGATCTAATAGTGTAAACTAATTAAATGTAGTTTTAGGCTGACTTTTTAATAGGCTAAATAAATTTTGTTCAATATCGTTTATATTCCCACTTGGGGCAGTAACAATTCCAAAAAGTTTAACTTTACAGTTTCCAGTCTAAACTGCTAGTAGTTCACTCCATAAAGGACAATTGAAACAAACAAACAAACCATCTTCAGAACAAGGGCAGCCAACTGTTAAAAGCAACTGCATTGAAAATTCTTTGCTACAAATTGATTCACTGGCACCAAAATGTACACAGAATTGTGAAAAAGCAGATTGTGTGGCAATTGCAATACTTAAAACATTTCAGGAATGCAAGGACATATATGCCATTAAAATCTGATGATTAGTACTTGTCCTATTTTTGGAATGAAAATAAGCAAAGCTATGAAGCTGTGGGTAAATCATGGTGTTGAATGCGGTGAGCAAGTCCAGCATGGAAATATTTCACCCTAACTCAACAGGAAGACATCATCATCAGGTGACCTTAGATGCCACTTTTCTCATTCTTCTTTTCTGAACATACATAGTAGAAGAAGGTTAGAGTTCTTTAATACATACTTTAATGCTCATTTCACCTATGAGATTTTTAAATTCACCATGATTTAGATTTAGCACTTGTCACCTCATCCCAGGCATCTCCTTCTAATAAAGCATCTTTTTCCTGTATATTTATAGTTCAGAAACTTTTCACTTAAATAAATTTCACAAATGTCAGAGGTTGAGAACTGTGCTTAGCAAGAAATCTCACTACCATTCCTAAAGGGTTACTAGAACTCAAACTTCAAACTTGGACATTATATTCCTCTTCCACATGGACCCCTCCCCACAAATTACTTTCCTAACCTGACTTGGCTGAATAAACCAATTAATTGTTCCAGTGTCTGCCAAGACTTCTTATTCCTTTAACAATGTGGATAATGTTTGAGACAGCTGGCTATTCCAAATCCAGGAAAAACCCCTAAATGTGGAAAGAATGAGGGAATATGAATTATGACTAGTATTTTACATGGATTTGTAATGAAACAGACAGGCATCTTAAACCTACTGTATTTCCAACATACATTTTTAAAAATAAAACCCCCATGTCTTAGATGTGCCTGCTGCCCAACTGGGATATGGAAGCAGATTAATGCAAATTGCATTAACATATGTGGAACTGGTTTTTCTGTCTTTGTTAGGAACTGATAGCACAAACATTGTTATGTCATGCAAAATAAACACATGAAGTAGCCACCAAGTGACAGACAAGAACCTTTTTGAGCCTGAATCATTGCAACCCCTAGAGAAACTAGTCATTCTAAGTCAAGTTAAGGTCACTGCAAAGCAGAGAAAAGAAAACCTCATTACAGTTGCATACTAAGTATCAGGCTTAGCACTAAGAACTGTATTTAAATCCTTATTTACATTTCTACATGAATAAAAGAGCTAAAATATTCTAGGGAAAGCTAGCAAAGAGTCCACAAAACTAATTTTGAAACCTTTCTGCTCATTAAAAAGCTCATAATAAGAAATTGCTGCTGACTGAGCAGCAATAGACTCAATGTAAAGAGGAAGGAGAAATTAAACATTTAAATATTATCTGTTACTAATTAAAGCACCAATTAATATAAAGTTATGTTATTACAATACAGTAAAATTATATACGTTACTCTCTTATAACCTCATATTTTAGAAAGGGCAGCAGTTACTTACATGTGTTGATAGGATTTTCATTATCATCAATTAAATACATCAAATTTATTACATGTCTTTCCTGTAACTTACGATTTAAGCGAGAGGTTTTATTTTTTAAAGTATCTCTCATTTGAGTTAACAGGAATGCCTGCTTGTGACAGACTTCTGAAAAATCCTTCTATAGTGAACACGTACACTAAAGCGCAGCTAAGTTCTGAGTCAATATTGACAATTTCTAAATCCTGGGGAAAATTACATAGGCTTTCATAAATATATGAAAATGAATTCACAAAAAAGAAAAGCAGGAACTGTTTTTTTGGGGGAGAATGTTTGCAACCTTCTGGCCATTTTTTAGTTTGTTTTTTTAAGGAAAAGAAAAATGCTGGAAGCCCATGTGCAACACTTACAAGTAGGGCCTTTGTGTCTGAACTGACTTTTCCAGCTTATTATTCTCTCCCTTCAAAGCTTAAATTCCATGCAGTTTACTTAAACACATAAAAAATACAGAGTTCCATCTCATCATAGTAAATATTTATTCACAGTGACAATGACATTTGGCCTTCATAAGAACTATGTGATTGTGGAAGCAAAGTAATGATGGTCTGCACAAATTAGCTCCAGGGTTCTAAGGCATTCAAGTGATACTGCGCTCTGAAAACATACCCTACCCTTTGGAAGTTCAGATGCAATTGAGGCAACACATGGAGGTGACCAAGTGCAGGTAGATACCTTCCTATTAAGAGCTGTCAGTACAGGTGCACATTCTAGTAACACTTGGCAAAGTTGCAGACAGTTCAGTGGTTTCAGTAACCTACATGAGCATTGGGAACAGTTAAGACTCTATGCTAAAGACAAGTACCAATAAAAGAAACTCCTTTGCAACTGCAATCCATGCCAAGTACTTACAGACAAGTACCTGTCAGCTAATAAACTTTCTCCTATTTTCTTTTCCTAACAAAATCTTGTACATTTTGTAATTATGGGTAAGACTTGGTGCTAATAATGCCAAGGTCACCAGTTCAATCCCCTGTATGGGCCATTCACTTAAGGACTGGACTCATTCATCCTTGGGGGTCCCTTCCAACTCAGAATATTCTGTGATTGAGCAACAACTTGAATTTAGAAAATGTGTCTCATTTCATCAGCCAGTGTAGAGGATACTCAAGTTGACAGAAAATAAAGTGAGAGATTCAAGAATGCTTACTCCCAGCTGTGACCTCATGAGAACAGCAATATACCTACTAAAGTGGATGAAGAGCAAAGAAAAATGGACAATATTTCTGGAAGGATTAGGAAATGAGGGACAGAATTTAAAGTGAGTCAGCCATTGTTGTGTTATACAGAAATAAAGCAGTAATGAAACATAACAACTTGCTAAGCCTAAATAATTAGTTCTGCTTCAAGGTCATGTTTGCAGATATGCTTTAAAAATAACCACAAAATATTTTAACTCAAATGATCTCACTTTCAAGAACGGCAGAAAGGAGTATAAGTCATTGTGCTAAGTTATAATACCACAGATCACCAAAGTTAGCTTCTGAAAACGGCAAACAATAAAACTTTGAACTTATGTAACACCAAAGAAAAAAATCCTGTATGTTTGAGGATGAAGGATATTGCCAAATAAATAAAAGAATAGCTTATAGTTGCATGAAAAGTCCAGTCAAATCATGCCCAGGATGTCAACTCTACCCCTTGGGAGTTTGAAAGAGAATAGATCAGTAGTATAAAACAAAGAGATTATCCCACAGACACTTAATAGACACAAGGACATACCTCTTTAACTTGCACTAAAATTCCACTGAACTGGATGAACTTAAGAAGATGTCTAAGTGTTATATGCTAAACTGGAGCTTTATATATGTGCTCTATTTAAGGCACTTCTAATGATTTTCTTTGCCATGACTGCATATAGCTTGTATTTCATGATACTTCGCAATAAAGCAATACCAGGCAATACCAGTGAAAATGTTATTAAAATACATTTTGATGAACTAATGACACATCTTGTGACATTTTCTGTTTCCGTAAGCTTCTGTTTCCAAAGCTGAAAATAGCAGGTTTTAATAGATACTAAACTTTTAGTCTTCAGTGCTTTTGAATGTTAATGCTCACAAACTAAAAATAAACTAATACAATTTAAAATGAGTATCCCCTAAAACATTCAAGATTTGGAGTGACTGACCTATGAATTCATTGACATTTGGAATTAGGGGGGAAAAAGGCAAGATGGAGAAGAGTTTCAAGTACTTCAGTGGGATTTATTGTCCTGTGGTGCAAAAAGCTGGTGGTATCTGCTGCCATAATTAATTACACTCATGCTTCCCCTCTCCCTTTTGCTAATAAAACAGAAGACAAAACAAAAAGAAGCATTTTCATTACTTGTCTGTTCAACCAGTAATCTGAACGAACTACCTGGTAAAAAGGATCCCCAAAGGATTACACAAGAAGCTGCCAAACCACATACTCACTCCCAGCTTTGTTTTCCATTGAGTAGTTTTTTCTTGTAATTCAATAGCAAAGTTAAAAACTAACAAACACTATTGTACTTTTCTGCTTCTAGTGTAATGTGGTGAAAGAACTGACTCAAAAACTTGTTTTCTATTTTCAGCTGTACTATTTGGTCTAATAAAAGCTTCTACCTCTATGTACACCATTTCCCTTCTCTGTATTCTTAAACCACAATGTAAAAGAACACTGGTACTGTTTTACTATGATTAGTACTGAAACATTATAGATAACCATTATTTGTGTGGCAAGACTTTAATTAGCATAATAATAGACTACTATGGCAAGAATTTATTACAGAAAAAAAACATTGAAAGTCTTCTGTGGTTCAGCATTCAGGAACAAGGGAAAACAGAAACTCACATCACTTTCAGACTTGGAGAATTACTGCATCCAAGTAGTAATTTACACACATCCCACATGAAATGGAAGAGCCATGGGAAATGCCACTCTTAACCACACAGGGTTACATTTGACTGACAAATGCACTTGGCCTGTCTTTTTCCAATTAAGCTCCATCTGCTTCCTTGGTTGGACTGGTTGGCTGGAGGCCTCTCAACAGAACATCCAATTTATGTTACTTCATCCACTTCCCCCCAAAAGATTTCTCTGCCAGAAGCCTGGGGATGCTTCCTCAAAGCATGTCATTGGGCAGGGACAGGTCAGATGGGTGAGTGGCTGAGTGGATGTGTGGCATGTGAGCAGAGACAGAAACCAGAAAAAGCATCCAGAAAACACATCCAAGGAAGGATTAAATCCCTACAAAATAAAACAAAAAGCATCATTTTTCTTTCATTATATAGTCTGACCAAAAAGCTTCTGAAACCAAAATTAAATAGTGTGTTCCCTTCCACTCCCCAACACACACACACACACACACTCTAAAATAAATAATGGCCAAACTGATTTAAATTAAATTCTATAGAAGAATTTGTGCTTGGATGAAAATGGCACATTTAAGCCTGAAGCAAAAGTAAAACCGCCAAGTTATAAATCTCTCTAAGGCAAGGTTTATAATGGAAATGCCAACAGACCCTTAAATATAGTGGAGCTGTTAGATGCCAACATATAAATAATTCTAGTTTTTGCGGTCACTTACGATAAATTAGATACAGTGCGAGTGGAAACAGTGGGGTTCTGATTCAGTAAACAGTAACAGCCAAGAGTGCATATTTGGATTTTTAGACAAGTATAGCATAGATTTGATGCTGGCTCTGAAATAGTCTATAAGGGACATTTGGACTTTTTAAAGTAGTAAGCAAGTCATATTCTGAATTCTTGAGGGCTTGTAAAATAAAAACCTCTTTAACAAGCTTTGCTGCCTACTGTTTCAGTCTTCTAAGATTCCTTTAACCCCATTACCAAAAAAACATTCAATTCAAGATTGGTGTAATTGTCTAGTAATGAAAACAAAATACCAAGTGCATATAGTCACACTTGGTGTTAAGAATTGCAAAGCATATTAATACACTGGGGAAAAAAGTACCAGTGACCAAACAGTAACAGATTAACCACCTTTTTCTTTAATAGGTGTGCCAGCTGTTGCACTGTGAATGCAAATGCTTTCCTGTAGTCCACTTGTTCGAGAACAGGAATGATGCATTTAGGTGATCGAATATGTTCATTTTGGCCCTGAGGAAAATCTGGGAGGAATTTATTGCATTGTTTCACAGCAGTCAGGCCCCACGCCTTAACGTGATTCGCTGAGGCAGTGTGGGATGCTATTAGTGCTCTCTGCAGGAACTTCCGTCTTGGACAGGGTGGGAGCCCTCCAAGGCAGCCAAGATTCAGGCTGAGGCTGCTTGGGGGATGCTCCATCTCAGGAAACTCTCCTGCTTGCCAAATTCACATCAGCTCCTCATTGAGTGCTTCCGCTACAAAACCTTACCATCGCCCCAACATCACCCCTAAGTCCCCACTAATAAAAATCCTAAGGTGAGTATCTGAAGAAATAGGAAAGATAGACACACTCCTTGTTTACTCTAACTATATAGAGATCTATTACGACATGCTGGTAAGCTACTGAGAATTCCTTTCTCCAACTGTCCTCCAACTTTTAAAAGAGAAAGGAAATCTCTATTCTTCTCACATGTGCAACACAAAATGCCTTATTCAAGACAAAAAGCATCTAGCTTCCACTGAATACTCCTTTCAGACTACTAACAATTGTAGCAATTATGGGAAATAGTTTAATCAGAAAAAGTATGGACATCAGAAATCAATCAAGTTTGAAAAGCTAACTATATATAGTAATATACTTCCACAGATTATCTCCAAGTTAGTTTCATAATGAAAAAGCATTATTTAAACCAAACTCAAGAAATCTGACACAAATGAAACACAAGTAGTATGCTCCTCAGTCAAGGCTAAAACTCAATGTGACTTTCTCTGTACTCTCCATGGCAAATATACTAAGCGCCACATCCACACATTCTCACCATACATTGTCAGAAAGTAATGGAAACAAATGAAAACAAAATGACAGCAAAAACGTGACATTTCTGATTATGTGTGTTAAACTATATAGTTACTGAGTAACTAGGATCCTACAGTTTGCAGCAACTCAAATCAAGCAAACGGATAATAATTACATGTCAGATTAGTACTGTTGTCAGCCTGCCTAAACTTCACATTAAAAAACCCCATTAATTTACCAACAGTGAAACAACATAACAGGATACTATCAAATCACTATGTGGATATACTCAAAATATATAAAGATTTTAACAAAGTGCTACACAGTGTTTCACACTGCCCCCAACCCCCTCATTTTACTGCAAACAAATTTAACATTCTTCCACTGCACAGAGTAATTAAACCACAACTGCTTACAGAACCAGGAATAGAAACTGAAGGTATGGAATTAGGGTGACATTTCCATGCATTATTCTGTTCCTGTAAATTCTTAAATTAAATTTTAATATTCTCTTTTAATTCTTATGAACAGATACCAGTTAGAGCTGTCTAAGGTCTAGGAAATTCCACATACTGCAACCCAGCAAAACTACAGGAATGAAAATGATAACCAGGTTTTAAGGGTTAAAAATGTAGGTCAAATACAGTGCAGTAATTTTTTTTCCCCTTCAGGTCCTATGTTGTACTTGGCATGAAGAGAACTGTAGTTAAAAACTGCTTCTTCAGCTCTGAACTGCATGACACTCTTTCAGTAGACAGAAGCAGTGAGCCAACAGGACTAAATACTGTTGGACAAACTGAAAGGTGAACATTTACATAGTTTTTCTGCTGTTTTATTGTTTCCCTTACCCTTTTATTTAATCATACAAACCATGGGGTTTTTTTAAATGTGGCTGAAGGAGGAAGAATTAGGAAATCCTGGTATTTCTATGTGCTCCCTGCGGATTAACTAGGAGGTTAATCCTTCTGCTAAGGACAAAAGATCAAGCTACTGAAATGTCTCAGCACAGGAAATATTACACTAAAGACTATAAATATGGAGTAATTTTCAGGTATTTGGTTTAAGGGCAGAGGGAGTACTTCTGCTAGAACATTCTCCCCATTTTCATTAGCACAATTTAAGACACGGGTCAAAATATAAAGATGTCCTCTGCTAAAAGACAATATTCTGCAATGATCCAGTGACTTAGAATGGCTCCGGATCATAAGATAATACTGTTATAAATCCTACCCTTGCCCAACTCATCATCATGGCTTTAAAATGAAACACAAGGAACCCAAAATACTAGCATGATCCATATGGGGGACAAGAGAAGATCAGCTTTCATTCCTACTGATCCTGGATTTAGCCATTTAAGGGATCAACCAGTAGTTTACTTTCAAAGACCTGCATGACAAGACAAGGTTAGATGTCCCTGTCTGCAGAGTTTACTCCTGAGTTTGGTGGGGGTTTTTTTTTGGTTTTTTTTTTTTTTTTTTTTTTTTACTCCTTGAGTTAAAGTATTTAAAGGGCCTTCAAAGGAGTCTGTGTCAACACAAAGTATTTGCACAAATGTGCACTTGAGATGTGTTTAGATACCTAGAATATCAATGTTTCTTCCTGTGGATCTAAGTGTAAGATCTGCAGAGCTCTCTTGCTTAATAAGAGACAAAATAAAACATATAATTCAATGTTGGGCCATGTCTTCAGTGGCCCAATCCCTTTAAGTACATTTAACCCCAGCCAGCAAGTAAGTACCATGCAGCCACTCGCTCACTCACCTGTCACCTGCCCCCAGTGGGATGGAGAGAAGAATCCTAAAAATAGGTAAAATCCATGCATTGACATAAAAACAGCTGATAACTGAAATAAAATGTAGTAACAATAGGATCAATCATAATAAATGGTGACGAATAGGAAAACAACAAAAAGACAGAGAAATAAAAGCCAAGAAAGACAACTGATGCACAATACAGTTGTTCACCATGCACTGACCAATGTCCAGCCCTTTCCTGAGCAACAACCAGCCCCTCCCACATAATTTCCCCCAATTTATATACTGAGCATGACATTCTCTGCAATGGAATATCCCTTTGACCAGTTCAGGTCAGCTGTCCTAACTATGCTCCCTCCTGGCCTGTTATGCACCTCCTCGATGACAAAGCATGGGAAACTCAAAAGTTCTTAACCTGAAGTAAACATGAGTTAGCAACAACTAAACACCAGTATATTATCAATATTATTCTCATTCTAAATTAAAAAAACCAGCACTGTACCAGCTACTAGAAACAACTCTATCCCAGCTGAAACCAGGACAGTAAGCCTGGTTTCTACAGCCTTTTTTGTTATGCCGGGTTTTTTTCCTTTTTTTTAAAACAAGAGTTCCACACACAGACTGAAAAAAAATCTGTTCGAGGCAACACTGATTTGCAAGTGCAACTGCTCTGTATTAAGATTCAGAATAAGCTTCATTTTCTCCAGTGGCATCTCCAATGCTTGTAACTGGTGGGACTGCCCCTACACTGACAGCTGCTGTGCAGGCACAATGTACTCCCAGTCCTACTCTGTGCAGTGCCTTCCACTCTGTAGTTCCTGCACTGGTGCATGTGGTGCTGGGCTCAGTACTGACATGTGCACCTTTCACATTTAGCATAGTACAGAATTAGGACTCAGAGAGAGTCAGGGGATTATTAAGGCCTGGTGCTCATAAACTCCACTGTCCCAAGCACAGGAGTCAGGCTCTGGTTTTTTGACTAAAGGAAAAATACACACTTTGAAGATGACTCTGTTGAAAGAGCAAGAAAGAGAGAAAAAGAAGGCCATGAATGTTTAAAACCTAAACGAACTTTGTACAAAGCTTCAAAGTCATCATTCCAGAAACATTCTGAAACACCACCTGCAACTCCTTAACTTTAAACATTCTCTAAAAGCAGCAGTCAAAATGTTAAAAAATAAACTTTTATTCCCTAGGATTTATGACAGGCTGACATTTGAAGATCCTTCTTACTCTGGATATCTCAGAACACTTGACAAGATGATCTAGATACCAGTATTAAAGCAATCACAAGCAAACAGAGCAGTTATTAGGAATGTGGTAACAGCTCACATACAGCTGTGGACATTAGAACCATTTTTACTGAAGAGAAAGAATGTTCACTGTAATTCTGCAGTTATTTCTTACTCTTTTTCAAAGAGTGCCACAGGGATTTCTAACTTCCATCTGGACAGTTTTCTTTTAACTGTTTTTGAACACCATGTGCGAGAACACAACAGAATTGTAGGCATTAGTGATGGAAAAGACCGATTAGATCATGTAGCCATTCTCCTGCCAGTTGTAGATTTTTCCCTACAGAATAGTTCCTAGCATTTTGCCCAGTACAGTTTAAAGCATGTCAAGATACTTGGCTTCAACCACCTCCTTCGGAATTTATTCCACAGTGTATGAAGAATATCATTAGGATGTTTTTCCTGGTAGACACCGCACACATTTTTCTTCCCTTAATGATTTCCAGCCTATTATTCCTGGTTATATCCCATTGGGTCAGCCTGAATAACTCATCTTTACACCTTCGAATAAATGGAGACAGATATGTTTCCTTGCACATCGGTCATTATTTGGCCAGACTACACACACTTTTATTGCCAAAATATACAATATACTTTAATAAAATCAGTTATTCCATCCTTTTAGTCATTGTAGGATAATTCTCTCCACTCCAGTTAGATGAGACTCTCAAAAAATCTGTTTATTCTTCCTTACCTTCTGCTACCTTTTGCACTCGTTATAAAAGAAAATAAAATGCATAATAGATTTACAGAAGAAAAATAGCCTAGAAAAGTCAGCACATCAGTAATTGCAGCATCCGACTCTTCTGTAACAGCAGCTGCTGCCAACACTGTGATTTCTGTACAGGGTTTATAATTTCTCCCTCCCAGATACCAAAATACAGATTTTGCTAATTTGTAAGATTTTCAAGATCTTCATTCCTTTCCATCTTCTCTCCAATAAAAGTGGACTATTAAACTAGCTTTATTTTGACAAACATAAGTATTGTTAAATACTTTAAAGCGTAAGTTATTAGAAATCAGAAGATTTTTAAACATCTCAGATTTCAAAATATTTGTCTTATTTCAGCTTTCTTAAATCACTTCACTCTATTCTTCCCTTCTTAGTCATCAGTTACTTCCTGCATTCCTTTTCCCTTATTTAAATTTCAGAATAACTCAGTAACATCTCATACTACCTTTAATATCAAGGTTGCACCTTCTCATTTCTACTAACATCCCTAGATCACAGAGTTTGAAAAAAAGAATATGATCAGATGCATTCAGCAAAAAATGTAAACAGAAAAACTACGAAACATGTCAGAAAATAAAAGATTATTCAAGGCATGCTATGACTGAGGAAGAGCAGAGGAAGTGAGGTGAAAGTGCTATGCTTTGTACTAAGAGCACAGAGAATGTTGTGGCCATTCTGAGTACACATATTTAGGCTTGAAAAATTAAGTATAAAATCATAAAACCAGAAATAACAATGGAGCAAATACTGCTACACCTTTAGCTCTTTTCCTCGCCAACAAGACCACCTGCCATTGATAGGGGAATAGGTCAGAATTATTCTAAATTCTAAATTCATGAACCTGCTTCATCTTGATGGTGTTTCAAGGATCCTAACAGATCCAATCATTGCACTAGCAGGCCAAGAAACCAAAACCAAACCAAACCTCTATAAAATAAATTCCTTATTTTATGCCTTCTGTTTATTAAAAAAAGTACATAATGTCTCAAATTAGAGACATTGAATGAACCCACCAACTCTTCTGCTCCCATGAACTCCTAAGACTGTATTTCTTTAAAAGTGCACAAAGCTAAAGAAACAAAACAGGCATAACCTAGGGAAGCCAGTTAAAAAGTAGCTCAGCAAAGGCTCTCCAACAAAGACAGGACTATTAAGTCAGCTTTATTCTGGCAAACACATTGTTTATGCATCTTTATTATAACAGAATTCACAAGGTGAAAGATGCAATGTTTGAACAATTCATTACTAATTTCTATCACTTAGACTAGTCTTAAAACATCTTTCAAATCATCCTTGCAAGCATTAGTGTGTACATAGTCTTAAGTCCTCTGCTTCCCTTAGAAAAGACACTGCACTAAGCCACCAAAGTTCAAGTGTGATAAGTAGACAATGGAAAATTTTGTTGATAAATCTGTATATTGTGATCTATAGAACAAGAAACTGCAGACATCTGGGCAGTGAAACCAGAACAAACTTTCTGTACTTGTAAGAACTACCTTTTTGTAATGTATCTTAAGTCTCGTGAAGCCATGCTTGCAATGTATTGTGTTGTCAGCAATCTATCTTAAGCCTTGTGTAACCATGCTTGCCATGTATAAGTCTTGTGTAATAACGCATGAGCAGAGAAAGCAGTTATCTAAAGAAGACTATGAGCCTTCATCCCGACGACCACCTAGCAACACCCAGACGCAAGCGCAGAGTACGCCCACCAGTTGCGAAACCCAGAAAAAGGACTGTATAAAACCTATGACAAGATACCATCAAATTGCGAGCCGTTGGTGGAGCAGGAGACTCTCTGGCTGCCCAGTGCTGTTTTTGCTCATTAATAAAATCCTTAAACTGCATATTGGCTCTGGCAGTTTATCACAAAGGAGGAGAAATATATTCACCAATTATTCTATTTGGTCTATTTAAATCTCTGCTATCACTCTGATCTTAACATTGAAACAATGAAAAATACTGCCTTTTGAGAGAAAATCAAATTAAAAGATCGTACAGTATTTCTAATAACTATTTTATTTTGTTCTGTGTTAAGCAGAGATCTGTCCATACAGGGCGTAAGTCTGCAATTCTCCTTTCAAGAACTCACATTATACTTTACATTACCAGTGAGCTGAAGTCTCAACTTGTCGGTGTTACCACTAATATTTTTTCCCCCACTTAACCTCTAGCCGGTGCTTATGGACGCAGTGCTGCAAGACGAAACAGTTTGGAATGACAGCTGGAATAGAAAATCCAACCTATTCTAGCCACCTCCAATCCACAGTTCCTAAAAAAATTTCTACTATTCTATTGTTTATTACCTTTTTAGCATGTCTACAGTTCTCTACATGACAGGTGTTATTAACAATTTGCAGTCTGCCTTTTTTACTGATGACTGTCTTGGATAAGGTATATAGTGAGGGGGAAGATCTCCCTAAGTTTCATTATTGGATCTAAAAGAACCACACTTACAAAAGAATTGAAAATATTTTCTTCATACCTCTAAAAACAGAAAAGCAAATCAAGCTGTCACATCTTTTTGTGAATTTAAAACAGAATGCAGTACAATGTATTTTGAGGAGATAAAGAGCTGATATAATTGAGTCAGTGGAAGGGGAAAAAAGTTCTAAAGGTAATATCTGAAAACTAACAATGCTTACACTGAAAAAAGCATTACATCAGAAATAAAAAGAGGTTCACCCACTGTACTTCAGACAATGCACACTTTGTATACTATATTAGAGAGAACTATTACAGCAACATCAACAAAGCCACTAGTAAAGTTTGCTCTGGATTGCAAGGTGATAATCTGTATCATACTTCTACTGAAATCAGTGGAAGGACAAACTTGACACAGTTCTTGAAGGCTAAATTTAGAACCTGTACTTAGCCAGTGGTGTCTTGTGCCAACAGAAGTCAGTTTTAAATATATTTCTGTGATACTGTGTGTTTTAAAAGCCTCTTAAACATACAAAAATGCAGAATCCAATCTTCACAAAGAGATAAATTTACAACTCTAGATTTAAAAAAAAAATAAATTAATAAACACGGATTTTGAAGGTATTTCCTATTTGTCACATGCTCACAAAGACATTATGAATCAGGGCACCACCAGGAAACAAGACACAACTTTCCCATGTGGACCTGCAAGAGATCCTAATCCCAGGGTAAAGCGATTGCTCTCTCTAGACAGCATTAGCAGCATAATCTGCATGCAACTACTGGGATGAGGAGTATTTTCTAAAGTCAGTTAATACAAAACAATACTATAGTAACTTGGTGCATCATCATCCACTTAATGGGTCCTGACTGTAAGCCGCAAGTAAATGCTGTAGGCCAATCATATGAAGAAGACAGCACTACTACCTTGGCACGCAAGCCCATCTGAAAAACACGAAGAGAAAGAAGGGGGAAGGCTGCAAAGAGGCCACTAAAATCTGGATCCAATGCTATGTCCAAAGATCCCTCATTTACAATGTCAGGACAGGATTAAAATCAACATTATTCCTCACTAAGGTTTATAGACCAAGAAATTTCTAAAATATGATTCAGTTTGTGAAATAACTTGATCACAGTGAAGATGAACATTAACATTCATCAGGCAACACCCAAATACCTAAAAACACAAGTGGAGTTGTCTGCCAATAACAGCTAGTAAACAGACAGATCTAAAGAGGACAGTTCAGGCATGCTGCTTTCTCTTCCTCCTCAATGCATCCCACAAACACCCTCCTTCACACTCCTGCCAAGTCCATTGCATTGCACAGCAAAAGGATAATGCTTGCCAATTTCTAGAGAGCCAAGCATACTTCTCCATTTAGTCTTTTGTCTGAAGGCCAAAACGCAGTCAGGACATACAAAAATACCCCAAAGACTTGATGCATTAGGTCTTGAAAGATGGAAATAAAGCATAACATTAAAGGTTTTTTCCTACAGATTTAACTTCTCCACATTTCTAGCAACTGCTCACTTTAAACATGATTTGTGAGTGCTTCTTGGCATTCACAAACATATTAAGTACTACAAAGCTAAGTCTCAATTCTTTCCCCCTCCTTCAGAATATCACTCAATTGGTAATTGGCACTAAACACCAAGTTATTTGTTGTCAGATAAACAACTAACACCAAAAAAGCCATCTGTATTCATACTAGTCAGCTAGATGATATCATATTAACTCTGTCTTGGCCTTATCATTTTCTCAAGGAATAAACTCCCCCAAACAGCTAGGGTTGTTTTGGAATCAATTTTTTTTTTCTTTGTAGTTTGAGCATAGTCAGCCTTACAGCAAAAACTTACAGGTAAAAACAAATTACAGACATTTCTAAAAGGTAAGTAATTCCCTCAGGTGAAAAACATATTTGGCAGAAAGGGACTGAAGAGAACAACATAGATATCAGAATTGCTCAACTGATACGTAGGAGGCCATGCTGTGTTTGAAAAAGGATCAGACAGATACATAATCTGCTCACAATACACTTTTTCTGTGTTTTTTATTCCCAGGCTGACAAGTTATCTAACTTCATAAAACAGGACTAATATTTTGGCTGGGAAGCAAGAATCTTGTCTTCTCCATTATATCCATCAATATCACCTACATGGATCTTCCCACTTTCTGTTCACAATAGAATGTGGATGACAATTTTGGCTTCTAGTATGTAGCCAAATCCTGCCTTAGTTTTCAGTTCAAAATTAAAAAGATGGTTAGTTATTGCTTCTCACTTGCACTCCTCAGGAAAACAAAGAATTCTCACAATGTCACGTACATTAATTTTTAGTGTGGACTGTAAAAACTCCAAGATTTTCCCACATAAAATGGAGTTTCCTCATTTCTAATTCTAGATGTTTTAGAGAAGGATTCAACAACAGTAACAATCAGCTATGGCTTTGTTTTCAAAACAATAATTTTATGTTTCTGCTCTTCTCTGTCCACAAAATGAAAAAGACTTCCCTGTTCCATATTATTTCTTACAAGAACTTAAATACTCAAGATATCAGTAGCTAGCAACTTTCAAGAATAAACAAACATAACCCACATTCTTCAATTGTTATAAAACCAGACAAACAAAAGCTGTTAACTCTTGATAAAGAAATTCTGTATTCCCCCCTTCATTATCTCCTTTTTAATTAATGAAAAAGCAGCAGAACTGATCAATGACAACCAGTTTTTCCATAATAACAGATGGAAGGCTGAAGAGATGAATATCTGCAACTTTAAGAAATACATTAAATTAAAAGGACCACTGTACCATATCCTAAGAAAGCTCAGTTTCTCCAGCTCTAACATAACAATATACTCCTACAGCCAAAAAATATTCCTGAAATAGCATACATTTCTGTAACATAATCAAACCAACAACAGAAAACCAAAATACTGTACATACAGTAAAGGAAAGCAACTTGTAGCAACAAAGGTACAAATTGGTGACTGAGATTGCAAAGAAGGAGACAAGGGGTTGAATATGAGGTAAACTGTTAATGAAGACTTACCTCCAGAAACTGGGGCATCCATGAAAACAGCTCCCATTTTTTCAACAGCTTTGGCTAATTCTTTTGAAACTGCAGGGTCAATAGTACTGGAATCTATTAGCAATGAGCCTTTCTTCACTTTCCTAAAATAAAGATGATTTGTTGTTGCTGTTATTAATGTTTGTTTCACAAGACAACTATTACCATGGCACTGGCTTTCCTTAGCATGATAAATGGACTGACATATTTTGATACTCAAACAATCATAAAGTTTTAAACCCTATTGATCAAGACCTGCTCAGTATTATACAGTCATATACTACTGACTATGTACGCCATACAGTTTTGAATCACTCAAAGCCCAAAAAAACTGAACACAAAAAGGGATGTTCTTCCTAAACACTATTATGAAAAGGTTACGCAAAAAGGGTGCATTAGGAAAACCTACCATCACACAAGTTTGAACAGTGTATCATATGCAGATCATCTAAGATCCATTGTAAGCAACTGAACTACATGGTGATACAGCATAAAACAATATATAACAATACAATGTTCTTTATATATACGCACAATAGCTTAAGTTCTTAGCAGAATAGTCTGATTGCATTCTTTTAATCATTGCTACTATTCATTCCACATAAAGATTGTAACTAAGACCACAAATGCTTACAGAAGATTTTAAGTGAAGAATTGAGAAAAATGTTGTTCTCCCACTGATAATTAGTAAATTTAAGCAGAACTGTATCCAAAACTGCAGAACACAGTAAGCTGAATATGTGATTTAAAAAATGCAATTAAATTAAAAAAAAAAAAAGCCATTCACAATCAAAGTTGATTTTTATCCCTCTTTCCATTGAAATGCACCATGATTTCATGTTTGCTTGACCAGCATTCAACCATAAAATCAAAAAACCAAAACTTTTCAGTCATAAAAAGGTGGTCCATTTAAAAGCTACACATGACAGATGAAGAGCTTCACAGCACCCTGTGTGCTGTTGGCAGTACAGTGAATTTCATTTAACTGAACTACCTAGATTGCTGGAAATAGTCTCTGAATTTACACATGCAGCTGTGGACCCCACTGGAGCTCCTGACTCAAACAGTGCTCTATACACAAAACTTGTCCTTTTTCATGGGAGGGATGACCTGCTGTGTACAGTTTGAACACATGCAATGAAAACCAGCCTGCACATAAAGTACTCCATCATCTGTGCTTGTGTTCAGAACAAAGAGCAGAAGAGACTCCTTGGTAACACAGCGGGATGACTGAGTTAACCCTTAAACACTTCATGGTATCAATGTTTTCTTCAGTAAAGCTTAAAAAGCTTTAGAAAATTAAGATCAAACCAGTCAGCAAGGACCAAGTATTGAGTGTCACTCAGAGGGACAACCACTACTGCACTTCCTTCTCTTAATACAAAGGCTGAGAAACTGCAGCAGCATAGGACTGCTTTCCACATCCTCTGCTCCCAGCAGGATTTTCCACATGTATGTCCTCAAAAGATTAACTAGCTGTACTATGTCAGTAAGTACTGCCAGTCATACTTCAAACCACTGCCATCCTGGATACAGTTCTCCCACAGCTGTTTGCCTAGCTTTGTGGGACTGATCCAATTAGCCATCTTTCCTGAAGGGTCTAAGCTATGGATACTTAGATCTGCTCAGTCCTACTTTGTGAGGAATTAAAACTAGTGACAGTAAGAGAAGGAAGGAACTATTATTTCTATACAGCAAGAAAAACAGAAATCCCTCTCTTCTACTTCATTTTCTTATCAATGCATCTTAATACTGTACGATCAATATCTAAAAAGACATGACCAGTTTTTGACAATTGACCATACTTTAGTCTTCTGTATGTTTCTTCCTTCATATTATTAACCTGGATAGCTTTAAGATGCTACATGATCCTCAGAGGTATCCAGTAGCATTAGTAAGCCTGCCAGAACAGACATTTAAATACTATTTATTTCTTGATTTGGCAAGTTCAAAAACTCTGAGCAACGGATTCCTGCAAACTATGCATTTCAGGCTCAGTGAAAATCCCTCCACAAAACTTAAAAAAAACAGTTTCATAGTAAACAAACTTGTTAGGCATTTTCTTGTGTAATAAACAGACAAGTAAAAATCATATAAAGTTTTGTCATCTTTCTATGTTAATATACTTTAATACCATAAGACACAATGACATCTCTTCAGAACACTTAATTTATAGGATTTGAAGCAAAAGAAAAAAATGAGAAAATAATTGTTGCCAGCAAATATTCTAGTTATACTTGTGTGTAGTACATTATATTAGGGCCAAAGAAACATGTAAATGGAAAGGCAGATAATAATCAGTTAAATTACCTCAAATGCACATAAATTATTATTCTACTGAAAATAAAATTAAGACTTCAGCCAAAAGCCATTCAAAAGCAGGCACTGTATAAGAGAACTCATATAACAGAATTAGAAATATCACTAGTGACAGAACAGAAAACATTGAATTAAGTGCCTTGAAGGCACAGCAAGAGTTACAGGAACAGTGATCATCTGATAAACAACATGATAAAGCCTTGAGAAGGAGTGGGAATTCTCCAGACTACAAAAAATTCTTACTTTAGAATTCCATTTGCTCCTGTGTAAACTTCTCTCACATTGGGACTAGAAGGCAGCATGGTAATAATTCTGTCTGCTCTTTCTGCTACATCTGCTGGGGATTCTGTTACCTTTTAAAGGAAAAAAAAAAAAAGTAAGCTTACACTTCCTGAAAAAGAGATGTCAGACATGTTTGCTGAGTTTGTTTTTACTATTCACCAGTCACAACTAAGCTAGGTAAAAAATTAAAACACAGGAAAAACTGCTCTCCTAATGAAAATGTTGGTTAATTGCATCCAATAGTAGAAAAATAAAAAAATAAAAAGGATTCCTCCACAACATCTGTCAAGGGAGTTGCTTGCATCCCATCAATCCATTCCTGAATCTTCAATTCCCTAAAAACCATGCATGTATACAAAATACTGCTCTATGATATTTCTCAGGCGGAAAACCATGAAGCATCACAAAAATCTCACTTTTTCCTTATCTTATACACAACACTGGAAGAGAGGAAGACTGAAGAAAAAAGAAAAAAATTAATAAACCTCAAAGGCTTACCTTTGGGAAAAAAAAAAAATCAGAAAAACTAACTGCTGTTTTTCACAGCATTACAGTTGGCATTTTCTAAGAAGGAAAATTATCAGCTCAAGCATCCTTCACAAAAAAAGATCTGAACAGTTTTCAAAATACAGCATTAGGTATTGGTTGTTACATAAACATACCTAACTTTAAAAGTATATTACCTTTCCCAGATCACTTTCAGAGGCAGGCAGTGTGGTATTTAAGACACATACACAACAAATGAAATATTGACAGCTAAAGTTGAGTTGCGCTCAGAAGGCTTTTACCACTAAGACTTTTGTCCAATACTGGCTTGAAGTAACTAATTTCTTTAAAAAATGCATTTTTAATACATTCATAGCTAAGACCAAACAGCAACAAAAAATAGAACTAATTATTTTATCTTCAGCCCACAGGGATCAAATCTGATTTCAGTCATTCAGGTAGTTTTACTGAAAGGACTTAAGTTCTAAGCAGGACGTAAGATGTAAGAAGTAAGCGGATTTTGTTTATGAATAGGAGTTGCAGTATTTCTTTTCCAGCTATTGTTGCTGAATGGTGAGAAGCAACCTTAGCATGTCGATGATCTGTTCTGCTACATGTTATATACCTTGAGTTTTTAACCGTAAGAAATGTCATAAACAAAATTTTACATGCACTTTTTAGTCAGTATGAAAAAACAAGAATTTCCATATCACATGACTTTGGGGATAAAGAAATTGCAGTTGAACAGTTAGCTGAAATTATGGACTCTTTCCACAGTGCAGATAAATAAACAAATCATCAGAGCTCATTTCACCATTCCCTATCTATTTATAACTACAGGTGTTTGATACATTCTTTTTAGTTTTGACACTAACAGTACTAATGTAAATATATTCTTTTTAGATACACTGCATCTATAAGGTCTCAGAATCAAAGAAAGCACGGTATACACACATTTGTAAGCAATGTTGAATAAGAATTTCTGGGATACAGCATGAGAAACTTCTTGATTTGTATTTAAAAGTAAATGGGAAGACCGGATATAGTCCCTCTTAGAGAGAAAACAAGGTACAGAAACTGGCATACATGAGACTTAGAAACACACAGATTTTATTTTGAAAGAATAAGTTAATACTGCATAAAACATCTGGTATAACAGAGTTAAAAAAGGAAACATGCTCTAGTCTAAAGAACAAAGGTTAGGAGGAATAAATGAGGCAATTATAAGAGCAAAGCTGCTCTATTTGATTAGTTAATTTTATGACTTGCCTCCCTGGAGACCAGAGACCCTATGTCTTTAAACAGGAGTATGACACCTTTGTCTTTAGTTCTGACTATCTCTGGTTCCATTCAGAGAAGGAGAGAGTAATTGGAACCTGAATTTATATATGTCTTCTTATTTGAAACTATTATCTCCAGCATTCTTAAGTGTTTTTCAGTTAGCAGCTGAAGACTCAGTGGCCCATTGGCATCCTTCGATCAGAAGTTGAAAAACATACTATATTGGGCACACAACTGAAGAAACACATTAGTCTCAAATTTCTACTTGGCTGTGTAGATAGAACACAGCTAGGTTTTGGTTACAGTTTTAAACAATCCTGAAGGTACACAGACACACAGAAGACATAGTACAGTACTCACCTACACAGAAATTCATTTATTCCCTCCATGTCTTTCAAAATAGCAACACGCCTTTTACATGAAGAAAATGAGATTTAAAATGCACACAGATAGGACACTACTTCCACAATCATACAAAGAGAACTCCTTATATTATCTTGAAGTAAGTAGAAAAACAAAGTGGGAATTGTCATTCTTGACTTTTTGGTAGTGTTAACAAAGATGAATTATATTTTCTAAGTAAATCTACCTACGTGGCTCAATAAGTAGCACACAAAACATTTATTTTATTTAGGACTTCCTGTCTCAGAAATAAAGCTGAATGATTTGAAAGTTATTGCAAAGCATTAAGCATTTGAAATAATTAAGAATAAGTGCATAACTTTAAATTTATGCCAAATAGTAATTGTTGATTACCAACATAGGTGACACTGGCTCAGAGCAGCAGCCTATCAAGTTCCATACACGTTCTGATATGTTTGCTTAGTTCAAGCAAACTTCTGCAGTATGCAAGTGGATAGAGGAAAACCAACTGGTTGTTGGGTTTTGCCCTTCAATATGTGCATCTGCTGATATTTGTTCTAAACTGTTTCCCTACTTTATATTTACAGTAAGTCAGTTAATATTTGTTTGCCTAAAACGCCATTCTTACTGTACACCGAAGAAAGCTCTATTTCTATACTTTGTGCATCACATGACTTCAGTAACATTCTAAATCTTCTAAATGAGAGAAGATTCAAAGACATGTAAACTGAAGCAAAGTAACTGTGTGACAGTTACTCCACTGTGTGAGAAAAAAAAAATTGATAACTATGATAAATATTATGACAAAAGGGAAAGACAGTAAGTAGGGTGTAGAGGCAGTCTACTTGCTCATGGTACTGTCCAGTATTTTCCCTTGTTTGTAGCCTTTCGACTTTCTCCAAGTTTCACCCCAAGTGGCTCAAATATGCTCCTGCTCAGCCAGTTTTCCTCTTGCTATTCACCATTACCAGGTGGGTGGCTGCTTCCCGATATAAACTACCTTCCAGTTATTTAATTCTGAGGCTAAAGAAAGTGGAGTCTCAGATTATGAAGATCTATGGTCCAACATCCCTCACCCTCCATATACCCCAGTAGTAGCACTGGCCTTAAACAATGGACATTTGACTAGATTTACTGTCTCCTGGGGTAATTTCACCTCTGTACCACTCCTGACAGTTTTACCTTACCAGTCAGACTAAAGTGAAAGCAGCCCTCAGAGCCCAATGTTCTCTCTACAGCAATTTCTACAAGGCCCCATGGACCCACAAGTTTTCAACTCCTGAAAAAAAGTGTTGGGGTAGGATTTACACCTATAGATCAAGAAGAGGAAGTTATGTTCACATATTTTTCTGAAGTGTGTTTTATTTGTATTTAAGCCTACCCACATATTCTCTTAGTGATTTACGATCTTAAAACATACTTCTGACTTTATTTTTAAAAGCACTACAGTTCACCTTTATTATCACATACTAAGTCTTGCAGTGAATGACAAGAATTCTGCTACAACGGCAAAAAGCTATCAAAATGGGTGGCCACAGCAAAAGATCCTACTGCAAAACACGAATTGTTCAAAGCAGACTCCCTATCATTTGCCCAGTCTCTTACTCAAAGACAGGTCTGGTTCATGCCTGAGAGTCTTGACTGCTTTAACAAAATAAAAACAGTAGCTAGGAAAGGAAGCTGAAAAGCTCACTTTCCCACTTAAGGCCAAGATTCTGCAATTATTCAAGAGGAGCTGAAATTCATTACTCACAGGTATGCTTTATCATTTTATCTTTCAGAAATCTTGATGTTACCTCATTATTTAAAACAGCTGCAATTAGCTCCAACAGTTTAGATTTTCAAGGCACTCAGTTCCTCTGCCTAGATCTACCTACAATCTCCTTGCCACTGCTGGAAAATCTCCTCCTATCTTTCATATATTGTTACATCGGAGTATTATTTTTCCATTGCACTCTTCACTGGAGCACACTCTTTTTTTTCCAGTGTTTTATGCACCTATCTATCTGCCCACAACTGTCTAAACTGTTACAGCTTTGAAGTATGTCAAAATCATTCAAACGTGTTTCAGACACTTCAAAATGACAGAAATCACCCAGCCACCTGAGAGACAGAATAGGGTTCCAGGATTATTAACAGGTCAACAACAGAAATAGGACTGGCTGGAACAGGGACAAGATTTTGCAAGGTATATGAAAAGAAGGTAAACCTCCGTAATGTAATCAATTTGCTTCCCTCCTTTTTCTTTTTCATTTCTTCCTCATCTCTCACTCTATCCGTCCTTACCTCCAAGAGATTAAGCACTTAGATAATTAGATTTTTCCTCTGCTCCTGAGGACTGCACCTTGAAGCAGCAGGAAAGCTTGTATGTTCCTATAACCCTTATAGCTATGCCAGCAGGAATTTTTAACTAGGGTCATTTAACCTGAAAAGGTCAAAGCAGGAACCAGATGAAAAGCAGCCCACTGGCGATCTAGACCTGGGGGAGAAGGAAGAAGGAGAAAGGAGGGAGGAGGTGAAAGAACAGGCCATCAACCTACTCTCATAAAAAGGGGAGGAAAAAAAGAGCCAGAGGAGTTTGACAAGGTAGCAATTCTGGCTAACAGCAGGAAAACTACTTAGGGAAGAATCGTATCTTTGCTCCAACTGAAACCTCACAGATTCAGATAATATTCATTGTGTTGTTTTAGTTCTGATTGTGATCTTAATTACAAAAAAAAAAAAAAGAAAAAGGCATGTGATTTAGCTGCATTGCATGCAAAAAGCACTCAACACACACGCTTATTGTTGGAATAAAGAAAGTTTATTACTAACCTGAGCACCCAAGTCTTGAAATTCTTTGCAAGCTTCTGGGAACACATCATACGCAATAACTGGATATCCATGTTTTACCAGGTTTTTTGCCATTGGATTTCCCATGTTACCCAGCCCAATGAATCCAACTGGGGTTTTAGAAGCCATAGTCCTAGAAGACACTGATTTCAAAACAATAAAGATCATTATATTTGTATTTTAGAGTAAGGCGTAACAATAACATAATAAAAGCTACCATGTAATATGTTTTCAATGATTTAAACAGCTTTATTGGAAATGTAAATCCTATTCTACAGTTTAAATCACATAAATTGTAGCTCATGTGGGCCCACGAATACCACCCCAGAATGACTTTTCTACATACCAAGGAAAATGTGGGTGTTTCAAAAGATATAAAGCTGAACTCTGAGAACATAAAATATACAGGATAGTCTGTACTTTATTAGGTGTTTAAATCCTAAACTGAATATGGAAAATCCAATTTTATATATATATATATTTTACAAACTCAGTATTTGCAACTTTGCTTGCAGCCATGGGATATAGCACCTGTTCACTAGAACTGGACTGAAGGTGCCACTTGATTTCATGCAGCCCCTCACAGATTCCTCTGATCCTGCCATCAGATACAAGCCACCAAACTAAAGAGCCATGTAATCATAGTTTAAATACTGAAAACTAGAACAAAATATAGTATAAAACCAAAACTGTTAAGTCTCTGTGGGCATAACCACTGTACTGTATTTGCCATACTACCAAGACAGAACAATGAAGCATAACCTACAATCTGGAAAACACTACAGTTTCAGTCAGCTACCTTTTACAAGGTTAGTGAGTATCAAATACTGGACAGTAGCAGCATTGCAGGAATTCGTCTACTGCAATAACTATCTCATCACTCTAAACACTCCTAATCCAAAGGCAGTGCAATTTGACAGTGACCAGATTTCTTTGCCAATTACATAAAATACTTTCCCCCTTACAACAAAGGAAAAAGTTATCCAGAAAAAACACTAAAGCGTGTGGCAACTAAGCAGCTAGAAACAAGGCTAACCAACAACAAAACTACTGTAACTCTGAAGTGCACATAAAGAAAATGTGCCTAAGCTGCATCGAGACTCTAAGAGGTCTTAGAATGCTTAGGAAAGAATCCTCTCTAGGCCAATAACACTTGATTAATCATTTTAAAGTCTTTCTGACTTTAAGCTCCTTCTTAGCCAGCAACGGTCATGCTCTTTCATCTGCAGCACTATTTTGGAAGTGCCGCATTTAATAAATCAGGTTTGTTGAGAGAACTTTGGTCTCAGACAGTTTCCACAGATGCATGCAGCAACTACATGGCTAGAGAAGTAGTGCAATTTAAAATAAATCTGCTCTGAGAAAATGCTTAGTGAAAACTGAGATAAGCCAGGAAAAGAGCTCATCACTATTTTAAGAAGTGCTAACATGTCAAATCGAGGGTGCAAAGGACCAAAGCCTAAAACAGCATCATTAGCCATAGTAATGATTGTGGAGTCTTCTCATTGTTTCTGAGTCTGTCTTCCCCAGTCCCTCTCTTACACTAATCTAAAATTTGTTAGCCAACAGTATCCCACTTCCTGAGGAAGTTCAAGCCCTGGGTTTAAGCATCTTTCTTTCTCTAGCCCTTAATACCAGTGGATCTTATTTACCTTGACTTCAGTAATGCTTTCAGAACAGTCTCCTCTTGTATCCCAGTAGCCAAATGAAGAAAGTATGGACTGGACTGCAAGACTGCCTGAAGGAAAAAATACTATCTAGACTGTTGGGCTTAAACAACAGTGATCAGTTATTCAAAGAGTATCAACAGACAGTTACACAGGATGTATCTCATGGGTCAATACTCGGGATGTTCAAAAATTTCATTGATGACTGATGATAAGACATAAGCACCCTTAGCAATATCATGAGTGACACCAAACTGGGGGAATGGCTGAAAAACAGCAGGTCAAATTTACCATTCAGAAAAACTGGGGAAATGGGCCTCAAGCAGTTCAACAAAAACAAACACGATGTCCTGTAACTGGGGCAGGAGATGTCATTGCAGGCTAAGGACTGGCCAGACAGGTGGCAGTTCTGCAGAACGTGTGGAAATTGAGCCTGAGTCAGCTGCACATCCTCACAGCAAAAGGTTAATGACATTCTGCACTACATTAGCAAGAACATACCTAGGAAGCCAAAGAAACTAGTGATTCCTCTCTACACAGTACAATACACAAGACGTGGTCAAACTGCAGACAGCCCAGCAAACACCAAGTAATATGACCGAGGAGCTGGAGAATATGGCCTATAAGCAGAGGCTAAGGGAACAGTCTTTTCTGAGCTTGAAGAAGTGAAGTATTCTACTGTCCAGTAGTAGTGGCGGACAAGAAGAGTTACAGAGCAAATGAAGCCACATTCATCACAGGTGTTTACAACAACAGGACATGGGGCAATAGCCAAAAGTTAAAAAGGTAAATTCTGGTTGGAAATAAGAAAAGCATCTCTGATGTGGACAAAGGTTTTGCTCTGGAACTGTCAGTGCAAAGAAGTTGTGAAACTGCCATCCATGGAGCAATCATTGAACAACCTGAGCAATCTGATCTATCTTTAAAGATAGCCTTGCTTCCAAACCTCAGTTTTCTTTGTTTCTCTGAATTTCAAGTGATGTTATCAAAAGAATAAATCTGGCTACCATATCTAGGATTGTTCTTGTAGACTTGTCACTTTTATCCTGATCTCATTTTCTCAAACATCTCATGGACACCTAACCATCACTTAAAATTAAACATCTTCAGAAAACTTTCTTGATACCTTTTTTTGCTATCAGTGCTGACACTAGCTCTCAGTCACACCTACAGTCTAGAAGACCCACTCATGATCTGCATAAATCTCACTGATCCATCCCTTATCATATCTGAGATCTCAACTATTCCAGAACCTGGTTACCGGCCTCAACAGACAATCTTGCCTTGTTATTCATGAAAATTTTGGTAATTGAGAGACATTTTGCCCATGCTACCTTCTATCACGCATTCTCTGTGTTCTGTCTGCCTTTCCTCTACCATGTCACATAAGACTACTTTGCTTTGATGACATCATCACATCTAAATATTAAGACATCAACTGGTAATTAGACTGCAGCAACAGGCCTATTGCCAAGATGCCTTTGTATTAAGCCCCTAAGGCAGCTCTTCACAATGTAAATATCCATGAAACTAATGCATTCTTCTACTACAAGGCCTCCTTTAAAAATTGCCATTTTCCAATATCCCCAGAAGGCATGGAAACAGTTAGGCTAGGCTAAGAGGCAACATATGCTGACCAGTGCTATTAGTTTTGAACCACTGTGTTCTATTATTTCACCTTTTGTCTGTCTCTGTTGATTTTCTCTTGTCTTAGTTCATGAGTCACTTTCTGTTATGTGCTAACTACAACATTTTAAAATACGTAGGAATTGGTACCTGTTGGAGAAGTAGTCCAATTTCCCAGCCAGTTTCTGACTTCTTAGTTTAACTTTTCATAGCCCAGTGTTAAATTAACCACTTTAAAATTATATCATTTGATTAACAGCTTTGGAAAATGTCCAGATCCCTAGGCACTCAAACACAGGCTCAAACACATCATTGCTTTAAAGCAATGATGAAATTAGACCTAATAGAGCTGATTTCGATTAAATTTGAATCAACTGCACTTAGAATCGTGGCATATTTTTTAATGACTACTTAAGACAGTGGGAGTTTGTCAAACAGAGGATGTTTTAGAAGACAAGATTTTTCACATTTTCACAGGTGCTTTCACAGAAAGTAATGTCCACCTTGAATATCTAGGCACTTCTTAGCATTTGATACATGGCAAATCAGTTTTGAAATAACTATATAATTCAAACGTGTAAGGACTGATATTCTGCAAATCCATATACACGTATGCTTAACTAATCCCATCAATTGTATAAGCATTTGCAGAAACTGTTCCTGTGGTATTGAGTCTATTTTACTTCAACCATAAAATCTACAGTAACCTGCTGCAATCACATGGCTGGAAAAATGCCCAGTCCACATTCAACTTCTAAGTAGGAGCAATAGAATCTACTTTTAAAATAATCATGTGCAACTTTTAAAATAATCATGTGCAACTAATTCTCCTTCACTGAGAACAGAACCAGCAATATAGGTTACTCTATAGATCAAGTTAATTGATTTAAACCAGCTACAGCTACACTGAATCCAAAGAATTGGGGCTTTTCCCAGGAGATTCTTCATTATTCTCTGGAGGGAATATGTTCTTGCAGAACATCATTCCTATGAAGACGTCACTGATGAGAAGGACCAATTATGACCCTCTCACTATATTTGGGGCTTACAGACAATACAGAGAAGAATGTTTTGCATTGAAAAGTCAACCTATAATAGAAATACCTGAACTAATCTGTGATTTCACAAGAATTTTATTTTCATCTTTAAAATAACTTAATTTTAAAAATGAGCATGAGTTTATGAGTTTACAAATGTCTTTTCTTAAATGAAACAGAAGAGTTTAACTTCAGAAAAGCACAGATTACAATCCTTAGAATACCTGGCCTGTCAATGATCTGAAACTTATCTTTTCAAGATTCTACATAAATATATTGAAAGCAATTTTCTTTTTAACCTGAACTGACAGTTGCAAGTTTAGATAATTTCAGATGTTTACATTTCATTTGACACTATCCCCCAAAGTAACGACTCTCATAGTTTCAGGAAAGAATTCCAGCTCCGGTGGTGCCCTGATTTCACTGCAAATACTAGACTGCACAAACACTATAATATGCAGTACTGAGGACATCTCTTTGTATTCAAACAAAAAGGAACTAATAGCCGAGTACCATCACAGACAGCAGAGTTGGAAAAGATCCAATACACTTGTACTCTGAGAGAAACAACAGCCTAAATGGCTAAAAACAGGACTGAGAAACAAGTAACTTTCAAAATGTAATTCAACTATATTACTTAATTCTCGGCTTTATAAAATCTATTTTGAACCACGTTCACCAAATGGCACAAGAGGTAACAACCCACATAGTCCTGTCCTGTAAGAATTTCCTAATTAGAGCGTTTGCAGTTCATAATAACATTCTTGAACTCTCTAGATCAGTGAAACTTGACCTCTTCTCCTACCCAGTAGGTGAGATCTAACAGGATCATGGAAAGATGCCTAGAGGAAGCTCAACAACTAAAGCTGCTGGTTATGCTTGGTACTTTATGAGAAAGTACACATGAAGTCACTTGACAAGAAGAAAACATGATGACAATTCAGTATGAACCAGTATAGGAAAGATTTCGCCATTGTTTTAGCATGTGAAGGTCTGGCACAAGTACAACCGAAAACACCACTCCTTTTCAGCTTCCTGCTTTGAGATAAAGCATAAGAGAGAGCTCCTGCGTTTTGTGCAGACTTCTCTATGGAAACTCATAAAACCTCTACTGTACTAGATCCTGAAGCAGACTAGATAAAGAAATATAGAAGACAGAGAGGCCAGCTGTACATGGGTAGAATCTTTCTGCTCCTAGAAGCTTTGCCAATGGAATTTAAATTGCTTCAGGGTTACCAGTTTTTAAAGGTCATGCAATGATTTTGAGAATTACTCTCTGCCAAAATACTGATTTAAGAATATTGCTACTCCAAATTTGGCCAGTTTTACATTGAAAACATCCCACTTGCTTTTTCTTGCCCCTGTAAAGGTCTGCTGATTAAAACCAGACACTCTATCTTTTAACAATCAGTCTTCTTACCTAATGTAGCTATACCTCACTAAATGTTCGCTAATGTATTAAAGAGAAAACCATCAAGTATTTTTCATCTAAAAAGACTATGAAGTGCACACTTGATCCTTTAAATAAGAATGTGCTGGACTTCAGAGCAGCAGGTCTTTCTGTAATAATCCTTGCTTACTAATTAATGCTTCTCTGCACCAGAGCATACAATCATTCAAAAGTTCAAACACAGCTCCTGCATCTGCAAAAGTACTACTTAACTACTAACTGAATGGTTCCCTATCACTCATCCAAAACTACTTGTAAGGACGTTTTTTTTCTCTAGCAGGGAGTCTTCTTTGGTGAGCAGCTCCCTCAGCCGATGAATCTTCATTCACCAGAAAATCTTCCTTTCTCAGCCACTGTAATTCATTAACCCCCTCTTCATCCTTCCTAGAAGTCCGCAGAAAGGATTTCTCCCTGTCCATCAAAAATACATTTTTAAGTAAGGTCATATAACCCTCTCCATGAAGCACCTTTGTCAGTGACTGCCAGTTGCAGATCACAAGACTACACAGTCTCTATCCAACTTGCTAAAATACATATATATCCAAGATACTCCTCTAAAATTTGCCCTCAGCTCTTTATTTCCTCCCAGACAACTTCACAGTCTCTGGTATGAACATACAGAAGAAACAATCCACCATGGTCTGCACCATGCAAAGAGCAACTGACCAAGTAACCAAGGAGCATTTGACAAGAGAGTGAAGATAGCCTACTGGTTAACCAAGCTGTGGTGTTGGACAGCTCTCAGAGCTGGCAGAGTTCCTTCACTAGGATGGTATTTTCACTCAGGACAGCTGCTGAAGTCACTACTCAAAGGACAACATTCAGACTAACTAAAATTAAAGAAAAGGATGGTAAATCTAATAAACGCATTAGAGATGGGAAAACCTGGACATATAACTAAGCAGGAGAGCTTAGCAGTTAAGAAGGCTTAATGCTTAGATCTTCATCCCATAAACACTTCTCAGTCAAGAGTGCTTTCAGCATAGTCACTACTGACTAAGTAAGTCAGAGCTTAAACACTGAGTAAAATTCTATTCTATGGAAGTTTCTTGGGATAGTCACGATTTCTCCTCAGACTTAATCATAGTTCCTCAATCAAGTCTTCAGGCAAACTGTATTTTTCAACCTTAAGGGCCAGTCTTGGGTTGCTTTTCACACCTTTGTTCACCACCAAGACAAGATCCCCACCATCTGCTCTACATTAAACACGACCATTGAAATACTGACCAAGACAGCATATTTTAAAGCTCTTCCAAACACATCTGACAGTCACCACACACAGAAAATTCAAAATACATTGAAAGTTACTACTTTCAACTATGGTATCACAAAAGGTACTAAATACACAAACAGGCCTCCTGTATGTAACTTCAGTAGCACATGACCAATATACCTGCTGCACCTGAGCTATTACTTATCACAACATCACAGCTGCAACTATAAAAAAATAATGCATTAATGCAAAAGACAGTGAAGCAAAAACAGCACTGAAAGCTAATGTCAAAATTAATAAACACTTTCCATTAATAAGTTTCAATTTTTTAAAGTTACTTACTTAAAAGTAATTGAGTAATTCCTGAAATTTTGTTAAGTGTCAAGATTTTAGAACAATATACCATTTAAAAGAATTTTTCACTTTGCTACTTGAAACACCTTCACCCATGTGTTGGGAGCCTAGCCATACAGTGTACACGAGTAACCAGTAGCTATCAAAATGACGCTGAAAAGACTACTGAAGGTTTATTTTTAATCATTTACTTCAGTAATTAAATTACTTGGAAACGGCTGCATGATTTTCAGGACTCGGGAAAAGGTCTAGGTCCAGTTCTGCAAATACATTCTTCCTTCCCTTGTACCAACAGGCCATCTACAGCGTTCGCTCCCTGCACTGCCCGTGTCCCCAACCCAGGTGAGCAGCAGCGCCTGCGGAACCGACACGGGAGGAAGCGCCGCTGCATTTACCTTCAGTTTAAGAAACACACGCCTCGGACCCAATGACCGAGAGGGCTGCACAGCCCAAACCGAGGCAACAACAAGCATGACACTGGTGCCAAAGGAAGCACTTGCGGGCTCTGATGATTTCCAGGCACGCTATTTTAAGCAAATGACTGAAAACGTTCATTAAGCCAAGCCACTCCGAAGCTCCGCTGCGGCCCCAACTGCGGCAGCAGCGGCAGAGCGCCGTGCCAGCCGTGCCGCCCCGGGGGGCCCCTCACTGGGGACGCCGCACGGCGAGGCGGTTCCGGAGCCGCACCGGGCCCGCCGGGNCCTTCCCCACCCCCCGCCGGTGCCAGCGCCACCAGCCCGCCGGCCCGCCGCGCACCACCGCCGCGGCCATGCTGCGCCCCGCGCCGAGCGACCTCCGCCCCGCCGGCCACACC
>VXAU01004996.1:592727-609214 GCA_013399695.1 Formicarius rufipectus | reverse complement strand
GGCGGGGGCCGGGCCGGCGCCGCCGCTTCTCATTGGGGCCCTGTGACCCGGTGCCCCGCTCCCCGCCGCGCCCCCCGGGCGGTGTTTCCTCGCTGCGCTGCTTCGTGCCCGCGCCTGCCCGCTGCGGTTTCTTCTTCCGGCTTCACCGCCGAGTGGGTCGTTTGGGTGAAGGGGGAGAGGAACGGAGCGCCAGGATTGTGTCGGCGGCGCCTTCTGGTTGCGAGACGGTCCCCTCGGGGGGAGGGAAAAGCCGCCTGGTGCTGTGTTGCCGAGTCAAATGGCAAATTAGAATTGGCGCTTTCTAGGGGTTGGAACGAGACGATCTTTAAGGTCAGCCCATTCTATGAGTGGCTTCGCCCCTATGGTGGGTTTACCCTGGCTGGGCCCCAGGCGCACCCCAAAGCTTTTCTGACACTCCCCTCCTCAGCTGGACGGCGGGGAGGAAATGGAGCGAAAGGTCAAGATAAAGACAGGGAGAGATCACTTCAGCAATTACCGTCTTGGGCAAAACAAGCACAACTTGGGGAAGTAAATTTAATTTATTACCAATCACATTAAAGTAGGGTAACGAGAAGTAAAAACTAAGTTTTAAGAGCACCTCCTTCCCCACCCCTTACTTTCTCGGCTCAACACCACTCCACTCCCGATTTCTCTGCCTGCTCCTCTCTCAGCAGCACAGGGGGCTGGGGAATGGGGCTTTGTCAGAGACTGAAACAGGACACCGTTAAGATCACCAAAATACTTCAGTCAAACTGAAAAGGAACAGCTGCTCATACAGCAAAGCCCATCTCTCCCCAAATACGCCTACTGCGAAAGGACCTTCAGATAAGATAAGGGGGTGCTATTGTCCAGCTATCCCAGGTGCAGAAGAGCATACATACCTGAAGCCGCAAACTGGATTTCCAGATAAGGGAAGACTGATAGCCTACGAGGTGGGATAATCCTTCTTATCGTGCCAATGTCCTCTCTTACATGATGACTCTGCAGTGCAAACCCCACCGGGGAGCTTCGAAGAAGATTCACACCTAGCCTGCACTTATTCATCTTAGATGATGGACCATGATTGATGCTGGTTGATGCAGTAAGGTCTTAGGAGGTGTCAGAGACTCTTGTCATGTATCACGACATCATCCATTGTAAAACTCCCCGCCCCAGAGGAGGTACTAGGCGTTGCCACCTGAGCTTGATGTATATAACTCGAAATCTTTGTTTCGTAGGTTTCCCCCACCCTGGATGGATCAAGAGCTTCACTTCAACCAACACATATTGAAGCTGCAACTACCAAGTTTCATTGCTGGATCCAAGGAGTGATGACTATATATCTCTCTTTTATCCTTTCTTATACAGTTCCTTAAATGTTATTTTTATGCTTTAATATTGCTGTATTACTGTAGATGATCACAACCTAAATGGATACATACCTGTTTTCCTTTGAAACCAAACTGTTCGAAAATAAACACTACACATGTATATTTACAAACACTGATCATTTGGTGTTGTTTTGCTCCATTCCATCCCAAGAGATTTCTTAAAAAGAACCTGGGTTACCCTCACTTTCTGGGGTGGGTCATAACACAGTTGTGGTGAGTTCACCACACACTGTCTTTCCCTCCTTTCCCCTCTGGTGGAGGGCTCCTCACACTCTTATTTTGCTCTACTGTGGAGTCTGTTCCACGGGAGACCGTCCTCTATGAACTTCTCCAGTATGAGTCCTTCCCAGGGGCTACATATCTTCACAAGTTTGGCCCCGGTGCGGGGACGCTGTCCTTTAGGAACGGACTGCTCCAGCACAAGTCACCAGCAACCCTGCTCCAGCACAGGCTTACCATGGTGTCACACACTCTGAGCACATCACCTGTTCCAGCATGGGGCCCCCCATGGGCTGCAGGGGGATGACCTGCCTTACCAAGGCCTTCACCATGAGGTGGAAGGGAATCTATCCACAGAAGCCTCCCCTGTAGCACCCTCCACTACCAAAACTTTCCATGCAAACTCAACACAATCGTGCCCAGAACGCAGTTCCCAAAAATCTAACACAGGATTTATCAACATAATCATGATTTGTATTTAAACAAGGCAGCAAGAGTTGTGCTGCTCACCCACAGCCTACTGTCTGACAGGGCTTGGAGACCTTGCTGGCAGCTCTGGAAGAGCTTCAGATGCTTCAGCGGTGAGAGCAGGGCAGGCTGGAGAGAGGGCAGGCTGGAGGTGGGTGAGTGCTGTCTTCCCAGAACAAGACTTCAGCTCCAGTCCTGCCATGTTCATCTCTTTAGAACAAAACAGTTAATTTCTTCTCCTGACAGAAAATCTTGCCTTAATTTGTTGTGCCAGGATGCTGTGTAGTCCCTCAGTCATTAGGTTACTCTTGTTAGGTCAGAGCTTTTTTTGTAGGTGGTAAGTAGTATCATTTACAGACTTCTGGGAGAATGCAGTCATGAGGCCTCTCGGGTCTCACTCTTCATCTCTTTACTCAGTTCTATGTTAGCACAGAAAGAATAGGCTCAATATATGAGATTGGCTTTCCTATCAATACCATAATGTTTTTATATTTACCCATATAAAGCTATAGGTTAAACAGTTAAATTAACCCAGCTCAACATAAAGGAATTTTGTGGGCAGTGAAGGCAGCTGTGTTGATATAGTTGATAGAGTAGCTTTACTGTGATGTGTATGCTACTGCTCAACAGACTGATCTCATACCTTCACCCATGTTGCTTCTTTCTCTCACTGTCCCTCAGCTAATCACTGACACAGAATATGACTTGAGAAGAAAAAAAAATCCATGCAGTTAAAGCAATGGAAAGACACACAAAACCAGAAAATATGCCAGCACTCTGCAACATCTGAAGCCCCAGAGACTCATACATACCAATACTTTTGTAAGCTCACTCATCTCTTCCTCTGTACCATTTGAAGAGTGCCAAGGGAATGAAGCTACTGAACTATGTTTACCTTTCTCCTCAGTGGTGACAAGGTTGACTATCATCCTGAGCCCAAATTTTTTTGTGATAGGAAGAGGTGTGATGCCTCATGGAGGCAGCTATGCTGGCAGAAATTTACACTGAGGTATAGTCCAAATAAGGTCTTTGGAAGTCATTAAAACCTGGATTTTATGTGTAATCACAGAACTTTGAAAACATGGGGGGGTTTGCCTTCCAGCCTGATTCTTCGCTGCCTTACATTTTCAGAGTAATTGAGCCTTTAACAATTTGTTCTCGGTTCCTTATCAAGTCTGAACTGGGTTAGAAAAGTGATTAATTTTATTTTTTGGTGAGGAGGGCATTAAGAATAGATAGGTGGATCAAGTGAAGAGTCTAATGCTATATTCAGTGTGGTTCTTACGTTCAGATTTTTAACTCTCATTCCAAGATGCAGCTTTACTTCTATAGCTGCATCTAAACCTTTCTCATGTCTAAGGGTTTTATTTCTGTAGGTATAGATAAAGTATTCTTTGTTTGAAAGGTACATGAGGAGAATTTCGCTTTGTACCAGCATAATAAAAATATACGATAATAATTTCCAAACAAATTATGAAAAACTGGGAAAAGGAGGGTCCTATTCATAAAAGAGTAGTACACTTTACTTTTTATTACTTTGCCAACACACTCCTGAATAAACTCGGTTGTTACAGACATGACCACTGTTGCCTTACTATTTTTAATTGTTTATGTACAGAACATGCTTTTGTAGACAAATAAAATACCTGAGATTAGGAAGGAATCTATGCTCACATTGGTAGAAGCAATATTAGTAGTTCAGTACCTCAAAGGTAGTGACTATGAGAAGGAAGCTTTTGTGGGACTAGATGATGCAGGACTGCCATACTGCAGAGCATTTGCAGAAAGGAGAAAATTATATTAATAGTGTTTCCATGTTTTTTATTATCTCAAAAATGCCCTCTAGTGATGTTTGAACTTTCAGGCTTATAGTGGGCTTACAGTAAAGTTAGCTCCTTTTCTTAAATAGAATTTTGCATTTGTAGTTTATCTCATTATAAATTAAGCCTTCCTAGTAAATTTTGTGTGTTTATTTCTTTGCCAACCTAGTCACATTCTTCCCAAAGTGAAATTAAAAAAAAAAAAAAAAGCACTTTGTTAACTTCCAAATACATTTGCTTTAAGTAAGTAGTTATGAAATCTTTTACTTACATTAAAACCCAGGACAAAAATGTTGGTTATTTTTCCAACAAAGGCAATCATGATATCCTAAGTCTCACCTAGTAGTGTGTTTTTCATGGAACATTTTTTTTAATGACTTTTGAAATTGTTAATTCGTTAAAATGCAAAAAAGTATTGTTTGTATAGCTTGATTCTACAAATAGTTATTTTTAACTTGTGTTAAGAAGGATATCTACCTCATTTGAGTACATGTGACCCCTACTTTTTTACCTAAAATGCTTTCAGGTGATGTGAATAAAGTCTAAAATTGTCTATAAACATAAATTCATTCAATATTTTTATCTTGAAGTGCCAAAAAAGCTTTCCAGAAATCAGTGATTACCCTGCAAACATGCCACAAAGGAGAACTGTTAACAAGTGTGCCTTTGCCAGTGGTAGGAAGATTGCCAACATGTAATTGGCTTTAAAGTTTTGTTCTATCAATGGTGTATTGTATCTTAAAAGCAGTAATGCCAACCTTATGATTAAGGCATGAAATGGGATCTCAAAATATTGGACTGATTATGGCAGGAAGAAACTATTTCCTGAAGGAAAACTTGCGAGCCTCCTTGTTGCTCCAGTGTATGTAAAATTTGGTTTGTACAACATATCAAAAAGAAGAGTATAAAAATTGTACATGATAATGACAATTAGTAAACATATGACTGGTACATGCCTGTTTTCATCAGTAGATCTGAAAGTGTTTTGAAAAACACTATAGATATCATTGTAAGTACTGATTTTTTAGCTTCCAAACCCACTTAAGTAATTGTTGCTACCCAAACCTAGTTATACCTAGAGATCCCCACCACTCAGTCCAGTTAGTTCAACTGCCTTTGGACAGATTCCTATACTGGACTTGTGAAATAATCATTATTTTAAAAATATCCCACTCCTTGTGTCCCAGTTGTTCATCCCCATCCTTGTATTACAGTTTATATCCCTCTCAGGTAAGTTGATAGGACTGTTGTTAACCCACATCCTTTAGCTCATCTGTTTTAGTGCCCCAACAAATGCTTGCACTGGCACACTGGTCCTCACACGGGAGGGACTGAATGGGTCAAACTGAAATGAATGAGTGAATAAGCTGCTAAAATACTGGGTACTGGTAATCTAAACTCATATTCTTGATCATGGGAAGAATAATGATGTTCCCAGTGTTGCACAACATGTCCGTGACAGAAGAGAAAATGCAACTTTCTTGACTCTCATTATCATAGAACCATGTCACACTCATGACCTTTATTATGGTGTTCCTTAAGCCATTGCCTTGCTATTACTAACATACTGTGACCATGTTATGTTGCTTTGTAGGCTGCCGCTACAGGGTACCTTCATACCACATGGTCCTGTATCCCTGTATCCAAGCTTATTAGATCATCAAAAACTTGTGTATATTTACTTATACATTGTGCCAAATGAATGCGTAGTAATATTGTAAATCTAGTTCTTTGTGTTTAAGTGATGGAGATTTATTTTCTTACCCTGTAGGATGTGTAGACCTTAGGTACGCTCCATAACATTTGTGATTTAACGTGGATATTAAAACACAAGAACTTGTCAGAGCATTTGTAATACATAAAGAAGCTACTATTAATCTACCACATAAATTGGTAGGTAGTTTTCTAATGATTGTTACATTGCGTCCACTAAGTTCCAGGACATGTAAAGAAATATAAACAAACATGTAAAGAAACAGAAAATAATGTAAAGGAGGATACCCTTTTCATTCTTAGTGTTGAAATTATGGCCATCTTATTTTTATTTAAAAGACTCACATAAAAAGGAAAAAAAAATTTAAAAACCCCTCCACAACCCTACAAACACAGAACGTTTACAGTATATTTTGTCAATTTGGATTTCCTGAGACTTAAGGTATTTTTTCCCTTAATAAAGAACCTCTGAAAGCAGGGGAAACATATGCACTGTGCCAAATTATGCTAATTTTAGATTCAAATTATTAGATTCACCTCAGAGCCTGCCTTTGACTTTACTCCATTGACAAGAGATAATTACATTTGATCAGAGGTTTTGGTAGTGTTTTGTTTTGGGTTTTTTTTGTTTGTTTCTTTGGTTTTTTGTGGGTTTGTTTGGTTGGTTTTTTAGTTTTCCATTACTTTTGAAAGCTTTCCTCTTCAAGACATCGAGTTTTATAATCTGGGTTGATAACTAAACACAATTTCCACTTAATTTAGCAAGAGTTACAGGCATGGGACGCCTGTAAAATGGAACCCTCATTGCCGAGTGATATTTAAATTCGGCATTAACACTACTTAATGTAGCCAAAAGAAACTACAACAGACAGAACAGCACATTTGAGACTTGAATTGGCAGTGAAACCTACCATGTTCCATTCCTCCTTCTAACCTTTCATCTTGCATTTGTTGCGTTTACATCTCTGCATTGGAGAGCTGTCATAATCTTTGTAAAGTGGAATAAAAGCACAGTGGAGCTGCTCAGAAATCCCTGAGCTACAGATAGTTGGAGCTGGGAGAGCATTCCAGAGAAATATTCCTACATATTTTCTCTCTGACTAGTCACTCCTGGTGACAGACTACCAGGCTAGAGGGACTTTGAGTCCAATATAATATAACATTCTTCATGTTTGTAAATATTGGAGTTGGGATTCTCAGGGCAGCATTCATTTCTTAGCTGTGTGTATTTTGCTAGATAACTAACTGAAAAGGGGATACAGCAATGCAAGTGGTTATTTTTGCTTATAGAAAAAAACAACAAAGCAAAACTTTGTGTAACTGGACCTGCTTTATTTCTTGTTGAATAATATGATATATTCTGCAGCAGTATGTAATTTAGTAGACAGCCTTGAGCTAAATATTCATAATATTGCATATATTTAAGGGGAAGAAAATTCCAGGCTTCTGTGGGAATGTAGTGCCCTGGGGAAATGTAGAAGCTTTGCTTTGGTATGAAGGCTTACTGTTTGTTTTATCAGAAGCATTTGTACTGTTTGGAAACCAGTTGCACCTTACTGGGACATCAGTTAATGTTAGAATGGGCAAGTTACCATAGGGTAATCAATACCAAGTTCAGTTCAGCAGTAGAGTTTTTGCCCTCTTTTTAGCTCTGATAAATCCCATTAGGATGTTTAGGCTAGACTGTGCTGATTTGGTTTCTCAGAAGAGCTGAAAAGATGAAAATATCTATCTCCTCAAAGAATTCAATGGTCCCCTTCAAAAGCAAATAGAATGCAATCAAGATCCATTATCTATCTGAATTTCTGGAAAATCTTACGGATTTTCCAAAGCCCCTGAAGAGATTTAATCCAAAGAACTTGCCTTTTTAAGAATTTTGCTAAATGGAATGTGTTACAGTTCCAGGTATGAGCAACTTCCTCCAACTACAGCTTTTACAAATAAGTGGGATGTTCTATGTGGGTGACTGCATATAGGATGTACCAGGAATAATACAGTGCTTTGTTTGGAGAACCAACACAAAACACTTTAAGTTGCCTGTAGAACATCCTGTAACAATTTGGGATTGTTTTCATTTTTGTGTTTTAACTGAAATACATGTTTAAGATTCTTTTAATGGATTTAGAATCTAGAAATGTTTATTAAAGAGCTTATTTTTGCTAGCTTGTTTCACATGACATAGAAATGCTAAGAAGAGGATGATTTTGGTTCAGATTTAGACGAACAGCTTCTGAGCTTCTGTAAAAGCAGCTGAAGAAGGAAACAAATTTTAAAAAAACCCTATTGCTACATAAGATAAATATTTGGTACTAATCATGGTCATTTTATTTTTACTTCTACATCCAATGCACAACAAAGAATAATGGTTTATGTGGGAATTGCACAAAACAGTCACTCAATGCCCTTCTGCCAGTTATGGGGTACTGACATAGGAAAAGAAAGTGAAGATGGTAGGGCAACAGGGAAAAGCAATGTGGAAAAGCTGCATGGTATGTTGATCTCAAAACTAAGGAGTCTGAATAAGCATTAGGTAATTGTTTCCCAGGAAAAAATGCACACATACAAAACACATTAAAAATAGGGCTTTTTTTTCCCAACAAACATATGTGTATCAGTCCAGAAGCAACAATCTCACATTACTCAGACAAAATCCTAAACTAATCTCCTTATTATATAGAATGAGGAAACCTGGCAGGAACTCAGACCTTGGCTTTCCCTGCACCAAAATTTACACCACATTGCTTTGGTAACACTTTCTTTGTGTGGCATGCTCCTGAGTAAAGTCTTGATTTTGCCACATGAAAGGTGATCCTGCTGCTATTGATATTCTCCTTAAGAGTTTGTTCCTGATTTTAGAGGAAACAACACAAAGTCCCCAGAGGAGCAAAGTGCATTCCTCATCACTGGCTTATGGGAAGAATTAGTACTCAGGAACATAACCTACTGCAGATCAAGAGACCAATTCATTAACTTTTGACAAAGTGACACTGTTACTGGAGTATCAACATAAAAGAAAACAGCTTTTATTTTCTACTACTGAAAATTATAATTAAATACACTTCATGTAACATTTAAGAATTGTAAATACAAGTCACACCTTTGGTTTAAGTCTAGCACTGTAATTTCACCATTGAGAATGTATGCCTATGGAATAGCTTGTTTATTATTAATTTTGTTTTAAATTTCTGTTAATGCATTTCCCAACTGAAGTTAAAAGGTAATGTGATTTTTGCTGTCTGAGCTGGGAGATGGATTAAGAGCTACAAGTATTAATCATTAGTACCAATGGTAATAACAAAAATAAGAGAACCGACATTAATAAGAAATTAGTTTACGCTGGACAGTACGAATATAACAAAGTATAACTGAAATGCAAATCTAGCCTGTTGTGCCTGCCTTTTGATATCTGATATAATCTAGGAAAAGATGCACACAAAAAACATCATAAGACACTTTCAAAATCCAGAGTTGTTAATTTAGGAAGACTTGTTTTGTGAGTCAGACTTCCTAATTTTTATTATTTCTGTAAAACTGACCTAACATGCCTGCTCATTTACACAAACTGATGTTTTTGTTTACAGATAAGATGAAATACAAATATTTTGCATGACTAATTTGTTTGAATGAAAATTACTTTTTTGAATGTTTGGGGTTTTTCCCCTAGTAACATGTTATGTTCACTAAACATAAAATCAAACTTTGGTTTGTTACCATTAAAAAGGAACATAAATGCATCATTATCACTAGACTAATATAACCCTATTATCATTTTATTAGATAAACAGTGACAATGTTGTGTTTGTAGCAGCCTCTAGAGATACAATAAATCTAGTAGGGGAATGTGAGCCTGGTCCAAGACAGATTAAATGTAGAGAACAGGAATATAGTTCCCAGTAAACAAACACTTTGAGGTCAGGAGATCATTCTTGCTCAGCTGTTCTTCATAAGCCCTATTGGAAATAACTTTCATACCATCACTGAGTATGTTCCTTGCTACCTAATAGTACCAAAGGCTGAGTACAGTTGTGATAGCAATGATTTCTAAGTGAAACACTGAGTGTAAAATAATTGAAACCTAACATGAAAATGAATATATAAATGGAAAATCAGGATGATGTTAGATATCCTCTGAGTGCAATTCGTAAAATGTTTTCTCTTTTGTGGGAGAAAACCCATCCCATTTGGATGATTATTACCATTAACAAATGAGCTGATTTGGCCCCAGCAACCTCATTAGTAATGTGACAAAAACTAACTGTATTTGAATTAAGAAAAAATTACTAGGAAGAATATTCAGTCAATGAACTCTCCCCTGCCTGTTGAGTAATTGCCACAGAACGGGGACCACAAGTCAACAAAGGTCTGGGAAGGAGAGAGAGAACTACAGATTGAATTTGCTTTTGGCGTATCTCCTATCAGGCAGAAAAATGCTTGGATTCCGGGAATGCTAAAATAAAGATATCAATGTGTGGTTTATTATGGGTGAAGTTCTCAAAAACTATTAAGATAACTGTGTTTTGCAGACTCCTACATCCATCATCCAATTTAATGGAAAAGCTGCACTACTTAAAGGCTGTGTAAGTAAGAGATACTGTTGACAAGCTCAGTCAGGCCTCAGTGGTAACATCTAAGGAGAAAGTTTCATAAAGCCTTAAAAAGTCTCCTTCAGCAGACACAGTATATTCAAAATATGCAGATATGCAGACCAAGTGCTGCCCCCTGACATATCCCAGCAAAGATAACAGAAATAAACACTGTAAAAACAAATTTTAACCATGGTGTTTGTGTACAAAACACTTATTACAGGCCAAACAGATCCTTTGCCATGCAGTGGACTAAAGCCATGTGTCATGGCTATGACGTTACTGTGTTTTCAAAAGAGGAAGAGTTGTTATCCATATTAATAATGGAAATTTGATTTAGATTGAAAGATTCCAGTTTCAAAACATGCAACCACACTTCAGACAACACTGCTAACTTGGCTACATTATAATGTAAAATATTTATTAGCAAAAGGGAGAGCCATTTATTGAATATGTTTCTTTTTGTAGAAAGTTGTAGAAATGTAAGCATTGCGTATTCTGCCATTAAAAAAATTTCCTTATACAAGGAAATTAATTTGGGAAATAGGAGGAGGTTTGAAAGTTGTATGATAAAAATAAATTTGCATTTCTAAATGGTGCTGATTGAATAAAACCATAAAGACTGCATTTTTTTCTGTATGTAAATTTAACAAATAACAAATCCAGCATATTCTTCTCTGTAAAACGTTAAGACACAACAGAATAACAAATCATCAGGGGAATGAATTAAAGATGAATTTTCATTTTAGCACTCTGCTTCCTCATAATTGGTTTTCACATAATGTATGTAACAATGTGGTCTTTTTTTTTTTTTTTCATAGAATGTAAGAACTCATAACGTAGGAGTTTCAGAACTCAAGCAGGAGGAGAAGGTAAGAACCTAGACTCAAGATCTATTGACTGAGAAATTTCCTGTACAAATAACATGAGAGCTTTAGCATTAATATGAGGACTCAGACATCTTTAGATCCTTTCAGAGAAACATATGCTATTATGAGAAAACAGGAAAGCTGCCAAGCTTCTTGCAGATACAGTACACACACGTCTGTGCTCTGTCAGCAGTGGCAGCCAGTGCTGAAGGGGGACCCAGAAGGGGATACAAGAAGCACACTCTAGGCTCCAGTGGAAAGTGCCTTTCAGTCCCTCAGGATTAAGCACTGTGCCCTGAGGTACAAGAATTTTTAAATCTCACTGTTTGTTTGTTTCCTGCCATAAGCAGTTTTTCTTTCTCTGAACACAAAATGTTGGTCATTTGGGAGCTTCCTGTTACTCTCAGATAGCAAAGATAAAAGGCTGGGAGAAACAGTAAATCTCCTAAAGCATACCAAACAAAAGTATTTACCTGTTCTATATCTGCTAAGATTTAAGTGACACCTACTCAGTGATCATTTACATGCAGTTCTGAGTATGCCAGTAAGAGGTATGCTAGAGGGGAAAAAAACCCTTGCAAACATCATAAATAAGAAATGAAACACTCCCCCAGACCTGGGTCTCCAGTGCACATATATTAATTACACACCAGAGGGTAAAGACTCAGTATGTGCAAGCATTTAATTCATTATTTGCATTTATTAAAAACATTCCTTTTCAGTTCAACAATACAGTAACCCAACAGTGAAGTAAGAGCAATTCAAATGTGCTCATTTACAGACATGCGGTTTCTTGTGCCCATTGTACAGTGCAGCGCTGCCAAGTCTCACACCTTAGGAGTAAGCTCCTGCTCTCTCCTCTGTCACACATGTGCGTACACACACATACAAAATTTACATGTCTGCCCTCACCTATACTCTTTTGGGAAAACTCTCGAATTTCATCAATCTCACTCTACAGATTTAAAAATCCTGGCAGCTTTTGAATAGCTTTTCTTCATCAGCTGCAATTAAGTGTTGGAAAAGAAATCCAAAATACACAAAGAGAAAACTTCTCCTTAAGAGGAAATGTTAGCAATAGTATGGGATTTCTAATATGTTCCAAAGTTTTGCCACACCATCTTACTGGAAGGCCAGGTCTGCATGCCCTGTGATTAGATTTTCTTAAACACCAGGCAATTCAGTGTTGTCAGCCATAACATAAAACATTATTTATAACTATTTAACTGTTTTAAGAGTATAGTTAAATCGTTCTGCAACACGATCTTAACAAAGTTGATTAAGTGTGCTTTACAACATGACCAGAAAGAGCTTCCGATCAGTGACATCGATATATATATTTTACATCTCACGTGGCCCATACTTTTAAAAGTTGGAAGTGTTGAAATAAGAGTCAAACCCAAATGAAATCAAATCATTAGAACTGAAGTGTTTCCTTACCACACTTCATCAATATCATCACGACACACCAATACACTGAATATCCACAACATAAAGTACCTTTCTCTGGTAATAAACCCTAGAAATAAATAATTTTTCTGTGACTCATATGAAGCAAAGATGGGCCTCAGGAGGGGAATTTAGGGCTGGTTACAAAACTCATCATGGGTTTGGTTCAGGTTCTAACACAGAGAGTAAACAGAAAAAAATGTTAGGCTCTGGATCTGAATAAAAGTTCACATATATCCAAGGTTAAACAGATGTGATAGGGACTCATTTATAATTTCAAGGTTCTAAATTATTAAAGGAGCCCACAGATTTAAAAAGATAGTATAGTTATGAAAATAGCAAATGTTTTCCAAACACGCAAGACTCTGTTCCCTGGGAGTCTGTGATTGCTCTGCAATTCTGGTTAACTGCTTACAGTTTTTGTTCCTCATTCACTTCATGCCTCAAGAGGAACCAGTCTCATTCTGGCAATGACTCAATGTAACTACAAAGAAGAATTCTTATATCCCAGACTAAATTTCAAACTTCCTTGGAACCTAGTAATGTTCAAATCCAATTACTGCATACACATACATTTTTACTTTATGTAATATTTCTGTCAAATCCACAATCATAATTTGCCATTGTATTTTTGTCCTCATATTTATGCACTTCAGAAATTAAGAGCCTATGGAGAGGGTTCATAGACCAGCTTTTTATTTCGAAATGAATACCTGGTAGAATGTATTTGACATATATGCTTTGGGAATTGTGCATATAGACACATAAAGAGAAAGAACAGGTTCTTTTTTTTCAGCCTGAAGAAGAGAAGGCCTCAGGGAGACCCTATTGCTATCCTATCTACAACCAGCTAAGCAGATCTAGAAGAGATGGAACTCAACTCTCTTCAGAGGTGCCCAGTGAAGGAACAAGAGGCAAGAGACAAAACTGGAACATGGGAAATTCCAATTCCATATAAAGGAACTTTATTACAATGAGTGTTTTTAAACACTGAAAGAGGTCTTTTAGGTGACAGTAGAATGTCTCAAACCTTGGAAACATTCGAAATGTGGGTGTCAAGGCCTTGAGCAAAGTGGTCCTCTGAGCTGCTCTGGACATTCCTTCTAGCCCACGTGGTTTTAATTATACGAAAAAAAAAAGTATTATTAAAAATATACTTGACATTTTCCACTTTGCTTCTTTTAAAAATGTCCAAATATTGGCTGAACTTTGATACATATGATACACATGAAAAGTATCCCATTTGTGGTAAAATACTAGCTTGAATAAAATAAGTTTCGTTTTACTGAAATCAGTGGGGTTGGAAAGCTGAAAATCAAGCAGAAGGAGATGAGGTTATTGCCATCACACCCATAATAAGCTTTTCTAATTGAGTTAGTGTGTTAGCATTAGAGAATCTCACAAGAGTAAGGATTTGTTAGAAATGGTGATATCAAACTTTTTTTTTGTTTTGAATATTTTGTGGAGAATGTAGACAAAGATAGAAAAATAGTGGGGTTTGTTTCATTTTGGTTTTTTCTGCTCAAGAGAAAGTTTTCTAAAAGATTTATATCATATGAATGAATTTCAGGAGATAATAGCTGACTAAAAATTTCAGACTTATTAAGGCACTCAACCATTAATTCTCAGAGCAAGTACAAGTTTCATAATTTCCAGTCAGATTTTCTTGATTCTAATCTTTGTTTGCACAAGTGCAACATTTGGGTCAAGTCTTTCACTTCTCAAAGAGGTGATGCACATGTTTCTGTAAAATATCTATGAATTGCAGAGAGATAAGATTGGCATCCAAATATAGCATACAAATACATACATAAGAACACTTACTAAACCATTTATTTTAGTAAGAAACATTAATTTGAATAATTGAATATATTATAAACATATTATAACCATTATATATACGTAGTATATATAACAGAGAGTTTAAATATAGAGTTTAAGAATATATTTTTCTGAAAATTGATATAAGTACTAGAAAAGACAAGATTATTCTTGATTTATTTGTTCTAATATTTACCCTGTACACATGACAAGCATCTATAGTTTATCTCTTTCATATCTATCAAGCAACAGAAATAATAATACTGAATTATGAGTCACCCATAATTACCTTTTCTGACTGAATGAACATTTATTATGTGAACATGGAAATACCTCAAGTTTCCTAAAAAACCCATTATGGGGAAGAAGTCTTTTTTAAAAAGTCAGGAAACAGAGTTTGTTTGTTTGGTTTTTCTTTCCCTCCCCCAGACATTCACTGTAAAAACTTTGTTAGCTGCCAAAGAAAATCTTTATTTAAAATTTCCCATCACATTCCCATAAACCTGCATTATAATGCCTTTAAATGAAAGCAAAACTACATAGTCTCATGAAGATTGATATTTCCCAGCTAGTGACTGTAAACTCTGAGTTCTTCCTAAGTCCCAGCCCAGACAAGAGTAGTGTCTTGTGACTCTTAGACAGCCCTTTATCACATTGTACAGAGCAAAGAGCAGCAAGAAGAAGACATGGAAGGTTGAGATAAGAAGAAACGGCTCTTCCTACTTCCTTAGAAATATTGATTGCTTTTCTGAACAACATACTGGTTTAATTTTCCACTACAAAAATTCATCCAGTCTTACAGGAGAGATTGCTATACTGTCACTTCCCGTGTCATTTAAAATGATCAGTTAGTATTAAGCAGGGAATGTATTGCTTTGCAGGGAAAAATTGATTATATGGATGGTATAAGAGATTATTAATTGTGTCTACAAATCAAAGGATTACTTAGTAACCTGTGATATACCTGAAGACATTAGACTGTTTTCAGAAACAAGAAGAGCAAGTACAATGAATAATCTCAATTATTTAAAAGGGCAGTTTCTATGCTCTAGCTTAGTTTCATTTCTCCTAGGATTGACCATGAGAAAGCTGGTCAACTTGTAAAAAATCTAACTCAATAGTTTTAATAATGAATCCTGAATGTAATATTAATTCAAATAGCACCGTATCTCTCCACATAACTCATTTGTTGAAAATACACATGAAAACATATAACAAAGGTAGCGGCAAAGAGGAAAAGATGATCTTTGGGACAGTTTGTGGTGGCAATCAACACTGGTTGCACTGGGACGAGTCCCACATACCAGTGATGGGTACTCATCACCGTTCTTTTTTGTTCTGAACTCTGGTAAGTGGTCTGTGACCTGCTTTTGGATGAAAGCCAAGTGGAGGCAGCGAAATAGCTGTGAGCGTAGTTGGAGGAGCCTTACTGCCCAAACCTTTTAAATCTAGACCGTATTAAAACTATCGAACGTAATAAAATCTATTAATCCTGTATAAACTTGTGGCAACTAAAGTGATTAAGGTGGCGGAGTCACCATCCCTGACGGTGTTCAAGAACGGGCGGGACGCGGCGCTTAGTGCCATGGTCTAGTTCCCAAGGTAGTGACTGGTCAGAGGTTGCACTCAGTGATCTCAGCCAGTCTTGTCCACCCTCAGGGAGCCTCTGGTTCTGTGTTTCTCTGAATCACGCCAAGTGTGGCGGGATGTGCTCCGGTGGAGGTCCGCCTGCGCACCCCAGCAGGGCCGCGCCCGAGCTCCGACGGGCGCCCTTATCGCACGCCCCACTGCCCTGGGAAGACCTGCAAAGGCGGGGACATTAACAGTGGCTACTCACGAGGTGCGAGCACGCCCACCTTGTGGAAAAGGAACGGGGGAGATGATTTAATCGGGCTATGTGAGTGCGACAGAAGCGATGTTGCAATCACGGACACGCGGGAGGGGAGCGCGGTACGGAGGGGACCGCAGCACAGCCCCGCACAGGCCGGGCAGCGCCGGCCGGCCCGGGGCGCTCGGCCGCCGAGGGCGTGTGGTGTAGGAGGGGGGAATAGCGCCGGAGGTGCTGGCCGCCCGTCAGTCCGCCCGCAGCCGCGTCCCGGCCCGCCTCCAGCCGGGTGCCCGCCGTGTCCCGCCCCGCGGGCACGGCCGGGTGGAAGTGACGCGGCGGGGCGGGCG
>VXAU01004996.1:564419-592479 GCA_013399695.1 Formicarius rufipectus | reverse complement strand
GTCCTGCTTTTGTTCTTCCTGCCCGACGGGCTTTTCCACTTTTTCGCCGTCCTTTTCGCTGCGTAAAACCAAGCGCGTCACTCAGCCTCCCCGTGGGAAGCGCTTGTCATGTCGGTAATGAAGGCTGTGCGTAGCTCTTCCTCCTCCTCCTCTCCTGTTTCCTAACCGGTAGCAGTGACTTAAGCAGGCAGGCAAGCACCCAGCATGCCCCTACACTGCGCTTGAACTGTAAGCAGATCTCAGCATCACCTAAGCTCCGGGGATTTTCCTGCTAGGCAACAGTAATCCCAGATGATTGTGCTGGTCTGCACAAGTTCAGATTTGTAACAGTTCTGCTCCGAGCTTGGAAACCAGGCTTTTTGTACTGGCTCCAACTAAGGAACTTTCACAGGTTCTCCTGCTACTCAGCTGTGGCAGCTGGCAACTGGTGTGCAGAAATGAGTGTGGTGTTAGTTTGTTTGTTTATTTATTTATTTAAATATGTGCTTAGGCTAAACTACACCATTTTAAAAATAGGCTTATTAGAAAAAAATTTTCTTTTTTTGTTAGTAATGCTTTGCTAACTGTTTTTGTACTTACTCTGATTAGTAAAAGCTGAAGCAGTATTTCATGTCAATGTTATTTGGCTAATTTACTGAGTTAATAAAATGCATTAATTTGTTACACTTGAAAGTAACTAAGGTTATTCTGTTTCTTTTAGAATTGTAGAAACTGCTGCTGCATATTATTTAGAGTTCTGAGTGGATTTGAGTGTTGTCCTGAATGTGATCCTCTGTTTTGAGATGTGTGGGAGTTCTCAGGGGTTTACTATGCTGTAAAATTTTCTACTCTCTTTTGAACTCTGAGGCTGCATAACTGATAGGATTTATGTGTACCCTATTGTCTCTAGAAAACTGTCTTTTGATCTCAGTTTCTTGCTTGTGTAAGTTGTTGCTTTTCCTATTGCTCTTCATAAGTTTGATGTTTTGTCTTATAACTTGTGCTGTTCAGCATACAGAACTGTTTTTTATTTAACATCTGATACATTGAAATAATGTCATGGCTTCCTGTATGTTCTTCATGTGTTATACTAAATCGGGCAGTAATAAGCTTAAAACATTGCAGGCTTACAAGTAAAAAAGCCCTCTGTTTACTTTTCCCTTGTTTTTAATGATGAACACCTCTTTATGTTAGAGTGCATTTTATTTCAGAAAACACAAAGTCTTTGTTACTTTTTAACCAGTGAAATTTTAAAAGGCTATAGGAAATACACAAACAGCTTTTAATCTTTGAACTACGTGAGACTTGACCGTGGCCTGTCCCGTTTTGGTTTCCACATATATCTTCAATGAAAATATCATATTATGTCACACCCTTTGCAATTACTTCTTTCAAAATGCAGATTTGCTGGGTCAGTATGAAATAACTTTTCACAGCTATTGCAAGAATAGGATCGTTTATCTTTCTAGAAATGTTAGATACATAAGACCCCAACCCTCCTAATATCAAATGTTTTCACAAAATTGTGATTGTACGCTGAAACCAGACACTTGAATTTTCACAGTTGCCCAATTCAATATTTGTCAGATATTGCTGAATCCAAGGAAAGGATATTTTTGTTCTGCTTGTGAAGCATCCTGTGTTGCTGAAATTTATAGTACTGTGTATCCTGAATGAGGTGGTGAATGGAAAGCACTATGAAAAGCTTTTGTACTCCAACTGTTTAGTGTTAATCCCTCAAACTGCATGCATACCTCAATGTTCCTGCTATCAATGCAGTCCATTGTTTATGGAAATGAAGCTGAACACCCTTATTTGTTACAGTGAGAATAGTAAAAATGGAGGCAGGAGAACTCTTTTGAAGAAGTGGAGAGAAAAGTCAACCCAAACAAACCTTCCTGTTCAGATAAATTTTCTTCTCTGAAAATAGAACTGTGATACTTCTACTGAGAGGGAAAGAAAAACTTAATCTATAAAAATACTGTGAAAAGCATTGAGCACTATGGATTCTGAGAAAAGTTTAAAGCGGGAACCTACAGAACTTTTGTTTCCTCCTTCTCTACCAGTGTCTAGAACCATTAAGAATATTTCATTAAGTTAGAGACCTGTTTTGTTTTCCCACCACAGCATTTATTTTCCAATTTCTGCCACTGTGTCTGAGATAGAATACTGGGGTCATTCAGCTTTCTCTCTGTCTTGATGTCATTGCTGAAATGACTGCTCTTTTCTTCTGAGCGGTGATTGTTTTGGAGTGATGCTGAGGCAGTGCACTTTAGGGAATTTAGTCTGTGATTATCTGTTTTCAGAACAGTGGAACCAGTTCTTAGGTTTTTCTGTCTTGTGTATTTCAACTAGATTAATTTTTGTAACTTGATTAATTTTTCCACTGTGTTGAAGTATCAACTTCTACAATTTTGTTACAGGTCAATCATGTCATCCTTTCAAGAAGTTCCGTCTTCTACTAACCCTTTGCAGACTTCCAATTTTGCACATGTAATTTTTCAAAATGTGGCGAAAAGTTATCTTCCAAACACGCATCTTGAATGTCACTATACGTTGACCCAGTTTATCCATCCTCATCAGAAGGACTGGGTTGGTATTTTCAAGGTAAGTGAAGCTTGTTCTGTTGTTACTGTTCAAATGTTTGCTGTCTCACTTACCAGTTGAAAAAAATAAATCCCAGCAACAGTAAAAGCTCTTTCATAAACTTTAATTTGAACATCACTTAAGTGGTGTATTGGTTCCTGCTGTTAGAGTGTAAGTTTTGTAACAAAGACCATACTGGAGCTCAAAACTATAGGAATGAGTATGGGTGAAGTCTGCTGGAATAAAGGGAAGGTGAGATGCAGAGCTGTTGTGCAGAATTTAATGGAGGTGATTTGAGGAGAGATGCGTGGTCACAGAGTGACGTTGTGAACAGGACTATGTGAATGAGACAGACTAAGTGTAAAATGTGTCTGGAAAGAAGGAACACCAAGATGGAGATGTCCTGACACACATCCTTGACTAATTGTTGTTGCTAGAATAAGCTGAACATTATAGATCACTAAAATTATTGAAAACAGGCTCTTGAAAAAATGAGTGAGGCTACCCCTCCAAACATATTTGGAGATATTTTTAAAGGTTAGTAAAGCTTCATTAGAAGAATGGGATTAGAAATGGATTAATTCTTATATTTACTTCTATTCAGGACCTTGATCTGTGTTTCTTTGTCAGTATAGCTCCTAATAGATGATGCTTAAATTATTTGTATGATTAAAAGAAGTTTGATTGAGGTTTCAAGGAAGTGGGGAGGGCATAAAGGTGACAGACTAATTTGTTACTGGAGGATCTTTCCTGTAGTACTGTGCCCACTGTTTAAGAATGTAAAAGATTGACTTCATTGTAATCTGCAGATTATCAATGGATTGTTAGTCTTTATTCAAGGCAAATTGCTCCTCAGCAACACAGAAGTACTGTGCTCTATAACAAAGCAGAAGCATTTTTAATGTTGTGTCCAGTGACTATACAGTCACAAAGCTGTGTAAAGGAGGCATTAACTTAAAAGCAGGCATATTTCTCTCGGGGGGTATTTTAAAAATGTGTATATATAATCTTAATTATTTGCAAATTTTTGCAATTAGTGTAACTGAGCTCACTGCAGTATTTAGTTAGTGGAATGAATGAAACTTCAAAAGTAGTTTGTATCAAAACTTTAGAGTGCTGTTTGTATTACACATAAGCATCTTGAAATTATTTAAATGTAACTTCAGAAGTGAATGAAGTGACTTTGTCTTTTTGGTCTAAGTGAGGCAGGCAATCAGACAGGACCCTAAAATTACTAATTAGGAAAAGTTAGAAGCATGAAACAGTTTTTCAGTGATTATGTGAAATGCTGTTTACAGTGTACAGGTATCTGATTTCATCTTGGCTGTGATGATAGCTTTCATGAACTATTCAGGTGTGAGTTTTTATTCTGCTTTAACAGTAGAAGGTAATACAGCTTTAGCAACCATTTGAGGAACATTTTGTGCTGACATAAGATAGTACTACTGCTGACATATCTTTTACACAAAGTGTCTTATTTCTTGTGCTTCCACCCCTTTATGTGACACACAAATCAGGGAATTGATTGAGCTTAAGACCAACATTTTGTGACTGGATTTTTAAAATTGAATGCCCAACCAAATTTCTAGTTCACCTAATTCTCATCAGCACGAGGGAAGGAAGCATTTCGAGATGGGAAAAGAATAAAAATAGCTTTCTTTTTGTGACTGTGTCAGCTTATACTATGTGTTATGGATATACTGACTTAGTGCAGTTGCAGTACAGGGGGTTAAATGGAGCCAGCTAAGTGTATCTGTTTCTACATATATATATATATATATATATATATGTAATGTTTACAGTAAAATAAATTGTGAAAGTGTAGTCATCTTGGGATAGATAATAGAAGTTGTACTATACTGTGATCTGAATGTAAAAATGAATGACTTCTAGAGAACTAACTGTTCATGGACAAACCTGGAGGTGGCTTGAAAACTGATGAAAACAGATAGGGGTTTTATAATTTACCTTTCTAAAACACATATGAAGGATGCGAGGCATATTTAGTAAAGCGATTCTGTGCTTGAAAAAAGACAAAAGCAAATATTCATTAATTATGAGAACAATAATTAATGACCTTCAGTATTGGCCTAGTATACAAAAAAAGTGGGGTTTCTGTGAGAGGACTCAAAGCATAGATTCACAGCCTGTTCATATAGAAGGAATAAAGTTCACATTGTCCTTTTGAAGATTATAAATTGCTTAGAAAACAAACCTGTTTAAGCTGGTGTCATCTAACCTTTGCCTGAAACTGCACAGAAAGTAACTAGTGTTGGAATACTGAATACTGAGTGTAAGGAAAAGGCACCTAGTTTAAAGTCAGCAATAAAAAGCCCCCAACAAACAGTGGTGATTTCAGATTGGTATAGAAAATAAGTCTGGAAAAGACTCTCCCTTCCCCCTGTGGACATTGTGTTGGTTTTGGTTCTAATGTTGATTTTTGTTGAATTATAGGGAACAGTGGCTTCTAGTGTATTCTGTCCTGTGTTTGCTCAACTGGTTAGATAAGAATTTTTTTATTGAACTGAAAAAAAATCTATATATACCTTTTTAAGTAAATGGTTTTCATTTGGGTTGTAAGTGCAAGTACATTTCTTCAGCAATGTTGTCTTGATTGTTATTTGTATCCTTATTGTCCTTGTTTTGCTAGTCCAGCTGTTAGTGCAGCTGCACAGTGAAAAGGATCAGCAGAGTGATCTCCCAGGAAAATACAGCTCCTCCTCCACCAGCTTTTAACATCCTATTTCACAACTGGTTTGGTTCTTCAGCTTGATCACTGTGTGACGCAATGGGCAACTGTGCTGACATCACTCTGATGGGAACAATGGAGCTGGGGAGATGTGTGGGAGAAGGGCTATGCCTACTTTATTGGCATGGCTGCCTAATGTGAAATGGCAAGCTTCTTTTTCAGACTTTTTTAGAATTCTCTTCTTAATAGATTTTACCAACTTTGCTGCATATGCTGTAGATGAAATGTGATTTTTTTTGGTTTTTTTTTTTGTTTTTGTCTTTGTGATTCCCACCATAAGTCGCTAAATGTTGAACTTCAGTAGTGCTGAGCGTAGGGTGCTTTGTGGTGGTGGTCGTAGTTTTAAAATGGTTCCCAAGAAAGTAATTTTCTGTTTTTTAGAAAAATGCAAATCCAGTTTCAGAAACTGGAAGAGTAATGTTTCATACAGGAGAATTATTTCAGATACGTCTAGTTTGTAACAAAATTGGTATATCTAAATGCATACACTAATTTCAGGATTGGATGTCTGGCAAAAACTTGGAGATGGTGGGAAATACAGTAATGAATATGTCACCTTTCACAGCAGAAGTTATGAATATGCAGGTGTTATTTTTGTATATATTCATCCGTCGCTTTCTCACTTGTCCCCTACAAGAGGAGAGTCAGGAGCAGGTTTTGACTCAGTCTTCAAATCTGTTGTCTTTCACTGCACCTGTGTGTTGTTTGCTTTTTGACATTCTGGAGAGTCATTTGTAATGAAGTGCCAGAACATCTCGATCAGTTAACATCCTTGCTTGTTACCATGAAAAAAAAAGGTCTTCTTTCAGAAGAGTACTGGTCTAGTACTTGACATGTACATCCTGAGCTTGAGTCCCTGTTCAGGTAGTTTTCTGAGAACTAGAATTCGAGCTCAGCTTTCCCTCTACTGAGGGTTTCTGTGTAGAAGAATCTGATGGTTCCTAGTGTGGAGTCAAAGGCGAGAAGACTTAGCATTCTTGACTGATTTCATGGGAGATCCCTACTCCCAGAGTAATCCAAGACCAGTGTCCCCTCTTTAGCTCTGTTCATTTCTGATTAATCAGAATCTGGAGAGGTCTTGAGAGTAATCCAAATTTAAACCTTTGAAATCAGGAAAAATAACTGATATGTGCACTACATCTGGTTGCAAAAGTGGTCTGCCTGTAGGTAGTCTCAATTTCCGGCTTAGGAAGTCTACATCTTGTGACTGTATTTCACAGCAAAGTGAAATAATCATATGGCTGAGTGATATTTTTTGCGTTATTAATGCATAATGTCCAGGTTTGCAGAAGTGTTTGAAAAATCTACTTGGTTTTTAGGAAGCTGTGCTTACCCCTCTGTCTAGAGCACACTGCAAATGTCTCCAGTGTTCAGTATACAAGAGAGGCAGGTTTTCTATCCATCTCAAAGCCACAAAGAAAGAATTTTACAGGCGCTATAAAGATACTGTGTCAAGGGAGTAGAGTTAAAAGTGTAGGTGTTTGTGGGCTATTTCATAATACTTTGTGCATCTCTGAGGATGTAGTTTTGCTGAGGCCAGCATCTTGGGATGACCCAAGATACCAACAGGTAATCAGTCTTACATTTACTGAGCTAATGATCTTGCTGTGTTTATTAATTAGCTATTTCATCAAAACTTCTCTGTTCCTCAGTTCTAGCTGATACAGTTTTCTAAGTAATCTACATCACTATTCTCCTAGAGTGTTGGCAAGTTGTAGGCATGCTTTGGTGTTGACTGTCTCAGTGTACCCCTAGAGAAGAAAGGGAACTCTTTTAATGTCCACATTTTTAATACTCACACCTTAAAATTTGTGATCTAATGTTCTGGTAACTTAACATATGAATAAACTGAATAACCAGTATTGGGAAGATCTTAGTAACTTATTTGAAAACAAAAAGTGCCTGCGTACTCTGGAAGAGTATTCAGTATTTAGGAGATCACATCTAAGCTATTACTTGTGCAGTGGTGCAGTAGCTGTATCTACATGCAACTTAATTTCAGTCTTTTCAATGTCCTGACCTACAGCAGACCTCAGAATTAAATTGTCTATGGTCAAAAACTTTCGTAACATGCTTTAACATTATATTTTATGACACTGGAGGAGTAGCTTGGTATTTGTATTTTATCAGGGCAATAAGGATATATTTTTGAATAGTACTCTGGGTTCTTTAATCTCCTTTGGACTGCAGATAATGGTACAGCTTGTGCAAGTCATTTCATTATCCTGATTTTGTTGTAGACTGATAACTAAAAAAATACAACAATTACTTCCATATATACAGATCATGTTATGAAGTTTAATGCAACATCTGGATGTGTTATTGACCATGTGTATACAGAAATACCATTTTTCTGGCACAGAATCATCACTTCACAGCTAGCCATGATAGATACAGGAATGTACAGTAGACAGTATGTCCTGATGTTAGAATAGTTAGGAGTAGAATTACTGGAATTCAGAATGTTTTGGGAATTGCTGTATTTGTGAATTAAAGTGATTCTGTTGGTTTCTGGTTTACATTCTTTGGAAAGACATGTAAATAATCCTTAGCTTAAAAAAAAAAAAGTCTATGGCAACATTATTGCTGTTTCTGTAGTACATGGAGCGAAGGATAATCTGGGTTTGTGTGATGTTACCTTTGACAACAAATTTTGCCGTTTTATTCCAAGTGTCATTAATTTTCTAAATATATTTGATATGGTAGGTTTGTGTGGTTAGAGACAGAATGTGCATAACAGAGTAGTCAGTAGCTGGTAACAATTTTGAAGTCAGAGACTCTGCTAATTTATTGTTCTCATGAGATGTGACGGCAGGGGAATAGTTCACTTAAATACCACCCACCCTTTTTTAATACATTTTCATGCTTATCTCCTAAGGTAAACGATAGCTTTGTTGCTCTTTGATCTGTCATAACATTTTCTTGGGCAGTCATTTACATATGTAGCAAGTTTTCTTTTAGAGAATTCATATTATTTCTGTATTTGTTTTGATTTATATCTAATAGAGAAAGTTGATCCTATGGTCTAGGCTCTTGGTCAATGTCACTTTGACACATTCCTCTGAACTATGAGGTAGAAATACAACCAACAAGAGATGATCATAACATAGGATCCTGATAGTAGCTTTATGTTGCAACAAATACCATATGTTCTCAACAGCCCAAGTTAAAAGATTGCCTGTACGTGTTTGTAACATTCAGCAGAGATTGGCTTCTTGAAGTCTGGGAATGAGAGAACATTTTAAGATTACAGGCTTTCATAAAGAGTCTAGAGTACTTTGCAGCCATCTTGTACCCAAGAATATCTCAGCTTTAGGGCTCTTGTTCTCTTAATAAATTTTAATTCTAGTGTGAGTAGTGAGGTGATGTTTGAAGTAAAGTCTTAAGTGTCTTGGTCTGAGGTAAGGCAGAATTGCATGTGTGCAATTCATGTATAAGGTGACCACAGACATACTAAAAAAATCCCGTGGTTTAACTTAATTGTTTACTTATTTTAAAATGTTTATGCTTGAATGTTATTAGAATACACTGAATACTTGACGTATTTTTCCCTCATGTCAGTGTTCTGAAATTTTTTGTCGAGTTTGATTCTTTCATAACTGGCATCTAGATAACCTTATTTGCTGATGATGCCTGTGGTCAAAAGTGTATCGCATCAGTGACGTGTCAGTGTTAACAGTTAACTCTCAGTAATTTTGCCTGGTATGAGCTGCACTGCCCCCAGATGTTTTAATTTTTCCATCTGTTTGTTGTCTTAGAATAACTTGATGTTTGTAGCTGCCTGTAGTGGATTGCTATATGCTACAGTAGCATAGGCACTACTGTGACTTTCAAGTAGTGTTATGTTAACTCAGGGTTATGGCCTGCTTGAAGGGATCACTTCCTTTGATACTGGGCCCAGTGGCATTTTGTTTAGACACTCATATTATCTGTGGTTTGAGTCAAAATAACTTTTTCTTATCATGTGAAACATGTAAAGGCTGTTGACTTACTGTTATCAGTAGTAATTACACTATGTGACATACATCCAGAGCCTTATCTATTGACTTAAGTTTTGCTTCTTTCAGAGGTAGCATATTGTCTTCTTGCAATGCTTAGGGTACTTTGCCAAATCACTTTCTGAATTACAAAAGAGGCGTGATTTTTACTCTGATAAGGTTTGTGGTTGGGTTTGTGACTTTTTTTTTTTAAATTTTTTTTCCTATTTGTTTAACTGGGTTGTATTAGGTATTTACAGTCAAGGCCTACTGATTATGCCAAAGTTTGTTCAGCTAAACAAGAGTTTCCTGAGTTTGTCTCTTTGCCCTGTTGATGTTGTATTCATAGGACAGGAACTGCTAATGCAGCAGAGTGAATGCTGCTGTCTTCCAGCTGTGTAACAGCCTTCTGTTACACAGGCCAGGGAACAAAATGACAAGTGAGCTCCCCTTACAGTGGTCTTTCTTTAGAGCACTCTGTCTCAGGATTGAGTTGACTGACTTTACAAAGGCATTACAAAAGGAAAGAAATTTAAAAAATGCAAGAACATGAAAGCATTTATTTTTCATGTTCATCTGAAACTTAAGAAACTAAAACAAAGATAGAAATAACTTTTACACTGCAAACACTGTGCAGTTGTAAGGCAGAACTTCTTAGAAAAGCTTGCGTTCTTTGTAAGATGAGTCAGATAAGAGTTGTAGGAGATACAGTGAAATAAAGTGGTTATTCGTTTTCCTCAGTAGTATATTTGATAACTCATTATTGCCATACAGACAGGCATTCTCTGTCTGTGTTTACTCTCCTATCCCCACATTTATTTTTCTATTCAATGGATTTTCTTTAAGCTGTTTTGTTGAAATGTCCTGTGGGTGAAATGTTAATATGGGAAAGCTAATCTCATTGTGTGGCATTGCAGTAAGAAAGGGGCTTATATCTGTGGGACAACACAGGAGAAGAAAAAACTTCCATGGGAATTACATGCCTATTTGTTAGTAGAAGGAAAACCTGTCTAATAGGAGTATTGTGGACAGTTGAGCTGTCCCTGCTTGCCCAGCCAAATTGCAAAGTACTTGGTGCTGGACTCTTAACCTTTACCAGACTTGAACATTTCCACTGTAGCTGCAGTGTTGGTTTATATGACCGAAAAGTGTTTATTATGTCCTAAACTGAAATAAGCCGTTTTGCTCAAAAGTAGGAAATAGGAATACCGTGAGTGAATTACTCTGTAATGGCCTATTAAAGCTTTCCATTTTATGGAAGGAAAAATAAAGTGAGGGTTCAGTTATACATTGTTTGTACATAATAACCTAGTCTGGGTATGATGTTTTGGTGGGGGACATGACATGTAGTCATGTTTTTGGTTTAAAAACCAAAAGGGAAGGTGAAAATAGAATTTGGTTTCTGGATTACTAATCTGTTGGTTAACATGTGGAAGGAAGGCAAGAGTGTTGGTATTTATGTACAACTTTCTAATTTAAAATTGTATTTCACAGTAGAGTTTGTGAGAACTAAATGGGGAGAAATGGAGAGTATAGACAAATGTGTTGAATGCCAACTAATTCTGGTAATAAAATCAACTTTTTTCTTTCTGTTGGTTTAGGGAAGTTGTGTCATCTAAATCATACATGCTCTTTTGGCTAAGAAATAAAAATGTTTGTATTTTCAATGCTGAGCAGAACGTTTTCAGAGTTTTCAAGGAATTCCTTAAAAAATGATGGTATTAGCACAGTCAGTCAATAGGATGACTGCTGTGCTGATCAGATGATCATGGTGATGACCTTGAGTTCAGACTTCACAAATCTTGTGTGTGGTTTGACAGGTTATTCTTCTTTTTCTTCCTCTGAACTTCAGAAGGTTTTGTGTTGGTGTTCTTCTATAATTTGTAATGCTTGTGTGCTTGAATGAGGGTACTGTAATTTTTGCCATTTCCCATGCTAGGTTTTTAAGTTGGACCAATAAACTGTGCCTCTTGTAGTCCTTGGCTCAGAGAAAGTATCCCAGTGTGTCCTGTGGAAATTACTCATTTATTTAAGATTTTTGTTGTTAAGAACTACTGTGCATTTGTTTCAACTTTAGCACTTTGTAGCTTAGTTTAATGTGCATAGTTGATGTTTTGTTGGCTGTATTGTGTTGTGGTTTTTTTTTAAAATCCAAACTGATGTGAAGAGTTAAGTTTTTGAACTTTGGTTTCACATTTGAATACATGAGAATGTGTTATTCGTGGCAAAATGGATCTGCTCGTGTAAGGCCTAAACAGGAGTTAATTGTGGGTTTCCCCATCTTAACTCCTGCATGACAGTATACCCAGTTGCTGATAAACTGTACCACACCTAGCTTNTTTTTTTTTTTTTTTGGCAGTGGAATAAAATGGGTATATTTATTCTTTTCTGTTATGCTATTATTAATATCCATTGCTTTACAATAGTTGCTTTGGATTTCTATTTTAGTTGCATGTATTTCAAGCCTGTTGGAATATGCATCATCAGAGGATACAATCATATAATAGTCTGGGTTGGCAGGGAGGTTTAAGGTCATGTAGTTCCCACCCCCGTGCCAAGGGCAGGAACGCTGTCCAGTACACCTGATGGCTCAGAGCTCCATCCAACTTTGCCTCAAATACTTCTAGAGATGGGCCATTCACAGGTTCCCTGGGCAGCCTGTGCTGGTGCCTCACCACTGTACAGAATTGTACTCTACCAGAAGTCTGCAAGCAGATGTTTATTGAAGTTCATGGATAGACTGCACCAATTTAACTGAGGTTTTCATGCAAATGTGTTTTGGTTTTTTTTCTTTGCAGACACAGCATGTGTATGTGAAAGAATTAGGATCCCAGTGAAATGCTGGTCTTTAGCATTGCAGAAGTTGTCAAAAAATGCTAGTGTAGCCCTGTAATTTTGGTCTTTTCATTAGAAGAGAAAGCTATTTTTTATTTAATTCTTTTTGTTTTCTGATGAGCCAGTTGGACTGTTGACACAAAACAGTCAGTATTGGCAAAGCTTAGACTAAGAAATTCTCACTACAAAATTAAGAATGAGTTTTTGGATATTTTTAATATGGTAATATGTATCTTTATAGAAAAAAAATGTATCAAATAGTAGTTTAATGTATAGTGAAAACTGTCTGGTGTTTTACTTTATATAGACCCTTTTATTGCCTTAGGCCCATTCATAGCTTTAGGTAACAAGGTTAATAAAATTAATGCTAAATCTTTGACATGCTTGTTAAATATTCCTGATTTGTAAACATTGTTAAGTATCTTTTTATTGCATGTTGAATCAGAAATATGCATATTACAGTATGTTGTAAAGGCCAGACCATGATATCTTAACTGTCTATAACAAATGGTTTTGCTTAATGTTTTTTCTTTCTTTGTGTTGTTGTTCTGGTTTATTTTAGGTTGGTTGGAGTACTGCCAGAGATTATTACACATTTCTTTGGTCACCTATGCCGGATAATTATGTGGAAGGATCAACTGTTAACTGTGTGCTGACTTTTCAAGGTAAGTACAAAGCAGTATCTGCTTGTATTTTCCAGCTTTTGCAGATTTTTAAGTACTGATCTGTTCATTTCAGTGCTGAGGGTTGTATAGCAGTTCTAAACTTTTACAATGATAAATTGGAGGTGAATTTCTCCCATTTCACTGTGTGAAGTTCGGTCTTATTTTAGGTGTCAAGGAAATTATAAGGAAAAGTAGGTGACTTTACTGTTTTTTACACAGTAATGGCCAATTTTCATGACTGATAGAGAAATTCTGCTGGAAACTATTAGAATACAGAAAGTGACTTTGTAGCAGGCATTCTTAATTTTGATATCTTTTAATGCATTGTGTCTTTTGTCTCTGGACTTTAAACATCATTATCAATATGAAGTGATTCTTGTCAAAGAACAAATAATGGTTTGATGAGGGTTCACAGAAGTCAGAAGACATTTTGCAGTGAGGAATTATGGAAATATCTGAAGTTTTTAAGAAAAGAATAAAGAACAAACTAGAAAATGTTACATGACTTTACAAATGTATAGTATAACTGAATTTTCAATGCTGTGTACAGATCATGTCCTCTCCTTCCCCTTTGCAATCTCCAAAAGAGTCTAGTAGAACAAATAAAGTGCAACAGGAAAGATCAAAAGGAGGAAATAGATCCTGTATAAAGGTGTGGAGTTAAAGATGAGAGCCACACTCTTACTAAATGTAAAAAGGGACAATGGCTGTGGATTGTGACCTGGGACATTTATGTCTTATGTTAAGAAGAACCCTTTTACCAAGAACAAAGAGTGCAGCACTTGAACAGATATTCCTGGTTGGAAGGATGAGAATTTCACACGCTTGTTTAGACACAGCCATGGCAGTCTGTAACTGGTGCTAAAACTAATCTCCTGAGTGGGAAACTGGACTAAGTGACTTTACAAACTTTTTCTGCCAGGTTTTTCAGACTGGGAAAGGGAATTAATGTGACGTGATTGATGTCTCACTTGTTTATATTTAAATAAGTAGGAACTGTTGATTTAAGCTACCAAGTAACAGGTTCAAAATGGAGATAAAAATGCTGCTTTTATAACATAGTTAATGTGCAGAACTTGTTGCTACAGGACATTACTAATGTCCAAAATCTATGCATGTTCAGAATTTCATGTGAAAAGAGCACCTCCAGTAACCTTCTTTAATGCTTTTCTGCTTACAAACAGAATTTTAGGTACTATCTTATCTTCTTTTTTACTTCCCAAAGTTGACTTTAGTCCTCGTGTGTTTTTATTGCTTTAAATATACAGAAAAAAATAACAACTAGAGTCCTGAAATGATGACTGTATTAGCTTGTTGTCTTGTTATAGCTTGGATGAGTTTATTCTTCCTTCTCCTGTCCAGGTCATTTCTTTATGGTACTTTTAATGATGGTCATATCCATATGATATGACCATTTTATAAACTTGAAATCAGTTGCAAAGTATTTGTGCTCTGTAGGAACTGGAAGGAAGTAATTAGTTTCTTTTACAATTACTAAAGTTCAGTGAATGAATGAAATTAAAAGTTAATTAGAAAGTAGAACTCTCTATGCCATTATTGGTCTTTTGTACCTAGAAATTTTAGCACACATGAAGAGACCGGGTAACTGTGTCCCATCTGTTACATTTCATGCTGAAAGACTTCCACTTTTAAAGAGCTGCCAGACTGAATCTCCATTCAGACACTCAACTAGTTCTGTTTGGCAAGATATTTTAATGCTGTTGAGATGAGATCAGTAGAGCTTCCAGGAGCTTAATTATCTAACCTAAATAGTAAATGTTGTGCAGCATGCTTTAAATGTTTATTTTTTAATCATCTAGTAGGTGTACTGGAAGAAAATAATCAGGAATCCGTTTTCTTCAGTACATGTTAGATGCAAGAAAAAATACTTTGAGTAGTTTTAAAATTGTCTGATCCAATATTAAAACTTGTTAGAGCGACAATATAGATTATTCTGGCTTTTTTTTCTGCATTGTTTTATCTTACTTAAGCATGGACTGAAGTAAACTGAGCTGTAGTACTATATAGGCAAGTGTAGTCAGGTCTAAAAGCGTGAATCCTGAGGTTAAGATACTATTCCCTGAACTACAGTTAATAAAGGATAAGACTAATGCAAACATGAAATTCTCAATACAAATCCTGTCCATATAGCATGTGTAATGTTTTACCATTTGTAGGAAAAGTAGCTAAGCATAGTGGGAAAAGACTTCCAGGAGTATGGAATAAAAGTTGGTGAATAGAAGTCAATGTCAAAATTAGAAAGGGAAAAGATTGAAATCTGGTGAAATAAGAGCTGAAATGGGTGACATCCCCTGTTGGATTGAACATGGGGTGAGGATTTATTATGCCAGTATCATACTCAGGCTCACTAGGGTATCTGATAGAAAGTGTTCTGAGTAAAACCAGATGGTTTTCTTACCATTAAAATGCATAAGGTGTGGTTTCTGCATTTACTAATAAAAGTGAAAATCTCATTAGTTCTGGAAATGATTGTTTAATATCCGCAGATATTACCATGTCAATCCAAGTAATGCAAGAGGCTTGATGTTGAAGCTTCAGTGGGGAACAGTTCAGTGGAATAGTCCCACAGAAATCCTTCTGAAGTAGTTTGCTTGCAACATGCAGCATTACATAGCTACAAAAAAGAGGATTTATTTTTACCTTGTAAAGTCTACAAGAATGTTTTTCAATTTGAAGAATAAACTCTTTGTTAACAAACTCCAGGCTCCCACCTATCCTACCCTTGCATCTGCTGTTATCTGTTCAGAGCATTGCCATGCTTTAGTTGTGTATTTGGTTGTATTTCCCAAAAAATCACGTACTCTTTGTTCTTTGACTGTACAGTGGTTACACAGTAATGTGGTCATGATCCAACCTCATGACATCTGATTGCTAATGATTCTGCCTGTTTCATAAATATATAAACAGCAGCTATTACCTAATGTATATAAGGTGGTGTGTTTGTATAGCACCTATTGCCTAAAACTGTTTTGAACTTGTCTTAAAAGCTAGGAGAAACTGTTGGGGTATGAAAGTTACTAAATAGGGTGACTTTTCCCTTCTGCTGTTTTGATGATTTATCTGTATCTTGCTGAGATAATGAGCATGAAATTCTTAAGTCAAACATGATGTGGTAATCTGTTTACAGATAGAGACTTATAAGTTTGTATAGAATGTTTCTTCAAATATGAATTTATTTTGATAGGATATTATCTACCAAATGATGATGGAGAATTTTATCAGTTCTGTTACGTGACTTATAAAGGAGAAATCCGTGGAGCAAGCACACCTTTCCAGTTTCGTACCTCTTCTCCTGTTGAAGAATTGCTTACTATGGAAGATGAAGGAAACTCTGATATGTTAGTGGTGACCACAAAAGCTGGACTTCTTGAGGTTTGATTCAACAATTCTTAAAATGTTATCGTGTTTATTTTTTAATGTATACATAAATTCACAGATATTGAAGAACAAACCAGGAGGAAGAAACTTATGCATGCATTATTTCTGGCTTGCTCTACAGTATCTGTTTTGAGTTCAGAATCGAAATTCAAGATTTTAAACTGTATAGCACTAAGCATGGATTGGGAAATCATAAGAGTAGATACTGTCCATCTCCAGCATCTATACTCACCAACTAACCGGAGCCAGGGGGAGGATGCCCTTTGTGTAAAATGGTGCTTCTCGTAACAAAAAATTGTTACCGAACCATATACTTTTATTTGCATGCAAGTTAAAAACCCCGGAGACTAAGCTGAATAATTGCAGGTGCTTAGGTATATTAGAGTAGTCCTTGTTTTATTTAAACCAGTTTTTTATGTGTCATGTTCTTTGCTAGAGGGGTGTGCTTAGACTTGCGTACTTATGTCCAGTTAGGTCTTGATATTTGTAGGCTGAACGCTATTTAAACCCAAACAATCAAGAAACCCAAACCAACTTTTGTGTGTGAGTTGCTTCTTGAAAAGGTGCTCAGTACAATTCCTATACCTTGCCCTGTGTCTAGGCATGTACATGCATGTATTTGATTTAGTTTTCAAAATTTAGGGATAAGAGAGTACATTTAGGGGTAAGAGAGAAACATTGGGATATTTTTGCTTTTCAGTTATGTACTCATAGTACTAAAATTAAAGAAAAAGAATTTTTCAAATGTTTCTTATTATCTTGATTTATAGAATTGTAGAATGGTTTGGGTTGAAAGTGACCTTTAAAGGTCATTTAGTCCAACCCCCCTGCAGTGAGCACCTGCAACCAGATCAGGTCACTTATAACCCCATCCAGCCTGACCTTGATCATTTCCAGGGATGGTGCAACTAACACCTCTCTGGGCAACCTGTTTTAGTGTTTCAAGACCCTCGTGATAAAAAATTTCTTCTGGATATTTAGTCTGAATCTGTTCTCTTTTAGTTTAGGACCTTTCACTCTGTGTTTTGTTGCTTAACCCTATACTAAGAAGTCTTTCTCCGTGTTTCTTATCATCCTCCTTAGAGTATTGAAAGGGCACAATTCATGTTGCAGTTCTTTTTGGAGGGGGGTGTGTGTGTGTTGATTTTTCTAGTGAAATTCCTCAAATACTGCTTTAGGGAGTGTGTAGAGGCATTCAGCAGTCATTTTTTTCACCAACCTGGCATCAGCATCATTGGCTCCTCCAGAGCTGCTGTCACTTGAGAACAGTAAAGGCACTTAATTGAAGCAGTGAAAACTTGAGTGTAAATCAAGACACTGCAAAATGTGCTACCTAATGGTAGTGTAGTATTATCCAGTTAAAGCAATGAAACTTCAGAAATTGGTGAATAAGAGGAAAACTGTAAAATAACTTAGCCAGGGAACATGCAATCTGTGCTTCTGCTCAAACACTGAAGTAATTTGTTATCCCCTTATTTGATAAGAGTAAAGGGGAGAAAAATTATCAAAATGCACTATTTTTGTTTATTACAGTTTAAAATTGAAAAAATCATAAAAGAAAAAGAAGAACTATTAAAGGTGACTTCTGTTCTGGAGAAGGAAACGACACAGCTCAGAGATCAAGTTGAACGACTGGAAGAAGAACTTAACCATGAAAAGCTGAGATATGACCAACTTCAAACAGAGCAAAAGGTTAGTTGTTTAACTGATTAAAGTTGACTCATAATGTCTGTAATACTGCTTTTTCAAGAACCATTTAAACTGTGTCAAAATCAGCTGTCGAGACCCCTCAGCAGTTAGATAGACATTTACACTAGAATACGTCAGTTCCTATTAACCTTCTACCACTATTCCTTTTATGTCATAAAATGGTTAAAATATTTAAGTCTTTTGGTACCAGGCTTGGTAAGATAAAAGATGACAACTGTTACCAGATGTTTGACATTTAACTGTAGAATTCATAGTCGAAAGTAGTTGATAGTTTGAAGTTTGCTTACATTAATTTAAAATGGAGGAAGGCTGTTTTAAAAACTCCTCTCATTAGGAGATAACTACATAGAACACAGGGTATTGAAAATAATAAAAAATTTTGGTATGATAAAGCACAGATCAAGACTTAACAAAGAATGCTACTGCCAGGATATACAAAGAGTGAAAAGTAACTAATGACTGACTTCTTGTAGAAGATTTCACAAAGGTCTGAAGATTTTCAGAAGGAAAAGAAGCACATACCTAAAAATCAGTTTACAATGTTAATAGTGAAAATGTGAATGTAGCCTAAAATAAATCAAACTTAATTTGGAATTCTGAATATGGTAAAGAGGAAATCTAATACTATAAAAAAAGTCATCAAAAGTTGGACCTAATCTATTCTTAAGCTGCTGCTTTTTAAGAAAATGACTTTCAGGAGAAAATTAAAAACATGTGGGAGGAAGGTGGTGACATGAACAAATTTGAAGTAATGAAGCCTATATAATTTAGCTGTGGACAGCAGTTAATAGGCTATTTCTGAGTACTAGTATGTACATGTCAACAGTCCTGTGTGATAGACCTTTAGTAGGACTCTGTTGAGGGAAGTTGAAAATGCTTATGCTTTTTACTATACTTTCGAATAGTCAGTGAAATGGACTACCATGTTGGGTAAGGAAAAAAGAAAAGATGTAGTTTAAAAAAAGTTTTTCCTATTAAAAAATTACTTTTAATTTTTAATCTACTTATAAATATGCATTTCATGGATTTGTAGATCATAATTTTGTTGGATGAATCTGAATGAGCTACACAGATACCTTTCATTGTCTGTCACTTGATGCTCTTATTTTAAAAAATGTCTGAAAGCAAACAATCAGTTCTAACCCATGTTAGCTTTTACAATTCCATTTTTGAACAATTTTTGACAGCTGTCGAGCAAAGATACAGTTAGACTGTATAGGAACAAAAGTATCCTTATACTTTCTTACATTTTGCTATAAATTCCTATAATCCAAGGTACTTTTTCCTTTAGGATACCAGAACTTTTCAATTAGAATTTAATTTCAGGAATGTTTGGTTTTATTTTGTGGTGGTGGTGGTGTTCTTTTTTGGCCTGGTGTTTTGATGGAGAGATGATGCAGTGTGAAGAAAGAACTTCTCACTGGTATTTAGTTGAGCTATAAGTCTGATCCGAGGCTGATGCTGCTCTTGCCTGTCTAGCATACTATAGAAGCTTTCTAACTCACAGAATGTTTTGTCTCTGAGACTTTGGCACTGGTTTATTTTACATCTTTTATGTTTTGTTCTCTACTTTTCATTTGTTTTAAAAAAGCCACATATGCCGAGTTGAAAAAGTTTTCATTTATGTGTCTAAGCAGAATGTAAATTGTTATACCTGAAAATTAAAAAGAATCTTCTAAATCAGGTACAGTAAGTTAACTTTTCGTTCATCGGAAAGTTCGATTAAACTGTCCTATATATGTGGCTTTCCAGTCTTAAAGATCACATCCCTTCTTGCTTGCCTTGCTTCCCCACCCCAACTCATGAAACACAGCAGTTGATCACAGAGTAAATAATCTATCTTAGTGGTGAACATGTACAATGCATTCATGGATTGATTTAAAGATTCCTGAGCAGCACTTATGCAGCTTTCGGTTATATTACAGTAACAGGTTTTATTTTCCTTGTGGTTTGTTGAAAAAATGAAACAACACCCAAACAAAACAACCCCACAATACACCCCCTCCACTGCCTATAACCAAAACAAACCCTACAACAACACTCTCCAACCTAATCTAATCAACTTCATGTGATGTGAATAATTGTTATTGGCAATAAACCTAAATAATGCATTAACTTGGATATTTTTATATAAGACTACAAGGGATAACCTTTGAAGTGTTACGTAATCAGAATATTTTTGTATTTTGTGTAACAGCAGAATCTTCACAGTGCTTAGTGTAAACCAAGTTTTTTTGGCTTGGTTTGTGGGTGTTTTTGCCTTTGTCTGATAATGGTTGTTTTAACTAAGTAATTATGGGGGCTTTTTATTTTCTTCGTTCTTTTTTTTNNNTTAACTTAGATTTAACTATTTGGAATTCTATTGAAAAAATCTAATATACTTAGAGCATTTTAGACTAAAGAACAACAATTAATAAAACAAAATAGCCCATATAAAAAAATGCTGTTATTGTAAACACTGAATGTCATTACCTTTGTAGTTTAAGGCGGCTATAAGTAATAGAAGTCTCTTTCTGCTGAAATTAAAGCTAAGCTACATTTAATGCATGTGAAAACTCGTAACAACAGACAGTACTTTTTGCAAGTACTTCTATCAGGAAGTACACAGATACATTTCTGCTTGTGCAAAGAACCCTCAAAAAGCCCTGGTAGTACAAAGCACTGTATTTAAAAAGAAGTACTTTCATGTGCCAAGGAAGTGGGTATGTCTGTACCGACATGTGTGTTTGGTTCTAATTGAATGCAGAGCTCTTTATGCTGCTAATGTATTGGCAATTACTTTTGCTTATTACTATTTGTATTGTGATAAGGGGGCCCTGGAGTTATGAACCCATTTATACATAATATTAGTCTGCCTAATTTCTAAAAATGTTACTTAGTTTTCTTACGAGCTCAGTTACCCATATTTGCTCTGTCTTTTGATCAACCACCTTGTTAAGCTACCTTGTCTTTTTGTAATTGAACTGAACAGAATGTGGGTGGTGTGGTTAGGGGTCATAGTGCATAAGTTACCTTACCGTGGTACAGTGTAACAAATACAGTATAAATTAATGATGGAAAAGTTCGGAGTTCCTAATATAAAAATGTTTTGTTAAAACAGAGTTCTCTTAAAATCCCCTCTTTATTTACATTTCTTCACATGCCTTTGTACTACTTTTATTTTTTTGGTATTGATTTTTATCAGTCCTTTGGTTTCAGAAATAGCTCAGTAGTAGTTTGGTTCATCAAGCAATGTCTGTAGAAGCATTGATTTCTTAGTATTGATAGAAGAGTTGTTGATACGACAGTGCCACAGCTATATCCCAGTCAGTGCTTCCCTCCTACTCTTGATTAAGTGATCTCTCTTCCCCACCTAGTTACTCCCAGAACTTTGTGGAGTGAAACTGTTGTGTTCTCAGTCTGCTTTTTGCCTATTTGGGATGTCTTGTAAGTCATTCCAGAAAATATGAGGAAGAAATAAGCTAAAAGTAGATAAATCTTTTAAGAATATGGCATAATAAACAATCTATTCAGGTGTGCAGTCAGCATTTGATGAAGCTAGACTATAGGGCTCTATGGATGTTTTTAAGTAGTGAAAAGATTCACATGCTTTGAGTTTTCAAAACAAGTGAGTTTTGGCCCTTCAGACTGTAATGGCCACAGTAAAGTAGAAATTTTGGTTTGATAAAGTGGCTTTGCTGTTCAGGACAAAAACAATTGTTGGTTGCCTTCTTACAAGGTAGCCATCTAATTTCTTACCAAAAGTAGGAGGAATGAATGCATTCAAGACATAAAATGATAATGTGCTATTAGAGTTCTTGAAACATAGCTTCTAATACATGTTATGGCATTCTGAGTCACTGCTTGTCCCTAAAGGCTTTTGGGTTTTTTTAGATTTCTTTGGGGTTTTTTTTCAGTGTTTTAGCACATTGAAGTAAAAAAACTTCTGTATTTTTAATTTACATTTAACACATGACTGATTCTGCAGACATCACTTTCTCATGTTGTCACTGTCAACATCACAGCTAAAAAAAACTCAAACAAAAAATCCCAAAACTTGCAAGACACACAACTCTGCATTAGTCAGTGTTTGTGCTCAGAGGAAATGTACTCTCCAGTCCCACTTCTTTGGTATACACTTCTGGTGACTACCATGAAGTTGTGTTAATCATTCCCCACCCTGCCAAAACTTGAGATGTTGTAGAACTTGGTACAAATTCGGTCTTTTTCATTTAGATTTATCTTTGCATCTTATCCGGTGGCTGCTTAATGCAGTATGTAGTTGTTCTGACAAAATCAGTTTAAGGAAAGAGTGGCCTTTTTCTCTCTTGCCCCTCACCATACACACTCCTTATTCTTCTGGAAAGGGCTGCTGTATTTTCAGTTAGATGCAAACATAGTATTCCTTTGCAGCAGTTTCTGGGCCAGTTAAACCATTCCTAGACTTTTTTTCCCCCTCCCAGATGACATTAAATTTGCTCTTATTGAGTGTGAAGATTTAGCTTAATCTGTTACTGCCCTGTATAGGAATTCAAACTAAAGATGAAATCACTCAAAGTGTTTCAGAAATGTCACATCTTTTTCTTACAACCTTCTGTTAGTTTCTCAGAATTAAATCTTCTTTTTCACTCTGATGATGTTCCCTGATAGCATACTTTTATTTAAAAGTGTGCTGTATATACAGCTCGCAACTCTTAGCAATGCAACACTGTTAAAATAATGATATAATTGCCCCCCAAGTTCATTTTGCTTTAGAAGATGACACATGGGTACCAGGATTGTTTCAGGTTGCTTTCAGGAGTTCAGGGTTTCCTTTGGTTTACTTTCATAAACTGGTACATATTCAATGTGTTGAACCACATTGGTATGCTGCTTTTATCTAAATACACTTAACTTTTTAAAAAACTGAAGAAAACAAAAATTTGAACAAAACTTAGTGTGGTATTCTTTGGAAAACAATAATACAAATATTTCTAATCTGTATCTTAGACATCATGAATATAAAATATGCATACCTTTGTATATAATAAGAATGCATGCTTTCTGTTCTTTGTGTTCCCTGTTTTGTGTATACTTAAACTATGTGTAAGTTCTCTGGCAGCAGTGCACTTGCCTACTGTCTTAGTATTACTGCGGAGAACAAGAGAAACATGCAGTAGTCATTGTGCTGGTCTTTGACTGGTCGCTCCTGTGCCTGTGATACTCTGCAACGGTTCAGTTTTGTGGACACAGGTTTTGTGCTTTTATAGAGAGCAGAGCTTTTACAGTCATTGGTCTCCCTCTAGTGGGAAGAGAGCACTTCTGAACGGATTCCTTTAATGGGACAGTAGGGACAATTCCTACTCCTGCGGCAGTAGTTTACATATTTGTTTAGCTCAAGTCAGAAGCAACAGATTTGCAGATTGCGTGCTCATTCTTTGGTGTCGTGAACATTTGAATAGTGTTTCTTTTATGACATTGGCATAAATTAAGGCATAAGTGAATTTACTAACTTGATAAACTTGTTTTTTCATACTTTTTGTAAGTTTAGTTTGATATTTCACTTTTTTAAAAATAGGCTTGTTCATCTATCAGATGGGGAATTTTAGTAAGACATCCGTCTAAATTCACAATCTGCCGACAGGTTCTACCTGCACAGTAGCTTTATTTGTTGGAGAATTTTATTCAAATACCAGGTACTCCTTTAAATTGACTTCTGATGCTGTTTTATAAGGAGGGATTCTCTGTTTAGATAGTGGACAAAACGCTGTTGTACAAGTACAAGCGCCCAGTTCAGCCCGCATGCATACGAGTGAGTGAATCAAGAGTCTTTTCAGTGTCACTTAAACCAGGCTCTGTTCATGTGTGCTGCATGTGAGAAAATATGATGGTCAGGAAGATGCATTGTTTTAGCAAAGAGAAAAAAAAATAAAAAAATCAAATAACAGCAAACCACCCTAAAAGGAAAAATACCCACGACACCCAAGAAACTGCCCTCCTTTTGCCCCCCAGAAAGTGAACTTCCTTCCAGCTTCAGCTATGTTAGGATACAAATTAAACACTCAGAACTGCTCAGGTTGGCACAGAAATTATAGTACCTTTGGGTACTATAAACATCATATGAAGAGAAAACCTTGTTCTATTGTTTTAGTGGCTGTTTTGTGTGTAAATAGTTCTTAAACTGGAAAATTGAAAATTATTTCACTGGATAATTAAACATATTCATTTAAGATATTCTACACTTTATATATTAATGAAAATGACTTTACAAAACCAGTATCTTAAAGTGAAATTATATTTTAAGAAATCAGTGTTCTGATACGTAAGTACATGCTGCAAAATCATAGTATGTTTAAATGCTTCAGGTGTCTGTAATTTTCATGACAGTAAGTGACTGATGTGACTTAGATGAATTTCACAGAGTTAGGCCTTTTGTAGTTTTGGTCTGCAGTGTTTGTTGAAGAATTAATGCAGGTAGTGCACTACCACTGTGGTGTCTTAGGCTCTCGGAGTGCAGTGACTTCAGTGGTTTTTAGAGCACTCTTTCTGTTGCAAATCATAGTCACAAAGATAAAAGCTTAATGTCATTGAGTTTATTTGGACTTGGTGGGCAGTTTTGCTACTAAATGCTTAAATTTTGTTTTAGAAAGAAAAAGTACAACTTGAGGTTTCCTTTCAGAACTTTGAGGCTCTGTGTTATGAGCACACTTGGATTTTGCAGTGGGTCCTGCAGAAGATTACTCTAGAACCCCTAAATTCCCTGTAGGATATAAAGCATAATGGTTCCTCTGACATTAAATTGCATCCAGATAAATCAAACTGAAAGGCGCTGTGTTTTTTTTTTTTTTTTATTTTTAAACAGATTGCCTTATATCTAGTAATTTGACCTCTTCCGCTGCATAGCTCATTTTTAACCTTTCATTCTTCAATACAGTGTATGCATTCTCTAAAAACTAAAAAATAGACTGCAGATTCTAGCAAATAATCAAAAGTGAATGCTTTAGGATTGGAATGACTTTGAAAAGGTAGGTAGGGGCTTTTATATATTATGAAAATGGAAGATGAAGCATAAGAAAATCATGCTGCCCATTGCCATACTGCAAGATGTTACATCTGGAAATAGTCTTGGATTGTATTTTTCAGGTATTTTATTCTGTTTGCTGGATCTCTCTCTGCCTTAAGTATGTTTGAAAAATGCCTTGTATGGGCTGATTCACGGGAAGGGATGTCTGTACCATTTTGCTTCCATTAACCAGACTGTGCTCTGAAATGCTTTACTGGTATCACAAAAATCCATTTGGAGTAAGAAACAAGTAAGCAAAGTGTGCTGTTCTTCATTGTTATACAAGCAGATTTTAACCATAGTTTTCTCTTACAAAAATGAGAATCTAGAAACTTTATGGCTATTCCATTCTCAAATGGAAGATTATTAGTCTTTTGCAGCAGGGGTTTATTTATTAAATGAATTTTAAACATGTTTCAAGGAAGAGCCCGGGCATGATCTTTGCCTATACTTTAGATAGACCTTCTAATTAGCTCTATGAGGTTTCCCTCAGCGTATTCACTATTAGGTGAGACAAACCTAAAGGAACTGGTTTGTAATTTAGAGCTTTTTGATGTAAAACCTCTGTTCTTTCGATAGCTGTTTGCAGTGCACTGTAAACAAATCATGTTATTTGTAATGGCATCTCTTCCAGGGGAGGACAGTGTTTCATGGAATTACAATAAAATTATTTTTTAAAATAATCAGTCTTAAATATTTTGCCATTTTAGAATAGCAGTAAAGATTTTGGAGCCTGCATGTTTCCTTTTGTTCCATATCTGCAGGTATAACAAAGTTTTCAAAGTGGGATTTTGATTCTGGGGAAATTGAGTTGACAACTACATTGAATTTCCTTTGTTTCTTTTTACTAGTGAGACTCCTGGTAGCTACAGGAATTTTTTTTTGATAGCTTTTTGTTTTGCTGCTGTAAAGCTGACTTAAGTAATTTCTTACTATGACCTTTGTGGTGCAGTTTGTTTCCCCCCTCCATCCTCATGACTGTAGCAACTCTAGGGAGGGGGAATGGGGGAAGCTGCATTTGTAACTGGATTGAAAATACAATACAGAATAAAAATAACTTTAAAATTGTTGGGTGTTTTTTAAACCACTTCAGTGAAATAATTAATTTTCTTGCTGTGCTTTTTTTTCTTTTTTTTTTTTTTAAACAATGATTGTACAAAGTAATTATCTTTTTTGTAATAGACGTTGCACGTTTCGATCATGTGTTTATTATAGTCTTTCCCTGTAGATTCCTTCTAAATACAGTCAACTTTTACCTGTAAAATAGTCCAAGAGCATTCATTTTAAATTTTACAGGCTCTGAAACTGCTGTAACCAGTGTATGGGACTAGGATTGCTGCATCTAAATTGAATTGCTAAGAATTCTGTAAAATAACAAGTCGTCTCTAAAAATTAATCCTTTTTTTTTTTTTTTCTTTCAAAACTGTAGGCTTTAGTTGTATCTAAACAAGTTTATTAGGTGAGAATCTGTTAAGTATGGAACTTTTACATTTTAGTACCATGTCCCTTTAGAATAACTAGCAAAGCAGCATCAATTGTAATGTTTGTGGAGTGAATTTTTTTCAGGCTATTAATTCCTTTTAATATAGGTTACCTTTGGTAGCCTGTTTGAACTGTTTGTACAGTTTGTATATATAATGTATCAGATTAAATTCTTTTGAAGGCACTCAGGTTACAACAGTTACAGTTATCCCAAAGTGGTGTTTAGAGAAAACACAGATATGCATTGAAATAGACTTTTTACTATACTAGGCTTTCAGAACAGGGACAAGTAATTAGTTTCCACTGCACTAGGAAAGGACAAGCAGTTATGAAGTGTGTTGTTGCTGTTGGTTATACAACAAGTTTTACTTGGAATACTGACTTTAATTAAAATATCCTGCCCTCATTACACCAAGTACATATATTTTTGGTTCCAGGAGACAGATAGCTCTTCAGAAATAAAGACCTTATGAAAATTGTGGGTCATCTTCTGTAATGCTGCTGCTCAAAATAAAAAAAAAAAGGAGGGTAAAATCATGAAATTCTTTGTTACATTAAGGCCTAATAAAGCCATTGAGAATTTAAATAGTTGTAATATACTAGTCCTTTTATGTAGCATATGTAACAAAAATCTATGTACTGGTTTAGTGCATAGGAAGTGATCAAGTCATCAGTTAAATTTCCCATTCCCCTCAATTCAACACTCCCTACCCCCCAAAAAAAATCATAATGCCCAAACTTCTGTTTAGTCGCTTGTAAAAGTGGGTCTTAATTGTACTTGTGAACAGTGTATTTTGACAATTAATGAGTAAAACCAGTCCTCATTATATTTTATTGTACTTAGGTTGGAATTTGGCCAGTAGGGGTTCTTCATAAACTCTGGCTGATGTGTTTCTCTTGATGGAACAGTACAGTCTTGTTGTTTCAGGGCATTGGGCTTTGTTTAAAAATTAATGGGTGAAGTAGTAGTTTAATCTTCCAAATGTAGAGCAGAAAGACAAGTTGTACCTTAGTATCTGCACAAACACTTAGTCATGCTGTTGTCAGATCTGTTGGTCAGTCTGTCTTGACCTTGTTTACAGTTTGATTCATATCACTGTCATGGTTGATACTCAGCTGAGTTTTATTGAAATTTGATGCCAAAAATAGTTGCGTCTTATCTCTATATGTGTGTTCTTTAGTGCTATTAATTTATTTTCTCAAGGAAATATATTGAAAATAATGATTTTTGAGGTTATTTAAGATTGCCTGGCTTTAAATGGCCATTTTGCTGTGGTGGAAATGACAGTTTAGCTGCCAGTGCCTTAGAACAGTATGGAAATAGATATTGAACGTAATGCTAGAAGTGGCTTCCCATTTTGTATTTGCCAGTTTTCTGATAAAGGAATCTCTTTTGGGTATTGTCATCATCCCCTGTCTCAGCTTCCAATATCCAAGACATACTTCTCACAATGGTTGCATGAGCTTCCATGAGCTTTGTAAGACTTTCCACATATTCCAACTAGGGCAATGTAGTGTATTAATCAGCTCTAAATCATTAATTTTCCCCCCCTTTTTGTATCTGCTTTTGCCCACAGTTGTCTTTACAGTGGCTTGCTAGAGTGATGTAATTGGGCAAATGCAAGCTCTCCTTCTTTTCAAGTAAAAGCGAGTACAA
>VXAU01004996.1:514418-564397 GCA_013399695.1 Formicarius rufipectus | reverse complement strand
AAGCTAACAGTCAGTGGTTAGTTTGCTAGAAGGAAATAGGCAAAAAATATGAAACACAGGTTTTTTGTGTACTCGAAAGTCTTTGGTAGTCTCTGCACACCTGAATGCACCAAAACAAACTTCTTATTGATCCGTTATTAATGTATGAATTGTGCATAGAAATATTAAATATATATATTTTTGTAACTTGAAATGGGCTTATCAAGCATTTTAAGGAAGAGAGGCAATCTGATGACCATATTTTGGAATTAATTCCAAATTGTTGGAATTGTTGTACTTCTGAAGAATCACATTCTCAAATGACACCTATTTGCAATTTTCTTAAAAGAATAACATTAAAGCATCAGAAGCTCTTAGAAGGGAAAATGATGATTTGAAGAAGAGGCATGACGAGGCTGCTTCAAAAGTTCTCCAGCTTGAAGAGGATATCATGACTGTCACTCAGAAAGCCATTGCAAAAGAAACTGAATTAGACAGGTATGTAGTCTTTTTCTTCCTTACCTTCCTTACTTTTTCCCAAAGGTGTTTTTTTGTTTGTTTGTTGGGTTTTTTATTTGTTTGTTTTTTTAACTAACAATTTTTAATATATGCATGGATTTTCTGTATTAATAGTTCTGTGCCATTAATTTGTCACTGGTTTAGTCTGAAGGACAAACTGAAGAAAGTGATGCTTGAGAAGGAGCAACTTGAAAGTGTGTTAAAGACAGAAAAGGATGAAAAGGAACTTTATAAGGTAACTTTATTGCTTGTACCTGTGTACACTGGAATGAAGTGGTTTGAAATAAAGGTAGTAATGTTTTATGGAGAAGTCTAATAAATTTAATTTGTTAAGGAAAAAAGGAAATGTAACTTCTGTGAACAGATCTTTAAGATAGTTATAGGTGTTCTCATATAAAAATGAATGGGGAAAACATCTGAATTCTTCCCATGGCATAAAAAGGTCTTTAAGAAGAATGGATCAGCAATTTAAAGTGCAGATACAGTAACAAAAAATAATAGATGCTAGTGAGAAAATTCTTTAGTTGTACAGTGCCTTGCCCAGTAACTGGTCATCTTAACACTCTTTTTTGTAAGTAAAATTCTTCTTACTCATTGAAATTCTTTCCAGACGTTTTTTCCTAGATCCCTAATCTTAAGTCTTGTGCATAATGCTGAGAAGCTTTAGTAGGTTCTCTATTGCCTTGATTTTTACTAGTATGGCTGATTTCTTTTGCTAGTACTGAGAGAAAAGCATATATAAAATAAAATATGGTTGTCCCCCCCTTCTAAGGCAAAAAAAGTTTTATATGCTAAATTAATAAAATTCTTCGGTTATATGAAACAAATCATGTGTATTTAAAAGATTATTTCTGTTCATTGGAAAATGTCATTATGTGACAGGCAGTACTAGATATACAACAGAAATAATAAACATCTCAAAACATATTTTACAAGCATGAAATCCCTTTGTAAATAAGCAACACAAATCTAATCTGAGTGGAAAACACTTGAGTGCAGCAGCTCTCCAGCTATCCTTTATTAGGTATAATCAGTATAATGACATTTTAAAAACAGCTCTAGCGTTGTTAAGAGTAGTTTGCTGGTTTTGGAAATACATATTGCTGATGTAGTTGTGTTTGCTTAGATGGTTGTGGACAGATACTACTAGAAGTTTAATTTCTCTTAAGTTTGCTTCAAGTCTTTTCTATTTTGCTTGTCCTTAATTGTCCAGCATTTGTGAAGAGAAGTGAATTCTGAACAGCTTAATTTGATGTGGAGAGAAATTAGGGCTTTAACTTATGGCTGAGGAGTGGAGCTGTTACATGATCATGCTGAAAGAATTCCAGCCAGAAAGTTTAGGCTGGAGGGCAGTTATTTTATCAAGTGCTGAAGTTTTCTCTTTACCTGTTCTAATCTGCCTCAGAGATAAGTTAGAATTCAGTGAGCACCTAAAAGGACAGGTGAACATAGTTCTCCTAACGTGGAAGAAGTTTGACATGTTTTAGCATCATTGCAGATACACTTGAAGAATACAGAAATAGAAAACACCAAACTAGTAAAAGAAATCCAGACGTTTAAGAATTTGGATGCAAACAAAGAAAACATGATATCGTATTATAAAGAGGAGGTTGGCAGATTACAGATATTAATAGCTGAAAAAGAAAATATGAAGAAAGCTTTTTTGCTCTCCTCATCAAACAAGGTAAGCATCACTAATATAACTGGCCTGATTTAAATACACATATCTAAGGTTGTGTGTGCTTAACAAGAGAAAGGAAAAAGCTGAAGATATCCCCAGGGTATAGGCCAAGAGGCCAGGAGGATTGTGGTGTTCTCAGTAGATGCAGAAAATGAGCAAAAGACTGAATTCTGTTTTAGTTTTGCACCTTCTGAGCTTGTTGAGGTCTCTCACGTGATGAACTGTGAGATTAACTATGTACAGAAGTAATTTGTGAGATCAGTGAAAGTGCATCAGTAAAAGTGGTATGCTCCTGAGTTGCTTTTAGCCTCAAGAAAAAGGAAAGGAGATATAGGGAAAAAGTTCATAATGTAGCTGTGTTGAGACTGCCAAAGGTGACAGAGAAGAGACGTGGAAAGATGTGCCAAAGTACTTGTTACATGAATGTGCTATCAGGCTACAATGATGTAAAACCTGAAACTATAGGGTACTGTATAAACAGACTAAATGGACTGAGAACTTGGCAGTAAGTGTGACAATAGGATTTCAAAGGAAGAGGTGACCTGCTGCACCATGTGGTAGCATTGTGGTTAGCAAACAGTGTGGTATAATAGGGGAGTGAAATTGCTGAAGAACTGGTATCTATGCTATCCATGGTCCAGGTGGGCTTACTAGTTCTAGTCTGGTGCTATGGATAGATAAATTTGATCTGTGTAGGTTTTGGTAGCAGGGTGGTTATAGGGGTGGCTGTTAGAAGCGTCCCCGGAGAGAGCCAGTACAAGCCAACACCTGGCAGAACCAATGCCAGCAGGCTCCAAGATGGACCCATCAGTGGCCAAGGCTGAGCCTGTGAGTGACAGTGGTAGCACCTCTGGGTTAACAGATTTAAGAAGGGTGGGGTGGTGGAGGGGGAAACTGTGTGAGAGCAATTGCAGCTGAAGAAAGGAGCGAGAACATGTGCGAGAAAGAGCTCTTCAGCCATTAGGGTCAGCAAAGGAGGGGAAAAGGCTGTTTCAGATGCTGGAGCGAAGATTGCCCTGCAGCCCCTGGTGAAGACCCTGGTGAGGCAGGCTGGTGCCTTGCAGCCCATGGAGGTTGATGGTGGATCAGAGATTCACCTGCAGCCTATGGAGGACCCCATGCCAGAGAAGGTGGATGTGCCTGAAGGAGGTTGTGACCCTGTGGGAAGCCCACACTGGAGGAGGTTTGCTGTCAGGACCTATGACCCTGCAGGGGATCCATGTTGGAACAATGTGTTCCTGAAGGACTTCACCCTGTGCTTGGAATTTCACACTGGAACAGTTCATGAAGAGCTGCAGCCTGTGGGAAGGACTCTCACTGGAGAAGTTTTGTAGAGTGTCTCCTGTGGGAGGGACCCCACACTGTAGCAGAGGGAGACTGAGGAGTACTCTCCTGAGAAGAAAGGAGTGGCAGAGACAACCTATGATGAACTGACCGCAGCCTTCCCTCGCCCATGCAACTCTGAGGAGGGAGATAGAGAATTCAGGAGTGAAGTTGAGCCTGGGAAGAAGGAAGGAGTTGGAGGGGAAGATGTGTTTGTTTCTCATTACTCTGATTTGATTGGTAATAAATTAGATTAATTTTTCTCCCTAATTGAGTCTGTTTACCCATGACAGTATTGCTTTGTGATCTCTCCCTGTCCCTCTAGACCCACCCATTATATTCTCCTCAACTAGATTAGGGGGAGAGCAATAGACCGACTTTGGTGGGCACCTGTCATCCATCCAGAGTAAACCCACAAGAGTGTAACCATTAGGTGTTTGTTTCTGGTGTACATCATCTGTTTCCTCTCATCCAAAAGGAATGCAGTTTCTGTGCCCTGAGATTGTTCTGTCTTCTGATCTACAGTGTGATAGCCAATAACAGAATTGACTGGAAGGTTTGCATCACAAATGTGCTCTTGATCCAAACTAGACAGTCAATTTAGACACGACCTTGGAGGCCAGCATGGGAATGCCAGACTATGCAGGCAACTTTACCTTGTGTATCTTGCCAATCAGTCTTCTCACAGAAAAGAATTCGGATCTCGAAAGAATAAAAGTTGTGTTAAAGTAATATGAGTTATGAATTTGAAATTTAAGTGGAAAAGTTTTGCTGTTGAGAATAGAAATAGCAAGACAATAAAAAGGACACACTATCTTAAAAAGATAACCAGTAGTGGACTAGAGATACCTGAATTTTTCTAGACTCAATGATGAGATGTTTCTCATCAAGGAGCCCAGAGACTGGGAGTACCTAATACAGTAGCTTTTAAAAAAATTTTTGTTTGTAATCTCAACCTTCTGTGATGTGTGAGAGGCTGGTAGTTCAGCTCGGTCAGTTTGCTCTTGGGCTGCCTTGTGGAGCTGCAGCAGTGCTTAGAGCTTCATACTGCAGCTTGCTCTTCATTTCTTTTTGTTTTCTGTTCCTTCTGAAAAGCTTGTTGTGCAAGATCTTGGGAAATGGGGTTGGAAAAAAAATACCAAAGCTGCTTTACAGTGTTGTACATCAAACAATTGTAGGCATTGTAAAATCTCTTACTGTGTTGTTACTTGCAGTGTGTTACTGTAGGATGAACTTTGGTTTTGAAGTTCTACAGGGATAAGAATAGATGTTCTGAAAAGCAGAGAGACTATTTTTGGCATATGTTTAAAACTAAAGGTGAGAATCCAAGAAAACCAGTATAGAGAAAATAATATTTAAATTTGCCTTTATCTCATAATAAAATATGTTTGCATGCCATTGTTGGCAAAGAAGACAGATGGGCAAAATGGTGCTAGTGTACTGACTTCATGATTTAGTGGTTTTACACTAAGAAAACTTGGTTTTTCTTTCAAATGTTTCTAATCCCTATACCAACCTCTGTTTAAGCTTTGAGTTCAAAAATTATGAGCTCTCTTCCATCTCTTCTCTTTCCTAGGAGGATGCAAGTATTTTGAAAGAGCAGCTTCGGAAAGCTGAAGATCAGATTCAGGCTAGCAAACAAGAAGCTGTTCTAATGTCAAAAGAGCTCAGCGACGCAGTAAATGTGCGAGATAAGACAATGGCAGATCTTCACAGTGCACGTCTGGAAAACGAAAAATTTAAAAAGCAACTTGCTGAAGCTCTAGCTGAACTTAAAAAAATCACAACTTTGAAAAATGAACAGGTAAGTTGTCAGCATTTGTATATGTATTTTTAAAATTTGTGAGAGCTACCTTTGCTGAAGGTGGGGAATAAAATTGTTTTCTGAGTGATTAGTACAAATAGTTATCAAATTCTCTGTGGCAGTCAAGATACTACCTTAAATCAAATGCATGTTGGCTGATTTGGAAGCTTGGTAAGAAAGGAGGTTTCTGATACTACTCCCATTGGCTTCTCCCCACATTATTTTCATTGAATAATGCAGTATTTGTCTGTGTTATTTTGAATTCTCTGCCTGTCGTAATTCTATTACGTGAGGCACATGTGAGCTTAATTCTGTTAGGTAGCATTAGAAATTTATTCAAATAGGGAAATTGATTAGTAGAGATTTGGATTGTTGTATAGTATTCTTTCCTTATTAATGGATTCTCTTTAATTCTTATGAGTCCTTCCAATATATGTGGTCAAAGTTCATTTGCTGTCATATTTTTAAGTATAAAAATATTAATGTAATGGAAATTGTCTTGACTTTCTTACTCTTGGATAAAAATTGGTGAGCTAATGTAAGTTTCATCATTTTGACTTGTGAGTTTTATACTGCATCTTCATTAACTGCAACTGTATTGGATTAATTTGCTACTAGAATTACTGTAATGATGTAACTGTTGGAAAAAATACATTGAGCTGACCAGAAATTAAAACAGTGCTGTAAATTTGGAGTAAATAGTACAGCCCTCCAAAAAAATGTTTTTTTTCCTCAGAATTTCAGTTGTGTACAATGTCTGTGAAACACAGAAGGAAGTAGGAGATCATCTGAATGATTCAACTTAGCAGAAAGTATCTGAATATGGCATATCTCCAGTTGGCAAATGTGGTTTGCTTAGCTTGTCTATCAGTGTTGCAGCTGAACAGAAACTTCCAGTAGAAACATAGTGAGTGTGATGGAATACAGTTGTGGTCTGTCCGTTTTTACCATGTGGCTGTACTTGTCTATAAGATAGTTAGAGCACTTTCTGAAAGATGTTCAGACTTTTCCTATACATTCATACTTTCGATACACATTAATCAGCTCATAGAATAAGAGTCGTCTTTACCTGCCTCCAGTATTATACCAGTACTTGTTTACTCCCTCAGTGTGTCCTGCTGGAATGAATTTCAGCACAGATGCTGCTTCCCTGTGCTTTACTACTCTATTCCTTCTCACAAATAAAGAAGGTATTTCTTATGTACTTACATGGAGCAAAATGCTTTCTTTAATTGAGAAAAGGCTTTTTGGGAAATAGAGGTATTTGATCAAAAGGGAGAACAGTTTCTGATTTTTTTTTAAGGAAACTTCAAACACAGTGGAGCAGGAACTGCGCAGAGAAGTTGAAGATCTGAAGCTTCGTCTGCAAATGGCTGCTGACCATTACAAGGAAAAATTCAAAGAATGTCAAAAACTTCAAAAACAAGTAAACAAGTTTACAGAACAGGCAGTAAGTAGAATGGCAGGGATTGCACTTGCTTTTTTGGTAACATTTCAGCAACGATTTAATTTCCTTCTGCAAAAATTAATGCTTTGGAAAAGGCTTTAAATGTGTGGGAAGCAACACCTCTTTAATTTAGCATTTTCTTCCATAAGCCTAATTTAATTCTATGATTCTTTCTGGATAGTCACCAAAACCAAGAGTAGAATTTATAATAGTTGGTGTGTGAAGAAATATAATAGAGTTTGGATGAACCTATTACTATTACATTGCTCTGGGAAGAATTTTGAAATTGAAACTAGGAAAATACATAATTACTATCTCTATACATTACCACCACAAAAAAAAAAACCCAAAACAACAAAAACAAAACAAACCCCCCAAACCAAAACACAAACAAAACACACACAAAAAAAAAGCCCAAACCCACAAACCCAAAAGTGAGGGAATGAGGGAAATGGAGAACTTGAAGATGGATTTAAAAGTGAAGTGGGGTGGAAGTTTCCACAACACAGTATACAGTTGTATTCCATATGTCTTTTGTATACTTACACTCTCCTAAGATTTGCTTCATAAATAAATGAGCCTTTTGCAATGATGATGTGAGTCTTAGGCCACCTTAGTAACTGAACTTGTCAGTCAATTTGAAACAGGTTTGAGAGCAAATTTCTTCAGAATTTTGTAAAAGTTAAAGCTGGAGAGGAGCTTAAACCAGGGAAGAGACCTATAGGCAATGCAAGATGTACAAATTGAATTCTTAGGAAAAACAAACTTAAGTATTTCTCTTATACACAGATGATCCACAGATGACTTAAAAAGTCATCTTCTCATCCAGAAGGTCAATGGTGAATGAGATGTCGTATCAGAAAATCTGTGGCTTTTCCTTAAAAATCTTCCACATCTTTGGCAATGTTGTGCATCTTACAGCAAACACCAGATTTCAATGCTTTCACACCAGGAGTCCAACACTCACTCCTATTACAGTCTCTGTCTAATATAGCATTAGATTTAAGTTGATGGCTATAAGTGTAACTGATTCTCTAGAAAGTGAGGTTTCTCTAATTTGCTTAGAAATTGAAATTGCCTCAAGACTGTGATTTCTATTACTTTACCTGATAAAGTTCTTTTTCCTAGAAACATCAATGTTACTAGAATTAAATGTTTTTTGCATATTTATAATTACCTCCTGTTTTAATGAGTAGTTCTGTCTAGTCCAGTTTTGGAGCAAATGATAGTGCATGCTATAACATTACTTTATGCCTTGGTTTTCATTCAATTAAATACCAAATAAAAATTTCTTTTCACAAAGAAAATTGCAGGGCATCAACAGAAACTGACAGATGCACCTAACATTGAGACAGCTACTGCCATTACAGACAAAAAGTTGTCTGCATCTCCAGGTATCAACAGCTTAAATTTTTGTCTGTTTTATCAGCCTGAAAGTGTTGTCTATGTGCAGTAGTCACCAAGAGTGTTTGCAGTATAAAGTAGGCGGATTTGTTCTGTTTTAGTTAAAGCAGTAATTAGAAATGAGAAGATTGAGCTAAAAATCTTGTTTTTTATCAACTGGTAACATTCGTAAATAATTTTCATGTATCTTTTAAAAACGATTTAGTTGCTATTTATTAATGTCAGTAGGACTAGACTTTTGAATTTCTGCTTGATAGCTAACACAGAGTTGGTTTTGCCAAGCTATTAAGCAATTCATTTAAAAAAAATCCTCCTAAGTTTTCAGTTTGTGTACAATGGCACAGTAACTTTGCAGTCACTTTATCATGACTATTCCACTGCAGCATTCTACTGTAAAAGTAAATCCACTTAAAAGCTCTGATTATTGGCAAGGTCAAGTCTACTGACTATTTTCATGACTTATAGGCAGTAGTGGTTTATGAGAAAATGTGTAAGTTTATAATTTTTATGAACTATTGAGTTACTACAAAAATGGTTTTCTAAAACTTAAACATGGAATATCTTAAAACTAAAGAAGAAATGTTTCGCTATGAGGATGGTGAGGCATTGGAACAGGCTTTCCAAAGGAGTTGTGGATGCCCCATCCCTGGCGTGGTAAAGGCCAGGTTGGATGGGGTTCTGAGCAACCTGGTCTAGTGGCAGATGTCCCTGCCCACAGATGGAGGAGTTGGAACTAGATAATCTTTAAGGTCCTTCCCAACTCAAACCATTCCATGATTTTATTATTTAGTTTAAATTGATAAATGCCAGTAAATGCTGATTAATATTTTGTTACTTTATAATTCATAGATTCTTGCTGTCTGTGAAAACTATAGGTTGAAATTTCTGCCAGTTTTCTCCTGTTTAAAATAAATACAAGTGTTTTTTAACATATACAATCCCCACAAGCTCAGTTATAGGATGGGATGAAGTAGTTTGCTGACACTTAATGTTTTTATGTTAGAATAAAATATTTAGAATGATACCATAACATATTCTTCTATTAACTTTGTTTTCTTTCTTGAGAAAGTAGTGTATTTATGTTCATCTCCAGTGTGTAGAACCGAACACAGACATGCCAGTATGATTGCTGATCTTACATAGCACCGGCCTCATTATTAACTGGTTAACTATTTGCTTGGATAACATAGAGCACCCTGTTCTTGATGCACTGTCAAGTTTGGACTGTCATCTCTCCTACACAAAATTTATTTATGGAACAAAAAATATCAATAGTCTCTTTTTTTTCTTTAATGTTCACAGTTAGCCCTAATTCATCCGATACAGTTTCGGAATTCGTGGTAAAGGAGCAAGTGCGTGAAATGAATAAAGAAATTGCTGAGAGAGCAGAGAAGTATAAGAAATGCAAGCAAATGTTGGCAGTAAGTAAACAACTGCTTCAGAAAGTTGAACAAAATGTAGCTATAGGTGCTAAGTCTTAAAATCGTAAGGCCTACCCAGCTGAGTTGCCTTCCTTGTTTGTATGATACACTGTGATTCTGGTAAACTCTTACAATTAGAAAACACATTTTTATTAATCAGCTCTTGACTACCTGTGGTGTTAGAGAGCCCAGAAAAGGACCCCTCAGGAAAACCCAGGTGTAATAAAACAAATGAGCAAAACAAGTATGCTTAAGGCTTTGAATGCTTTCTCTTCTTACATGAAGGTGTAATAAATAAATCAAATACATCATGTTGCTGTAAGCCAGCTGAAGTTTGGAATAAGTATAGCAGGATAGATGTGATATGCTGTCCAAGTGTAGTAACTTGTCTCTGACTGTCTTGGTTTTTACGGTGATTTGACATCCGAGTGGGTGTTGCAACTAGCTTGGGCTCAGTCATTTGGTTGTCTGGACCAAAGTTGGCACTGGTAATGCTGTAGTCACAATAGTAATGCTCTTCAAATATCAATACCTGTCCTTACTTGATTTTCATTTAACCAGTTTGGATATATGTGTGATGGTGGAGTATTGTGTCAGTGATGCTGGTGAAAAGTTGACAACAGTTTAAGAAATGCTTTCTTGGTGTTGTCTTGTCTCTTTTCACCTTGTTTCTTTTATTTATCACAATGATATGATTCTATTGCAATAATTTTCCAGGTTGTAATACCTGTTCTGTAATTCTGCTTATAACCGTGGAGAGCCTGCATTGGCTTCTGCTGGCTATTTCTTCCATAGTAATGTTTGAGGAAAGCTTTGGCCTTTGACCTTCTGGATGAAAGATACTTAGTTTGTAAAAGTTGCACGGGGAAAGGTTTTGTATTGAAGTGAGATACTTGAAAGAATAATCTTGATTAGTAGTATTAGGGTACAAAGAAACTTAAAACTGTGAAGCTAAAGAGAAGTATCAGCTTACTGAAAACTCAAGAAAAATAAAGCATATTTAACATCATTTATACTGTGTTCAGTGGTCCTGAGCTCTTCAAATTCTTAAGTCAGGCTTGATTTCTCAGAAAAACGATTTGTGAATCAATTCATTTGAAAAGCAAAAAGTGACATTGTTGGAACTGGGAGGGTAAATTTTTTAGAATTGTAAATATTTCATGACATGGTATAAACTGCCTTAGGAGGAGAAGATGAAATGCAGTGTTTATGCTGATGAACTGGCTAAACTGGAGCTGAAATGGAAAGAACAAGTGAAGATCAATGAGGGTATAAAATTGCAGCTAGCAGCAATGGAGGATCAGTATAAGGTAAGTTGCGGATTTTGTCTGACAGTGATTACCTGTTCTTAACATGGTTGCTTATTTTTGATAGTTCAAGTAATGAAGAATTTTAATTGGGAGAGCACACTAAATTTATTTTTGATGTAAACAAAATCTGGTTTGCACTTACAGAGACAACACAGTCTTGTAATGCTTCTTTAAACAAAGGTAATACCTGCTAAGAACACTACTAGATGGTTATAATTTCTTTAATACTTTGGATTTAGACAAACTTCTACATGACGTTAACCTTGTATTATGGGAAAAAAGGGCAAGAGAGTTCTAATTTCCTGATGCTTACTGTAATAACAACAGCAATTGTGATCGGTGTATTTGTTGAAAATCTTCGTATTGCATGTTGCAGTATCATTGTGCTAAATGTCTAATGCATTTTGTCTAAATTAACTAGAGAGAGAAAAAATGTCTGGTATGTTGTTTTTAAAATCATCATGAGATAGTTTAATTTGGAGGATCTCACCTATTGTCTTTGTAGAGTGATGTAACACATTCACCACCAAGTCAAGCATAATGGGCAGCTTTAGTTTATAAAGGACCTTAATCTTTGAGGTTATGGGATAGTAATGTTTATGTTGAATTAGATTTTTAGGTCCATAGGGATGAGGGAAGAGCAACAAATGTCTGCAAGACCAGCTTTTATGCTGGTTCTTAGTCTAATGGTGATAGTGGATCATTTTTGCCCATTGTGGTAAACAGTGATTAAACTGAACTGGGACTGTTCTACTAGGAACCACTTTGCATTAGAAATTGCAGCACTTTATAAAATGCTGAATTACTGTGCAGTTTATTTCAGCACTGTGTAATCCATAATTTTCTGACACTTTTCAAAACTAACTTGAATTTTATAAAATGCATGACTCTTTCTAATTTATATTCTTTTACTAATTAGCAGTGATCAGTTGCTATGCATAATTTAATGTGAAATAAGTTTGTTTAAACTTCTCAGCAGCTGGCATAATAAATAATTGGTTCTGCAATTGAAAGCATTTTGACTGCAACTAAAAGCTTGTTATCATTCAGAGGGATGCAGGTAGTGGAGAAAAAGTGAGCTTTTCTTCTGTCAGGAGTTTTTGCTCCATTGACCCAAACTAGGAGAGGGAATTTCAGAATTCAAGCATTGAGCTTAGATGTTAGAAAAACAGGGAGAGAGTCAGTCTGCAAAGTAACCTGTACACAAAATAGTCCTTTGTAGAGAAAGATTATTTAAATCATTTTGAAGTATGGAAGAATTGTGTGATGTGTCAGTTGCACCTCCTCCCAGAGCACTCAACAGAGACACAAGGTAGATGTTAGTGAAACAAATTTGGTTTCTTTGAGGAGGAGGTTTTGGTTCTGTCAGTTCTGTAGTGGGACATAAGAGCTGGAGACATGTGAATGAAATAAATCACTGAAATGCCAGCAGATTTCATGAGAAATGATGAGATGAGGCTTGCAAACCTTCAGCTCTTTCTGGGCGATGGTGTCCCTTCTGCCATTAGTGTCACTGATACTACTCATTATTTTTTAACATAGAATTTGATCATTCCACAATTGTTTTCTGAAAACTGTCAGGAAAAGGCTGCTAATGTACTGCTGTTACCCAGCAGATAAACTTTGTGAGAATTGTTTGGTTTGATTTGTAGTAGCACTAGATGTTGCATGTAACTGTAGCAGGTGAAACTTTCCATTTAAAGATGAACTTCATCAGGGAGCTGTTTTGACTGTACAAGATGCATTTACTAATAATGAGTTTCTGTATACTCATAGAGGAATCTTAAACTTCTTTCCCTATAGATTCAGCTGGCAGAAAAAGAGAGGCGAATAAAGGAACTGGCATCACAGTTGGAACTCTTTACCAGTGAGAAGGTATTGTCAGACATTCTGAAATATTAATGCTAATGTTAAAGTACCTCTAGGATATTATATGGCAATTAATCAAAGCTAGGTTTTACTGAAAAATGAAATAATAAAATGTCTGTTACATTCAGATAGTAATACATTATATTGTGCAAAAGTTAGGATTGTTCCTTAAAACTTTATTTTTGACTACTGTAAAATTCCAGTATGAGCAGATACTTACTAAAACTGGGAATTTTCATACTAATAAGCTGAAACTAAACTAAACTTTCAGATCAAGCTACTTAAGTGTTTTGTAACATTATAGATTAAGTAGTCGGTATTTAATCTCTTTTTCAACCAAAGATGTAATTTTTAATAGGTCTCTCATATTTTTCTAGGTCAAAAGTTAGCAAATTAAAATTTGAGTTTTGATAAGTCTAGTTTAGCTGAAGGGAGCAATTTTACACACCACACATAAGAGCAAGAACTGTAATAATAATAATGTATGAAGCTTATAAAAGCTTGGAACTTTGTCTACCAAATCTATAGATATTTACATTACAGAGAAGAATCAAAGTGCCTTGCTAGACTGGAACCATGATTTAAAAGGTTAAGCATGTGATAGTAAACAGCTTTTCAATTTATACTCCATTATCAGTGTTTGTTTATAAATGTCACCAAACATAACTTGCTAAAAATGTTCATTTACTGTCTCTTCAAACCTATAAAATTACTTTGTTTCTGTTTTATTTACGTACTTAGCCTTTGATTTTTTTTTTTTTTTTTTTTTTTTTTTTTTTTTTTTTTAAATCAGTCTCTGCCCTCACTATCCATCTTCTGGCTAAGGGTATTTTGCAGCACCTTTTTACAGTCACTTTGATCTACCTTCTGTTTTAATCTGATACTGAAACTAAAAGTATTAATGCTGCTGTCTCTCACTTTAAACTGCTTCCATAGCAGAGAATAAATTGGTTTTGAAAAGGAAAATCTTAATTTCATTGACAATTAGTTGTTTCTGCTTTGTTTTGAGAAAAGATGAATTATTTAGATTTTGCACGCTCACTAAAACATGGATGCAGTCCTTGCTTTTTAACCCTAACCATTGTAATCATATGTGCATATCAGTTTATAAATCTAAAGTAAGCATAACTTTTTATCATATCTAAAGGAGGATGTTGGGGAGAAATGGCATTGTTATGCATTAGAAGGGTTTTGTTTTCAAAATAAAATAAACTCTACTGTGTTTATGGCCAGCACTCCAAAAAAGACAACTTTATGTAAGCTGGCTTTTCATTTGTAGGTATTACTTTTTTGTTGTTTGGAAATGGCTGTGATGTTGCTGTTGGAGTTGAAATTTTTATGTCTGAAACCTGATAGTACTTACATAACAATAGATGTGTAGTTCCCATTTTCATAGAATCATAGAGTGGTCTCGGTTGGAAGGGACATTAAAGATCATCCTCCCCGCCATGGGCTGAGATGCCATCTATTACATGAAGTCTTTTTGCATTTGAGTAGTGTTTTGTTTTCAGAGGAGTTATTGCTACTTGATTTTTGCATTTTTCTGTTCAAGAGGTCAGCCTGAAGTGTACCAGTTTACAAGAAAAAATTACTCTTTGTTTAGTAACAGAGTTTTTCATTCTTGTGGAGCTGAACTGTTAAATGAAGCCTTTATTTTAAGTTTCAATTTAAAGTCTTTTGTGGAGAAAGTGCACTTCAGTCTCTGAGGATTTTATTAGCATTACACTGGCAAATATTAAACATGAACCCAGAGAACCCAGAAGAAAATGCTAACTAGAAAGAACAAAATTACTGGAAATCATGTCTTCCTTAACAGTCCCAATTTTTTTTAGTTCTTATTTTCATATTTACATATCAGAATTTTTTGTTTGGTTCTGAATTTAAGTGGCATATTCCTTTTGATGTTCTTGGCATACTTCTCTCCATCCCTTAATCCATTTTGATGAATGGAAGGACGAGAGAGGTTTTTATTTGCATAAATTACAGCTGATGCTCTGACCACACTTAAGTCACTCTGATTATTGTCTTTTATATATTGACTTAAGAGTTTTAATGGTTTGTAAGTTATAAAACTCCTTTTATAGTTGGTAATTACTATCATATTTATGGTTTATATGCAAGAATCTAGAATTTAAAGTATATTAATTTTTGAAGAGTTCTGTTTGAGCATTTCTGAAAAAATGAATTGTCTTTCTGACATAAGTATTGCTGTTGAGTATCAGAAGGGATTCAGTGCTTAGTACTTATACTTAGTAGTTCTAAAAATACCTGTCACTCTCAAATTCACATGGAGTTGCATCGAGTATGTGCATATATGTGCTTCACATACCAAAATGCTACATATTTGAATTGTATGGTATGATATGAAATAATTAATTTTTAATTGTAACTTCTAAAAACTTTTCTCACTATACATTATCTCAAGTTGTTAATCTACAAATTCTTTACCGATTTAGCTAATTTTTCTTCATTGTAAAAAGGTTGCAGATACTTCTTTAAACATGTGGCAGTTTATGTAATTTGAAATAACTGATGACAAACTAAGAAGAAATATTTCTTTAAAATAGCTTTGTGTTTTCTTTTCATTGACTATTTTTGGCATGTATAGTATACTTGGCATTAGATCAAGATGAAAAGCTGGTATGAATGTTAGCAGGCTTTTTTTTGGTAAAAAACCCGTATTTCATAACCATTTCAAATTTTACTAGTACTCTATAGGTTAATTACGTTTTAAACTTTGCATTATTTAGGAACTTGTCAGGACACCAGGAGATCAAGCTGGAAGGATGATGGAAGGGCAGATTTCACAGCAGGCATTACATTTTCGCAACCCATATTCAGAGGAAAATGGACCAGTTCCTGCAGTGCCAAGTAGGCTGCCAGTATTGCAGTACGGAAACCCTTATGCAATTCAGGAGAGAAGAGGTAAGTAAATTTTACCAACCCATCCCAAATATAATTTCTCCTTCACCATTTCAAAAGCAATGCCTCATTTAATGCAGGTTAAGTACCAACAGTCTTTAGACTATTTTACAGAGCCTTTACTGATTGGTGAACATCAGTAAAGTGCCTCTGTTTTACTGATGAGAATCTATAAGATAAACAGAGTTCTAAACATCTTTGGAAAAAAGTGATTTCTCTCCTATTGTTTTATACTATCTAAACAAAAAAATGTGTTTAACTCTAGATTTTTAAAGGTAAAGTTGAACAAAGATGCCCTCATTAATTTTTCTTCAGATGGAGCAGATGGTGCTTTTAATCCTGATGAGATCCAAAGACCACCTGTTAGAACTTCCTTTTGGGAGCTGGAAGATGATGTAGTGTGTAGCCAACCTTCACGCAACCTGAGTCGGCCTGATGGTTTAGAAGATCCTGAGGATAGCAATGCAAGTTACCTTTTTTATTACTCTTTTTTCCTTGATAAGTTTACTAATGAGTTGTCAAGATTTCAGTATCTGGAGAACCTGATTTATTGTTTTGTAAATCCAGAATTGATTTCTCTTTTGCCTTAAAAATGTTGTAGGTGAATTTTGCTTGCTTTGGAGGAGAAAAGTCTGCACATCCATCTATCATAATATACAAGTTCCCCTAATCTCTGTAGAGTTAGTGACATCTTATTTTGGTATTAGAACAGTAGTTTCTTAATCTAAGTACTAATAGAGAAATCCAGGTCATCTCAAGTCATGATTTTTTCTCTCTGATGTGGTAGAACAAGAGCTCAAATTGTAGCCGCATCTTACTCATTTTACAATATGAATGTAGGAATTAAATTGTAACAGAAACAAATGTAAGGGATTCAGATACCAGTATTTTCAGTTAAATGCTGAATATAAATTGGCATCCTTTTGGATACTGTATTCTAATGTATTAATCTTTTGTCTTCTGAAAGTCTGCATTTATTAATTTCCATTTTGAATGCTTTTTGCTGGTGGCCATGTATTTGGGATATCTAACCAACTGTTATCTAAAGCTGATTAAACTGAAAGTGATACATTGTCACTGATTTTGACCCCCCCCCCCCCCCAGGGCTTGTATGTTATAAGTAGTAACTGGTTAGCTTTTCTTTTTAGTACAGTTAACTGGTATATACTGTATAAAAAATTGGCTTCCATAATAAACTGGTCTGTATGTCTTCATTTAAGCAGGAACAGACCTATTACTCATTCCAAGTATTCTTGCACCTTGAGATATATTAAACAAGAAATACCTTTCTGGAAAGTATTGTGGTCTTTGCAAGTACAGTGGTATCATGACCTGTTTCTCATTTAGTCTAGTTTGCCACATTTAATTGCTATTAACCTTTGCAGAAATTGATCAGTGTTCAGACAGGCATGATTTTAGCCCTGGTGCTCAGCACCTGTAATGGAGAAAAATGTATTTCTCCCGCCTACCTTTTGCTCTCAATGTCCATTACTGTGAATAATTAGAGAAACTGTCAGAACTTTTGCAGCCTGTTCAAGATCTAGGATGTGAGCTTAATGCTGTTCCCCACCTTTACTTCACATTTTGCATATTTAATCTGATCATTCTTGACATAGCTATTACATCTGACAAGCTCTTCTCTTCTTTAGTCATCTGCTGCAGTTTAATTAGCAAGGTGTTCTCTCTGATCTATGTGCTTTGCCCTCTTGCAAACCCAAGAGAAACAGTGCTAGAGTCTTGTGCTCATTTGCAGACACAGCTTGGATTTTTGTAATGAGGTGGAAGAATATAACAGGCTTAAATAAAGTTCAGCTTGAGGAAAGATGCCTTTAAATCAAACAATTCATATCTGTGTTTTATTTGCAATTGAGAACCCGTTGCTTTTTTCTCACCCAAACAGACTGTATGTGTAGTGTACAAATTTATCTGGAAATCAAAAGTTGCAGGAATCTTTCAAGGAAAACTTAGTAATATGCCAAAGATAAAACAGTTCTAAGGCAGGATGTAAAGAAATAACCAGGGAAAACTTCCACATATGTAGGCAATTCATTATAAAGAAGAGTCTGTTGTTTGTGCAGAAGAAACAGCAAATATAAAATAATAAATACTAGGAGATTACCACTTCTTGGACTGGTTTTTAAAATAAGCTATTAGAGATACAGTTCACTGACTTTTTCAACCAGCAATATGTAGAGCCTTTTGCTGGAGGAGGATTCTCTCCCAGAGGAATTGGTAGGCTTGCTACTTTGTTTAAAATCACCCTTGTATGGACTTCTGCCATTCTGGTCTGTACATTCCTATCTCTACACGTTATATTAGTTCAAGAAATGAAGGGTGTCGTGGTCACTTCTACCACTTCATGGCTGTTTTGGTGATGGTCTACCTGTGGTAATGAACATGACAAATCTTTTGAGCCATGAAGAGGTGGAAGTGACTGCAACACCCTTCATTTCTTAAACTAATGTAACACAAGATATTCAAATGCATCAGAATTTTTGTGCTGTTTTGTTCCAATTTTGTTTCTTCCAAAACTTTGTTTCTTAGAAAGGGGCACTTCCATGTGTTTGGCTGACATAAAAAAAATCAGTTCTGTATGACTTGAAGGCATTCTGGAATCCTTGTACCTTCAGCTTTTCAAAGTCCTAGGCCAATTAAACTGTGATCTCTGAGAGGGATAAGCTGGTCTGTGTTAATCACGCCAGCTGAGCACGCACACAGTGGTGATTTTGTGTGGAATAGCTGACTTGCCACAAGTTTCTGCCATCATCTACTCAGCACTAACTTTCCATTTGCTCATGCTCCTGTAATTGACCAAAATGTAATCATTTGGAGCAAAGAATTTCTAGCAGTACAGGAGAGATCCATAAACAAAAGAGATATATATATATATATATATAATACCAAAGTGTGAGTTTTAGAACTGTAGTCTTGATTACAGTTGGCAGAAAGCCCAGAATAACTATCCTGAGACTATTAAACAATGTTGTTAGTCACAGTGAATTTGTGGGGGATAGAGTGTGTAACCCTTGGCAACTGAGAACCAGGTCAGGACATTTTTTGAGATGACTCCAAAATTGCCTTTCTTCTAGCAAAAAAACCTCACTATGCATTATTAGCCTGATCTGACCCTGTCAGCCAATTGCTATATTTTGTATAGGGGGGAGATAAAAGGAGCAGTTGGTATCCAGGTGCCTCTTGGGAGACCAGACTGCTTGAAGAGAGGTTGAGAGGCCTAAAGCAGTGAGTTTGATTTCAGTCCCACAGCAGAGGTGAATCATAGAAAGAAAATGTATGTGCTGCTCTTCCCAGTGTACCTGCACTACATGTCAGTGGTCTGTGTGTTCATCTGTGGTTTTAAGGCCGAAGATGGGCATCAGTTCCTTACTGCTGCTTGTTAAAGTGATCTATAGAACTTGGGGATGGGGATTGTTCAAGTCTGTGGTTTTGTACTGTATCACACAGCTTTTTAATTTGTTTGGCAATACTGGAACAGCTTACAACTGTAATTATGAAAGCAGTACTTGATACAAAATCAGCTGGTTTCAGTAAAACTGGGCGAGTTGTACTTACTTCTGACAGCTAATGTCTGGCTTTCCCTTCTTCCTCTTTTAGTGGCAACTCCCTCTTTTTTTTTTTTTTACCATGCTTTAAGGTGTAATACTGTATTTATGATTCATTTAATCTGTGGAAATCATTGTGGCAGTTTTTTAAAAGAGTCAGAGGTATGGTCCAGTGATAATAGTGAAGTTGTGATGTTAAAGGCATCCTTTATAATTTGTTAAATACCCAGACTTCTGAGCCCAGAAGGCCTGGCACTTGTTATGCTACATAAGCACGGTTGCTGTGTGGGGGGGTGTGGTATCAATCTCTTTTCCTAAGGAGCTGAGGGCACATATTGACTGTGTTACATCACTGCAGGGCCCTGTAGAGGTCTCAGACTAAGAATGTGCAGCCATGTCCCTGGTCATCAGTCTGGACTGCAAGAAAGATGGTCCTGGGTCTACACAAAGGGCAGTTTGAACTATTTCTTTCTCAAAATATGGAGTATGGGCCTCTATCCAAATAACTTGGATGACTGAACTATGGAGTATCAAGAGTAAGGTGTTGCCTGTGCTTAAAATACAGCATAGGAAGAGCCATTGAGGCCTGGTATCCCAACAATTGTTATCAAATTCTGTAAAACTGCTTCAGCTAACCTCATTATGGCTTTTGAGCCTTTAGGGAAATTGTTGGTTTTACCAGGAGAGAGTGACTGGTGTGGAAACATCAGGCTGAAAAGCATCTGTAACATCGTTTAAAGAATAAGGAATGTGTGGTTGGTTACACAAGCTGGAGAAACTGGGCATTAAGTGACTGAACCAACATGAGTAGGATCCATCCTCCCTCCATATAGTTCTCTGTTTCATATGGAACATTTAGGAGTTTCGTCCATCTGAAATAGACAGCTGTTGGAGTCTAATACAGTGGGACTTTTTCTGTGTTTTCCAGAGGTTCCAAGTTACCCCAGTGCAGTGTATGAGAATTTTTAGTTCTTGGTGACTGTATATTGTTTACTGTAACTTGTAATTAGAATAGTGAAATATTCTCACTGAAGTATACAGTGGGAAATACTCTCACATTGAGATACAGTTCTCATTGTTCTTGTTTGACTATTCCTTTGTTACACAGTAATCTCTCTAACGTGCACTGTGAGATCGGCTAAATACAGAGACATTTGCATGCTTCTTGTTTGGGTTAGGCATCACAAAAGGTTGGGACCTGATCTTTATAACCTGGCCGAGAGGAAGAAGTACACTGAAGAGACAGACTTTCCATATCCTAACAGGGTAGTATCAGTACGTACACAGTATTGTCGTTCTTGTATGGTGCCCAGGTCAGAAGCTGCTATAAGGAACACACAGAATGATTTTTACAATTAATTGAACTGGGTCATGAGGAAGCTGTAGCCTTAGGATATTCCAAATTTAAATATTACTTTGAATTGTGCTTGCCTCTTGTTGAAGCAAGTGCCTGAGGGGCAGCTATGTAGGAAAGTGCAGGTGTGCCCATGTAGAGGAAAGCAATTATTTCAAATCAGTTTCTCATAAGGAACAAGGAGGAATGTTATATTTGTAAGTGGTAGGGTATCACACTTGCCAGAAGCTGAGACAAAAAATGTAAACAATTTTATCCTGGCAAATGACTAGCAGCAAGCCAAATGTCTTTAAAAAACGTGGGGGCAGGTTGTAGTGAACAAGTAAGTAGGTTAACTAGGACTTAAATGTTAATTTAGCCCGTGTTTGTAGTGGAACTGTGTTTTTGATGGAAGATGCATGTTAATTTTCTTCCTGGTCTACTTCAGTCTGGTATTCAGAAAATTTGTCATATTTGTGGTGCTATATAAGCTGTGGCATAGTAGCACAACGCTACTCTAAATAGTTTTTATTCTTTAATATATCCGTCCATCTATCCCATCTCTTTCATGACAAAAGGAACAATTAATATTTTAAAACTCATGTGCCATTTTCACTGCAAGTGCAAAACAAGCAAGTTGGACTGGAAGATATGTCTGTTGCTAGCATCTGTCAGAGCAGGCCCCACTGCCTTGCCTCCTTAATGGAAATGTTAAATGGCTGAAACTAAACAGGCGTTGTCGGGAGACGAAAAATATTGAGGGAATTTTCCCATCCTGCCCTATTTACATTAACTCTTCATAAGGGCAAAGTACTTTAGGCTAAAAATGAAATATGTTTGCATATGCATGTTGGTTATTTGTATAAAACATACAGCACGTGTGCTGTTACATGTGGTCCTTTGTGCACTCAGTTTTGTAGATCAGCTACATAATTCCTAACTCTTGCATGTAAGACATCTTTAAGATGAAAGGGAAAATGATCTAGGAGTTGGAATTCCAGAAACCTTGATTGAATGTACCCATATTTCCACCTTGAAATGAGTTGGTTTTGTGCTGCATTATCAAATTGCAGAATAGAGCCAAGATGCAGATTGTGTTGCAGATTACAAAGTGAGAGTAAAATTAATCTGTGTTTATGCTTGATAACAAAAATTCACATTAGGAGAAAATAAAAAGCTCTTTGTAGGGGTTGTTCTTTAAAATACTTCATTTTTTCAACAGGATGATGAGAACACTGTACCTTCTGCTCCTGATCCTCCAAGTCTTCTCTTGCGTGAGCGTGGCACGGGTTTCTGCTTTGATTCCAGGTAGATGTTATCTTTTATTGGTCTTTAGAGGCGTGGAGAGGTTTCTCCAGAACTGGATTTTTTTTTACTTAAGAGTAGGGGGTAGAGGTGAAAAATTACCAAGTGTTTGCAATGAATGTTTGGTTTACAATTAACTGGCAGAGAATATGCTGTGAGACTGGGCTTGCTTGTGCTATACTTTACTTTGATGGAATTTGGACAATTTTTTTAGTAAATGAATGAGTAACTTTTGTTTTTTCCCCTCTTGCCAACCTAATTGTGAACCTAAGTTTAGAGCTTTTATAAAGTGTTATGTTTGCTAAGAGCAAGCATTTATGAGCAGAGAGAGTGGTTTCCCATGAAACTGTTTGGCCATTAAGGCAGTCAATAGATTTGTATTCAGTGGTAGCTGGAATTATGTCAAAATCATGTTGCTTTTAAAATGCCACGTTATTTTGGAATTCCTGTGTAAAACCACTCTTAACTATATTGAGTCCTTTCAGCAAAAACCTTTAAATTTACTATTTGATACTTAGATACAAAGTCCATTCAACTTTAAGTTGGTAGTAAAGCTCTTAAAGCAGGATCCGACGTTCAGTTTTCAGTAACAGATTAAATAACTGTTTCCCATTTTCTTGTTTTTCCTTTCCCTTCGCCCCCTCATGAAGTTTTGATGTGCGCAAGAAATGCCCTCTCTGCGATGTGATGTTTCCACCAAACTACGATCAGAGCAAGTTTGAGGAGCATGTTGAAAGCCACTGGAAGGTTTGCCCCATGTGCAGCGAACAGTTCCCGCCCGACTACGACCAGCAAGGGTTTGAGAGGCACGTTCAGACACATTTTGATCAGAATGTATTAAATTTTGATTAAATACTTTGTTTTGCAGTGTAGCTTAAAAACCCACCACTTTGAGTAGTCCACCTATGGAACAAAACCAGTGCAGCTTTCTGTAACAGTGCAAACTTCTGATTAAAAGCTCATGTACTCTAATGGGAGTGGCAAGTTGTAGCTGTAAGCTGCTGTAAGCTGCTACGGGGTTATCTTCTCTCTCTGCCTAACATGGTACTAAAGAAACCCACAAACCTTCACCTTATTGTGTATGTAGCTATTTATTCCCCCATTTAGTGGAATTTCTAAGGAAACAGGAACAACTTAGGCTCAGAAAAAATCAGACTGGCTTCACGGTGCTTTTCAGCTACATTTAAAAATGGTCACCAAAACACCTGTGGTTTCTCTTAACCTTGACAACTGAGGTACAGCTAAAAATGCAGTAAACAGGTGTTTCTCCTAGCAAATCCGTGTAGTTTTTCTGAGTAACACTTAAATCAGAAAGTTACATTACTTACCCTAAGAAAATATAGTTTTCTAGTTCACTTCTGAGATGTAGATGCATGTACTGTGAGATTCCAGGCTTGCAACAAAAGGAATGGCTGATACTTCAGTTTTATGTATAGAATGTTTGCCTTAAGGGATAACATTAAATGAGGTATGTTATACTTTAAGGCAGTGTTTTTGAGTTGAAAGAAGCTGCTGTGCTTAAATGCCTAAAAGTAATTGTTTAAAAAAATAACTGCCATTATGTTGCAGTTTCATTCAGTAGAAAATACTGTTCTATTTTCACAACAGTGGATCGTGTTCCTTTTGGCTTAAGGCTTTTAGAAACCTTCTGCGTTTTAACTTTATGTATTTCTTTCCAATAAATAAAAATATGTGTGTATATCTAAACATTTTATATTTACTTTAACTGTATTAAGTAAATTTGCTTTCCCCTCATTGTACAGTAGTCTTGTTACATTAAAAGCAGAATTATTCATGGAGTCAGTGGTCCTTTTTTCCTGCTGGTCATTTTGAAATGAAACAGTGTAGACTTTATGTAAATTATGATCCAGCTTTGTATGCCAAAGAACAGGTTTTTCCTCACATCTATTGATGCTCTTTCTTTGAGAGGGAGCCTCAGGGATTAAGGCTGGGAGGAGCATCTGTTGTCTGCATGAACATGTGCAATGTCCTGTTCAATGCAGGAGCTATTAAAAACTGCATGACATGGTGGCAGCAGCTCATCAGTGCTCATGTGCTGTCTAAAGATTTTTGTAACTGTGAAGTTCCTGTCAAGAGATGGCTCAAGGTAAGTCATGGAAGTACAGAAAGCATTTAGTCAATTTCTTTTCTTACTGTAACTCAACAGCACATGAAAACAGTAAGAATAAGCTGTAAGGGTTTGATGATAACAAAGTAAAATAAACAAATAAAAGACTATACACAGCCTGAGAACTTAACTCTTTAGGTTAGGAATGAGGGAAGAAGAGTCTTTTTAGGTCAGAGGCAGTTTATTTTAAATGTGATTTGATTTACATTTATAAGCAGCTTTCCTGACAGGAATTCTTTAAGTTGCCTTCAGTTCTAAAACAAACCTCTGTCACTTTCAAACTTAAAGTACTTTGTCCCCAACAAAACATATGAAAATATAATTTAAAGCACACTTTTCACAGACACAGTACAATACATTCACTATACACAGTATAACAAAATAGTCCCATCTTTACCTGTTTAATAATACTGTCACAATGAATAGGTAAATAGAAACTGGAATTTAATTTTTATAGTTGAAAGGAACTTACATGCAACAATGACGTTTTACAACTGTTTAGCTGTTGAACGAACTCACCCAGCCTGTAGTTCTTGCACTAGGAGCAGAGCCAAAACATAGTTGTTGGCCAGATCTGTTGCCAAAGCTGCAGAAGGTGGGAAGTGGCCGCCTGGGGCCTTGTGTGTACTGGTAACTCTCATGTCTGGATCATCCTTTAAACCGGGCTGACAGCACTGCTGTCACAGTCACCTCTCTGAAAGCTGAGAGTGACATTTCACTTTGCTTGGGCTGTTCTAAAAGCTTATTAATTAGGATGATTCCTAAATGTTTAATGAGACTTTTACTTTGCTGGAGAATAGGTAATTGTCATCCTTACAAAGTTTTCCTTTAAAGCTTTGGGAAAAAAAAAACAATAGGGAAAGCTCATTCCTTCTTTATTTGAGCTTTCTTTTGCACTTAAAAGAACAGGAAGTAAGCCAAGGCGATGACTGTGTTAACACTGTGAGTTCCTCCTTAACCCCTGCCAGGCAAAGAAGTGTTTCAGGCCAGGGCAGGTGGAGGCTGCCCACCTCTGCTCCCAGCCAGCTGAACTCCAGGAATAGCACTTGTGAGAGAAGAATGCTCAAGGCAGGATGGCAAGCAACAAATGTTCAGGTATGGTCCAGACACGAAGCGCTCTCACGTTGGCTTTTAAGTCAGTCTCTGACCACCTGCTGCAAGAAGCACTTAATCTTCAGTAAGGCTCATATGTCATATTTCAGCAAAATGAATCATAAAGCTAAACAGACACATCCAAATTGAATGCAGTGACCTACAATGAGAAGCAAAAAATGCACAAAGAAAATCTCAAAACACAATGAACGTGAGGGAGAGGCATTAGAACTCCCTTAGCACAACTAATGGACCTCCTTAAACCATGCGCAGAATTTTTCATTTTTATTTGCAACCACAGGCACATGCTTGTACAGTAGTTGCAAGAATTGGCAACACATAAAACATTAAAATCTGTTGGCAATAGAGAACTACAAAGTGCTTCAAAACTTCATCTGAGATGAAGATAATTGTTTCTCACACACACATAAATTTGCACTTAAGTATTTCCAAGTGTCTTTCTAAGAGATAGTTCAGGGGTAACTATTTAGTTGGACTGGGATATTGGTCCTCAAAAGTTTGATGGGCATGAACATAATACGATGTCTTGTACAGAGAAAAAAAAGTAATTGCTAACACTAAACTGATTGTTTACTAGTTCAAATGGCAAGATTTTCAGCATTTCAAGAGGGAGAAAAAAAAAAGATTTGCAAGATAATATAAAATACAGCAAGCACACCTTTTTTATGTATGTTATTTAAGTATGAAAATATTTTTAGCATATTATGTTAAACATTCTTTCTTATTTATATTTCCATTACCTAAAAGACTTGCTACTCCACTGATAACTCCGTTATGTAAGGCATGTTAACTATAGTTTGACAAGGGTGGTACTGTTTTGGTTTTGCACACACATTGACAGATGCATCAAAAGTCTTCATCACGTTACAATCTTGAAAGGATGTCAGTGCCAAGCTCTCCTCCTTGCGCTCCTGTTCAACACGTCAGTACAACTAAATATGCAACGTCCCCCTAGGTATTTTTTTGTTTTGGAGAAAAATGTTCTGAAGAACCTATAGCTTTTATAGCACCTTATCTCAAAGTAATGAAAATGGGTATGATGATAACATGTGCAAATGTACAAAATCATTAACTCTACAAAGATACATCATTCCAAAATTACAGAAATTTTTAAAGCATGCATTTAACTTTTTTAAAGGGTTGCTGAATGCTTCCCCTGAAAAAGGTGGCTGTTCTCAAAATCAGCAACTGCTGGTGAGGATTTCTTGGCACATTTGTGACCAGCATGTTATTGCTGCATCTTCCTGATAATCTCAGCAGACACGGGGGGATGGAAATTGATTGTGTGGTGCCGCAGGCCCTGAGCTGTCTTGTAACTCTTTCCACAGCGACATTTGAATGGTTTGCGTACGCGGATTTGCGTTCTGTGGCCGTTCTTGGCGTGGTACTTTATACCGTTCACATTCTGTGGGGGAGAAAGTACATTAGTGGGCAAGAGGTGTGGGCTCAGCTTTCAGTTAAAAAGCCAAAACCCGGTGGGTGTTGCACATGCGCTGTGCCCTCAAGGTGCCAGGTGGGACACCGAGGAGAATAATCTGTGTGGTTCTAATGTACAAAACTTACCTACACCTTGATTATCCTTACATTAGCTCAGCTGGTTAAAGCATGGTGCTAATAACACCAAGGTGGTGGGTTTGATTCTTGGATGGGCCATTAACTTAACAGTTGGGCTTGATGATCCTTGTGGGTCCCTTCCAACTCAGAGTATTTGGTGAAATCTTGATTTTTATCTCCCAACCTACAGCACTTTCCAAAGAATACCATTTAATGGGCTCACACATGGATGTTCTTTGCTTCCTGACATTTTTTCATACAACACTGACAAATCTTATTCATAGGTTTGTTTACAAGCAAACAAAAGAATTGGCATGAAGACTGAAGTCACACTTCTTCAAAAAGCTGAGGCTCCCCCCATGGTGGGTCTGTTCCATTTTGTGTCATTGTTTCTAGATATGTCTCTAGGCACCAGCAAATTCTGATAGTTTACACATTGCCTCCAAAGAATTAACTGCAGGGAATGCTTAACTCCAAGAGTTACATAGGGCACTTAGAAAATAATCCAGAAAAGCCATCTTCAAAATAGCTATTGTTTGGGAATACTCCACAGCTAAAACTAGAGAACTGATCCCCACTACAGCAAAACACAGTATCACAACACACACCCTGTTACAGTGGAAATGGCAGGAAATGGGCCACACTTTTGCCAGATCAACCAAAAACCTTACAAACAGATATCAAAATAACTTCCCTGTCTTCCTATATTTCTGGCAAAAATGGAAGATGCTGTTGTGATCTCAACAACTGCGATGACACTGCTTCAGATAGTACACTGGAGCCTCTCATCTGCTCCCACTAGAGAGCTTGGGACTTTTGTATGAATAAGGAAAGGCAAACTCTTTCATTTGAGCTTCTCTTAGGATGAAACCAACAAAGACACCAGGGCAAAAAGAGGCAGGCTCTACTGTGTCTTCTCTAAACTTTTCAGGTATGTATCTCATAATTTTTATAAAATCTATTTTAAAAAAGGGGTAAAATACGTGAAAATCAATTAACAGCCTGGATATTAATTAACACATTAAACTAAGTTTTAGGGATTTTGTCTTTGCTGAAACACTGCCTGGTGTTACACACAAGAGAAAGTCCCCTTGGCTCTTTAAGCAACAAGCTGTGTTATCAACACACAGCTTACAGTAAGTGGAAGCCTCAGCTTGGAATTCAGAGAAAACATTCTAAAATACCCACCCTGGAAAAAGGGTTGCAACTTAAAGTTGCAAATCCAACCCCTGAATTGTCCTTCACAGTCTTAAAACTAAACAACTCCTGCACAGCCATCTCCTGAGATGTGGCAGCCAAGAACTTCCATCCCCAACACAAACCGGACGCAGGAATATGAGCCATCAGTGCAGGTTACATCTGTGTGCACTCAGAGGAGGCAGCAGGCTGTGCCACCGTGACTGCAAGAGCATGTCAGAGCATTGGCCTCCAGAGCAGTGAGGGGAATTCCCTGCAAGTAATCTGAGATCTTGAGGCAGTTTTTAGAGGATTTTACACACAGTTGCAACCACCAGCACCCACTCAGCAACAGGACTGCTGGGGTGAGAGGGCAAGGAATGTCACTGGCTGACACAAGCTCTGTCAAAAGGCAGAGTACTCAACATCTGAGTACCTTTAAGGACGTTCACCTTCAAAACAGGAGAAAATCTGGGGGTGACCTGTTAAACTTTTGCTACTGCAATGAAAGTTTAAGAACAAAGCTGTCCTTAAGCCCTCTTACCCTATAATAACACCATTTTCCTAACAAAAACCTGTTTAGACTTTTAATTTTTCTATGAAACCACTTTCCTTTTGAATTGGCATCAACTGCTACAGATGCCACAAATCTGCAGTCACAAATATCCTTGCTATTCCATGCCCGTGGTACTCTTCTGATACAGTTTTTTTTAACGATCCACTCAGCCCCAGTACACTACATGCTTTGATCAAGGGGGAAAAGTACTTTCAGGCAGAAAAAGTTAAGGAAATGCTAAATCAGACACCTACGTGGGATGAATTGGGCCATGGAAGGTTTGACAAACAGTAAAGCACTCAGAGCATGAGGAGCTTGTGTAACGTGAAATTTGACCTGTAGTCCTGTGTAAAAGGAAACTTTTTCCACTGCTGCAATGTAAACACTTTGTTGTACGTCTGGGCTGAGTTTGCTGAGGTACAGCAAAACCCACGGCCAAACTCATACATCACTTTTATTGCTCTGGTTACTCAGGTTGCTCACTATTTACTCTCACAAATGACTGAGGAAGAAGATGGCAGTAGGGAAGGGCACTCTAAAATCTTAACCAGGAGGAAACAATTATTAACCTGGGACAAGATCAGGAGGTGATAGAGAAGTTTAGACTGCCACTGCCTGGTTTGCACAGACACAAGGGCTCTTGCTGGGCCTGGCCCCTTGCACAGTAGGACTTAAGAAGCCACTACACTGCAGAGAGCCTGCCATCTCATTCAAGTAGGAAAAGAGATGTCAAAAGGATGGTTTGGAAGATTTCTTGTTTCATCCTTGGACATTCATATATGTTTTTGTACTCCTGGCTCTTCCTCCTGAAGTTCTTTGTGGGTCCAGTTTCTCTGTTCAACTTGCAAGCTCTGGCTTGCTCCTTTCTTTCAAGTAAATTACCTTCCCCTCCCCCTGCCTTAAATTTCTCCTTCCCTAAGTTCTGTTGCGTCTCACCACTCCTAGATCAGCCTTCCTGGGGATTATTCCCAGCTGACAGGCCTAGGAACCCTCATCCTATTACCTCCAGAGAGACAAGCCCAATGCCTTGGCAATCTTGGAAGGCACCACTTCTCCTCTTGCCCAAGGCCAAAAAGAAGTCATGCATATAAGCTACATTTTGTATGTGTGGAAATCTATTATTCTTTTATTACTGTATTTGCACAAACTAGGAAAATTAGGACAAATACTCCCGGGTTTTCTCTATACTAGTATAGATGCATTATTTGTGGGGTTTTTGTATCTATATTTTATGTATGAAACTTCATTTGCTCTTTGACTATTGCCTGAATAAATTTATCTACATCATACACATTTTGAATGTCCTTCTCCCAAGCGAGAAACCACTGGGGGGTATTGAATAAAAGGAAAACTAATTGCCACCTTCATAAATCCCCATTTTAGCTCCTAGAGGTGGTATTTTGCAAAGCACATTAACTAATTGATATCCACAGACTTCTAGACAGAGCATCTAAATGTGGATGTAAATCCAAAATCTGGTGAGGGTGAACTCTACAGAAACACCTTTGGGTCCCTTTAAATCATACAGATGATTTTCTAAAAATAAAATTTCAGGCAGCAAAGGTGAATCACAGGAAGAAAAAAATATCCATAAATGGAAAATTATAAAATAATTGTAATTTCTTCCAGTAAGCATAATTAAAGAAGAAAGCAAGCTTCAGAAAATAGTTCAGAGGCTTGTGTTTTAAGCATCTAGAAGTCGGTGTGCTCCAGGTCGTTTAGCTGTTTCTGACAATCCCCAAACAAATTTACGTATCATTAAGAAAAAAAGTGTGAGGGTATTTCTCCCCTCCAGAATTTGTGGCTCCTCACAGAAAATGTGTACCACAGTCTATGGAGTACCAATACATATTATAAGCAAACAATTTTTTGAAGTAAAAATGAAGTTCCTACAGAACAACTGTTTGTGACTCTATTTGCACTGCCTATGGGAAAGCACCAGGAGATAACTGCTGGGCAGGAGGCCAGCAGGGTCTTCTGATACACATCTGGGCTTGTGTATAAACATGTTCGTGTTACAGTTTTCATTGTCCACCCCAGCCCATTCCTTGGGAGTATTTGTTGTACTCATTCTTGTCTTATTTACCTTTCCATAATGACTTTTCAGTGCAGAGGCCATCTTTTATCCTTGTACATTGTTTGCAAAAAGGTGCCCCATCCCTACTGGGTCCTGTAAGCAGTACTGTAATACAAATAACATCTCTAAAAATACCACTTCTGCTCCTCAAACGCACGTCACCTAAGGCCAGACAAAAGAAAACTGTGTATTTCCTTTCCTCCTTGCTCCCTGAAGGAATGCATCCTTTCTCAGCTGTAAAGTGAGCCTGGCAATTACTGTATGTACATGTCCGTGTTCCTGTTTGGAGCACTATAATTGTTTTACAGTCCTGTCTGCGATTATCCAGTACCCACCAGAAAATCCCAGTGCTTTGATCACAGGACTCCATACCCAGACTCTGCAAATAATTCATCAGAGGAGGGGGCTAAGCAGAAGGAAGATAAAGAGGAAACAAGAAACACAGCTGACACAGAGCTAAAAGGAAGGAAACAGAGATAAAAATGCAAAAAGAAAAAAAATAAGCTGAAAAGAAAAAAGGGAGGAAATAGAGCCCACAGAAAACAGAAATGAGGTGAGGCAGAGTTTAAGGAAATGTGCTTTCCTATCAGGACTAAACAGAGGTGAGTCTCTCAGGAAAATACGGTACTTTTTATTTGCTGCTGCTCCCTGTCAGCCTCTCTGGAGGTCATTAATTTGTTCCTGTCCAACTGCTCCAAGATTAACGGTGTACAAGACACCCCTTATAGACAGTCCCCATGCATTTGAGATGAAGGTAGTGAGATAGCAGAAGTAGCCACAAACAGCTTGCTTATTTGGACAATAAAAAGACAGGGGGCTGGCAGCCAAACAGAGAACAGACAGGATACAGCAAATTACAGGGTTCTTCTAGCCTTTGCCATTAAGTGAATGTTTTCTGCAATGTATAGATGCCCTCTGGGCACAGCAACTTCTAACAATCACCATGGCTTGTTTGCTTCCTGAGCTAGGGATTTAGCTTTTATACCATACGCTTTGTCTGGCACACAAGACGCACACAAGAAAAGTAGTGATCCTGAATACCGTGGGTATATCGGCAAAGCAATACTTGCAAATGATCTGAAAACACCTTTCCCTCTGCCCTGGCCCTGGAGATGGTGTTCAGTTTTTCCTATAGCTGGAGAATTAATAGTTCAGGGTAATCTCTGAAAAAAGACTTGTATGTGACTAAGAAATGAGCACACTACTTCTTATCCATGTTTTAAGAAAAAGCAGTATTTCTAAGTGAGCTGTACAGGAATCTTGAGTTCTGTACAGGAATCTGAGTTTTGTGATTTGCTGCTGGGGGAGCTGCCACAGCCCAGAGCAGCTGCAGCATCACTGAAAGAGGTTTTCATCCACTCTGTGGTTTCCTGCACAGTTTATTCATTCTTGTCACAACTGTGTTATCTCAACATTGGTCTTTCTATGTTTCTTTTTCATATTTCTATTCTCTTTTAAGTCACTACTTGTCAGTTATTTAAAGGAGAAGCCATAAAATAGAGCTAGTTTATAAAACCAACCAGACCACTGCAGCTTTATCTAGGGTACAAGTGAGTGGTTGAATTTTCCAGTTGATGCAAAAACTTCAGAAAATAACCTAGAGGAAGTGTGCCAACATGCTATTTCTGTCCCCAAATGTAAATAACTAGAGAACACCATACTGAAGTTCAAGCTCTTCAATACTACTTTACCTATCCCTGCACTGATTCATGCGAAGCAACACTCCTGTCCCTCACATCATCACAGTATATTCCACATCAGCCAGCTCAAGGTTCAAATTTAGAAATGTTTCACTTTCATAAAAAGACAAAAGTTTCTCACAATGGAGTGTAATTAAAGAAGGGGTGGGGAATTGTTTCCCAGCATGTCATACAGAAGGATGCAAACCCTGCATGTGGGTTCACTGACAGCTGTCACGGGCACTTGGACCCAGGACAGAACACTGCCTGAATTTCTCCAACACTCTGCCTTCCCGAGATGAGTTCTGACTTCCAAGAAGTTAACCACCACATCCTGCACATCATCTTTAACACAAAATGTACCCTGGGCACATTATTACTAAAGAAGAGGCAGTATCTCTAGCAGTTAAGCAGAAGGAATTCATTCTGGCACAGATGGGCAAAAGCTTTTTACTTCCTGCCTCTGAAAGGGACCCAAGAGATTATTTTGCTTGCAGTACCTTCTACATTCTGCAGTAAATTTGTCGAAACAATAGAAAGGCCGTTAAGAGGTGCAAAGCAAAAGAGTCACTACATGTAATCCATCTTGACAGACAGGGATGCAAAAGGCACCCCTTGTAAAACTGGCAACTCAGCCATGCTTGTGAGGAAACCAGTGAATAAAATATTCTGCTAAAATATCACAAAAATAATTATGAAAAGTCTATTAAATGAGAAAGGTGCAAACTGATTTTAAAAGCTTCCCCCTGACTACACTAGCAGGAAATAAGGTAGGTTGGCACTACTACTTACCTTATATCTTTTTTTACATCCAGGAACAGGACAGGCAAAAGGTTTCTCATCCCCTCCATTCATGCACATTGAACTAAGGATAGCTTCAGAGCTGATAGCACTTTCTGTAGTCCAGGACTCATCACTGTCTGATTCTTCATAGTCTACTTCCTCCTCATCATATTCACTACCTAGAGAAGCAGCATAGTTAGATAAAAAGAGAATAAATAAGAGCACAGCAAGATAAGCCATTCTGCATTTATTACATCAGTTAGAATGACTTGTAATTTCCCCACTTTTGTGTTTTCTGGAAGACAGTTATTTTTAATCTTATAACCCTATCTTTCTTGTAGTTATTTATTCCTTCATAAAGACACCACTGGTTCTTTTTCTAATAACCAGGACAGGCATTATTAATATATCTTCATAAACTGTTAACTGCGCGGCACAGAAAGTTCAAAGGACTGATTTTAAAACACAGTTTCATTGCTTCTCAAACACCAGGATCCTTCCGTCTTTCCTAGTGCCTGAACAGAAAATGTGCTCCCTCCCCCAACCCCAATTAAAGCTAATTTTAAGGCATTTCTTTATGCAATACAATACTGAAGAGTGCAATTCTACAGATCATAAACAATGTAAAATAATATGTTGACAAGTCCTAATGCATTTACTAGCCCTTTGGAATTAATAGGAATTATAGCACAACATTAATAAGAATTATATTGTAGCAATTATAGTTGTGAAATTCATTCCCTCAGGTGTGGGGATAAATTGCATTGTGTTGCTGCCCTGAACAGACCCCATTATGTTCCAGATATGCTATGACAGCCATCTTAGCAGCTGGTGCTGAGTTTATTTATTATTTTTAATTGCAGTAACTATTAATGAAATCCTCTGAAGAAGTTAAATGTGAAACAAGAGAAATTAGAAAAGCAGAATTCCAACTATAAAAATACATTTAAAAAAAAAAAAAAAAGGCAGGAGAGGGAAGAGCCCCAGTTGATTAAAAAGAAAATATATGCACAGAGGGAGAGAGAGGGAAAGCTGAGGGAAACTTCTGTAGTGTCAGCAGGACATGGTGCTGTGTTTCCCCTCCCCTTTCTTCTCTCCCTTTCCCAGCTCTGCTTAATTTTGTCCTTTCTGCTGAAAGACAATTTGGCTCCAAGTGCTGGAATAGTTCCTGTTATTAAAGACAGTTATGTGACACTAGCATGGCTCTATTTGCTTCCCTCATATGCCCTTTCAGTGCACGCCTCTAAGCAGCTCTACGCACTGAGAAGATGCAGACAGATGCCTGATGGCACTTGAAAATGAAATCCCAAATTCACCAGGAAAACCCATGTTGCAACACACAATGGGTTCTTCGGGCTGTTTTTGCTTCTAGTGAAACTAAATACACACCCATCATCTGAAACTTTTCCCTTTGGACTCCCCCTCCACAAGTATTCCCAGTTAGACTCAGCACTGAGTTACAACACATGTCAACTGGTAGCTGCAAGCACTCAGGGCTCCTGAGCTTCAGTCAGACTCTGCAAGTTCGCTTACAGATGTCAGGCTGTCCACGTTTCTTTCCTGTGGTTCTCATCCGTACAGGGTGGTGTGCAGATGAGGAAAGATGGATGGCTTCCAACCAGCAACAACTGTCGACATGAGCGCACGCACACACGCTCTGCAGCACATCTGGAAAACTCTGCCCTGCTGACTGCAACTCCTTATCCCACACCGAATGAGCGAGAGCCAAAGAAAGCATTATTGACCTCTTAAAATATTTCTGAACTCTAGGAATGGGTAACCTAAAATGAAGTTAAGAGTTGTTATAGTTTAATTAACTAATAAAAAAATGGAGGCAAACCCACAACTCTGCTTCTACGATTTCCTGCCCTTGATTGTATCTTGATGGAAAAAATTCCTCAAGCTGTTCCTTTCAAGCTTTTTAGCTCAGTGGTTTTTTTTTTTTTTTTTAAGCAAATGCAACAGAAACCCCTATTGTAAATACACATATGCACTCCTAGAATGACAAAATACACAATTCCAAACACTGATACCAAAAATTTCTGCCATTATAATCACCCCTCTTGTGAGCCCTCTCAAGAGGGAGTGATTTCCTCCAAAACAAGACTTCATCCTCCCAAAGACAACGTCATTTGAGATGTATGACATATTTTAAGGATATAATTTCTTTTAGTGACAACAAGGAGCCTGCTTTTATAAAGCAACTATCAGTGCTCTATAAAACTTAATACGCAATATGGTATATAAGGGAAGAGATACACAGAACAGTGGAGAGAAGCAGCATCTCCCTAGGTTTTCCCAGAGGAATTAAGGGGTACCCTTTTAATTTTTCTAATAACTTTGTAAAATAAGACACAATTCTGTAAGAACTTTTGCCTGTACTTCACTTGTAGGTAGACCCAGTGAAGGAGAGAGACAGAAAAGACCAAAATGTGTGCAATAACCATCTGTGAGATCATCCGGATGGTGTTTTTTAAATCAGCTTATCTGAACAAAAAGGCAAGATTTTGCCTAGTACAGTCAAAGCAGTTCTTTAAACAATATAAGCAAATGTGCCATTGTCTTAAATCTTTAAATCCAGATATCACTACAGATTGTGAATGACCATAAAAATATGTACGTCTTCCTGCATAAAACAGTAATACTAATGGTGCCATATTACTTCATACAAAGCTGGAACTGCAGTCTATCGCTGCTTTTATCTAACAGTGTCCTATGGAACTCTGTTGTTTCTACTTTCTTAAAAAAAAGAATCCCAAAATGTATTTAAAAGCATCTTGGTATAAGGAAAGTGCCAAGAAATCACTGCCTTGAAAAAAAAAAATCATTAGCAATAAAAATTTAACCTTAAAATAATTATGTTGTTTCAGTTGTCAAAGAAAAACAACACTGATTTAGTCAAGCCTTTAACTGAATCTGCCCCAGAATTTAATTTCCTCAGTTGTCAGTGTCTAAGAGCAGCGACTCGTGTGGTGCCTCACTGACTGCGAGCAACACATCAGGGAGGGGGGAAATAAAACGAGAGGGAAAACAAAAAGCACAATGCACAGGTTGGCGCTGCCATTACAAACAGCCCCTAGATGAGGTATTTTAATTAAGGAGTGTGAGGCTGAGGATGGTGGCTCTGTGAAGCCGTTCCCACGCCGAGCAGGAGTCCCTGGCCCTCAGCTACACGTCAGGTGTAGGAACTGCAACCCGAGCCGCCGGCTGCCCTGGCTCTGTCTGGCAGATTTCCAGGGACCAGCAGTGTGCAAAAGGGGAAGTGCACAGCAGCGCACTTCGATCAAGATACAGCTTGCCTGCCTGCCCTTTTTAAGAAAAGGAAGCTTGGTTGGTATTTGACAATTATATCTGCAAATATTTACTTAAAAAAATACAAACAAAAAACCCCCAAAAACCAAAACCAACAGAATTGTGTATCTTTGCATTTTAACCTATGGCCTGTTCTAGGGTGTAACAACTGCATGACTTGGGCAAGTATTTGCAATAACTCCTAAGAGAGCTGGCTCACTGACCTCCCCTTGGATGCTGCCATGCACATGGAAAACAGGACGTTCCACTGGGGCACGTTGCCCTTCTGGGAGACTAAAGCAGAGCTGTTCCTGTACCACGTGTGCTTATGGCTTTACTGTTTCTCACTGTGCTTGGAAGGCAGATTGATCATTCCCCCATCCGTACTCAAAGGAAAAATATCAGAACTAGGCTTCAGAAGTCTGAATGGCAAAAAGTCCTCCTCAAAACTCTAAAACACACAGTTCTCTAAGGCAAAGCAGCGAAATATCCGGCTCATAGACAAGCATGTGCTTTCAGCAAGGCAGTGTACAAATATACAATATTATCACCATAACTCCATGCTAGTTCTACAATAGCAAGAAAACTGCCTTCTCCACCTCAGAGCATTGCGTCTCCTCTGGCAATGCATTTTCTGAGGTTCCTTGCTAGCTTGATGCTCTTTAACATAATATTCACTTTAATTATCTTGCTTTTCTTCAGAGTCCCTACACAGTTCTACCTCAGCCTAACCTAAACCCACTGCTTTATTATCCAAATGACTCAGAAACATCTTCTTAATACTGAGCCCGCCCTCACATGCAATATTCCCTCAGTCCTGGCCCACAGCCATTTCTCCACTCCTCACTCCAGTGGCCTTGCCAAAAGACTCAGTTCATCTGTGTTGCCCTCAGCAGATCAAAAAAAAATGAAACAAAACAAAGGCAAGGAAAGAATGCTGATTTAGGGGTTTCTTGGGTGTGTGTGTTTTGGGTTTTTTTGGTTGGTTGGTTGGTTTTTTTTCTGGAATTTTTCCATGCTGAGACAATGCCAGTACTCCTCAAAGGGGAGGTGGACCCCACCAGTGGAGATGGACTTGAGGTGGACACCACTAAGGCACAGCTTGCACAGGATGCCATAAAAGTACTAGTTATGGGAAGGCAGAAAACATACTGGGTCACAAAGAGTTCTGACAAGTTATTTCTCTTGTAATTTTCTGCACTCAGACAACCCATCACAAGTGAGAAAGCTGTCTGCATCACAGCAGTTTATTTGCCAAAACTGAAGGCATGTATGAAAAGGGATTGTGATTAGTGGCTGCAGGGTAAGTAGCCTTTGTAGCATGATAAAAAGCAAACTTGTGCTATAAAGACTTGGTCTACCTCTTCTTCCTGTCAGTTTTGTTACTGAAATGACTGAGAACATCCCTTAATCCTGCAGCAAAGATCTCACCTCTTGGATGCCCATCTACTACTTTTTTTTTCCAGTAGATGATGTTTGTAATTTAAATAGCTCAGAAATGCTTTGCAGAGAGGCAATCATTTGACAGTCTGGAATAGACAACATCCCAGCTACACTGCTGAAAATCTGGAGCCTTATCTCTTATATTTCTGGGGTTTATTTGGAATTCACACCACTGTAGCCAAGATAAATTCTGCCTTTTGCGTGAGTGAATTCATTCCACTATCAGATTTACAGAGGATTTTTCCCTGAACTTTGAATGAATCTTGGTTCTAGCAGGTGCACGTCATTTGTAGTTATGTCACTTTTCCAATCTAAAGACTTCTATACTGTGCCTTTAAATATAAAAAAGACAAAGCTGATTAAAACCAGGACAAGCTGTGTGTGCCAGTACAGTAAGATCTATCTTGACCTCTGATCAAGAACATTACGAATCCTTCCTTTCTCCTCCCATGAAGAAAAACAAACCCAAAACATCCTTGCCAATTATTTTTGTGACCAGAAAGCATACATTTAAGTATACAATGAATAACTATGAGCAAATATCTTACCGCAGTGGGAACCAACATTGCTGGTGTCACTGAAAGTTCACGGTAATTCCAAGGATTTCTCATAAAAATTCAACTTCACACTTTGTCCCGTGTGGGACTTGCAGTTTGTATTTCATGGAAACAGTTTTATGAGAGCACTTCTTATGTTAAGAACTTTGCATTTCCATACACTGCAACAGCTTCTTTGAGAAAAAAAGTGAATTACAGATATTATGTGAATTTTGGTCTAACACTAAAGCACATTTATGGATTTGTCAAACTTCTTCCCCGTGTGCCCGTGGATGCACACAGCCTTATCCATACTCATAACCAGGGAGAATGTTCCCACAGCTGATACTCACTGCTGATCTAAAGACATATCAAGTCATTCAAAATGAAATATTTTTCCTTTATATAAAGCACAGGAATTAAATGCTAGGGGCAATGAAAGACAACAGTTAAATAACAAGTGTCAGAGTCGCTACACAAGTCCCCTCCAGAAGCTGTAGCAGCCCTCTCCCTGCTGCGAGCTGGTATGAGTGGCACAATGCACTGATTCTGCAAACTCTGGCAGCAAATTTCAGACACCGGATCCTCTAAACAGCCTCAGTCAGGAGCTTTCCTTTGCTTGCTTGTTTTGGGGGGAGAAGGGGACTCAGAGGACAAAGTAGTTTTCAGCCATTGTGAAATGTCAGTTTAGATTCATTCCTTGCATTTGCAAAAATACTTTTACCATTCATGTCCACAAAGATGATGTAGACACAGAAGTAATACAGCTGAAGAAAACCCAGAGTAGTTTAAACAGAACACTGTGCAGTGCTACAGACACTGGTATTTTAGATTGCAAATGCAATTACAGTGTTTGGATTAAGCACCCGCACAGAGTGAGCATTAGGTTCACTACAGTGAAGGCTGGAGCCTTTCTTCAGCCAATGGATGCACAAGCAGTTAAGAGTTTTCTCCGTTATCCCGGTAAACACTTCTGAACTTCATTTCTGGGAAGGGAGAAGAAAATCTGGCCTCAAAGCCAATTGCATGCTTGGCAGCATTGCTGTCACTTGAGGGAGCTGCTTGAGATGGTTATGGTTTGTCAAATGGGCACTTGCCAAGGCTGGCAGAGGCCCCCATCCTCTGCATGATCACAAAAGAGCCATCAAAACAGCAGTTACAACTTCTTATTGCCTTGGCCGTGCGGCGAGCAGGGCGGGTGGCTCAGGGCATGTCCTGCTGGGCACTGCCAGCCCCACACAGCGGGTCCCGCGGGTGGGTGGTCTGTGGCGGTCGCAGCCGGGCGGCGCGCACACACCAGGAGCAGCCCCTCATCCTGCCTTCAGCTGTCACCGCTGCCAGCATCCTGCTCTTCCTCATGACACTAGTTAGAGCAGGATTCGGCCAGAACAATGCCTTCTGGAGAAACCACCCTTCCTTTCAGTCCTCTCCTAGCTCAGATCAAGTATTGAGCACTACATAATGAGCTGTTTAGGATACATTACTACTCAGAAGACCTAATTTTCTATTGTCTCTGGCTGAAGCAAGGCTCAGTTAGGGAATAAGCAATGAGAGAATCTGAAAAATGTACCTCATGTAATGATGTGAACCTAGATTCAAACAAAAAGAACAAGTATAGGTTTTATAATTATTTTTAGGCACAAGGTACTTAAAAGCATTCGAGAAAATACGCTGGACCAAAAAAATACTTTTTTTGTTTATTGGTATCATTTGAAGGGTAGCTTTCAGACCGCAGGGTCAGCTATTCCAAAGGAGGGAACACTTAAGCAAGTAAGAATACGGGTAGATATTTCTGCACATTCTCTCCCCTCTCTCACAGTGGCCAAAGAGATAGCAATAGGCACAGAGAGAGTCTGAAAAGATACTTCCCACAGCTATTTTGGAGGGCAGTACCTCAAACAGGATGAACCCACATGCAATTACCCAGATCATAGAGAATCTTGGTGTTTTAAATGGTAGATAGGTCCAACATTTCAGCAGTTTTCATTTCAATGCTCAGTGTAAGCTTATGATGAATTTTAAGAGACTGAAAATGTATTCTAATGCAAGATTTTAATCCAGTTTTGAAAGCAGGTAAACACTCCTATAGGTAAAACAGAAATCCAAATATACTGTATTTTGGTATAGAATGATGAGCTAAGCTATATGGGAAATCATCCTAAAATCCTGGAGGAAAAGCTAAAATCATAAAGGTACAAAATAAACATGAAGTTTTTTATTTAAAGTACTGTTAGTATGATATTAGTGTTATATAGTCCTAGTCATGGTCAGCAAAATTGGGAACTATTTACATGTGAGATCTGCTTTCCATTTTGGGCTACAAGAGAAACAGAACTAACGGCACTCAGGTTAAAAAAAATAATCCTTCAGAGCCAATATTGGGGTTGGTGGAACAGCTGGATTCTATCTGGCCTTAGGACCAATTGTATGCCATTTTCTTTCTTGATATACCAGTATCTTGATACTAGTATACCAAAAGACAGTCTTTAAAATTAAACCCCTGTAAATCCCAATCCAGAGGTTATGAATCCACTAAAAGGAGCTTGCACACCTATATAAGCAGATATATTACAACTTATTGAATGTATAAATGTATGCTAAATAAGAAAAAAAAGACCCAACCAATTACTTGTGGGACAGCAACTAATCACAAAAACATGCATGTAAAGAACCTATTCTGGAAAAAACAGTCAACTGATACCATGGCATGTGTTTTGTAGAACAGGACTTTCTGAGAATGCTGCAGAGGTGCTAAAGCAAATTGTTATAATGTCACTGCACAATGTGCTGTTGAGATTTTATGGTCACACTGCGCCAATAGTCTCGGGAAGTTATTTTGCATTCTTATATAAACTTTTTCCCCCAATCCTGTTTTCCACAAAAAAGGGCTTTCAATATGTACCATCTTTTGTTTATACACAGTACAGAAAAAACATGATAAACCTAAGAACACAATCTCTACTTTAAACATACTTTAAAACTAGATTTCTACAACTTCATGTAAACAAGAATAAGTTGTTAAACCTCACCAAAAAAGACCATAACCTTCCTGTAATTAAATGGCTGTGTTTTACATGGCACTTTTTAAAAATCATGAAAATAAAAAAAGTAAATAAATAAATCCATCCAGCAGACCCCTCCCAATTTGAGGCTTAACCTGCAAATTAATGTAAGAGTAATAAAACCTATGTCAGCTGGAACCCGTTCTCTTTCTGGCTTTAGCATGAGCAGCAAGAGCAGGTATATGTTTGAAGAAAAACAAAGTAGGACATTTTCCACCTTTAGTCACAGGATGTTAACTGAACTCTGGCAAGTGCTTAAAGATATTCTCAAAATGTTCAAGAAAGAATTAAAGCCAGTTGGGGCTGAGAAAGAGAAACAATCCATCCTTCCTTCCCCCCTTCTCTGCCCCCAAACATCTGTTACAAACTTATACTCCAAAAACTACAGCGAAGAATGGTCATAATTAATGTTATTTTTGCTTTTTAGTTGCTAGGCCTGCATTCTGAGGTTAGAAATACAAAAATACAAGTTCAGGGCAGTATTGCTGTACTTAAGGATGCTTCTGATGCATATAACAAAACAGGTTTTCTTTTCTTTATCCCTTTTTTCATAAAAAAAAAAAAAAAAAGATAAAAAATAGAAATGGTATCAGGAAAGTTTCATGTTTAAGATAAAGGATTACAATAAAAAGTACCTACATAAATGAACCAGAGTTTATGAAGCTATGAAAATGCATTTGAGACATGTTTTATAACATTGGGTTAAGCATGCTTTACAGCTGTACAAAAGCTATTCAGCCACTTACAATAAAGATCATAAAACTACTAATGCACAGTCCTTACCCACCCTGACTGCCGTGTGCTCTGCCTTCACCAGCGAGCAAATCCAGCAGGGATGCACCAAGCTACGACCAGGCTCCAGTCCAAGGCACTGCTGTCACAGTTCAGGTAGCTGTGCTGATTTCAGCAGCATCCAGCTACGTGGGGGTTTCCAGGATGCTCCTGGGCTGGACCTTAGATCCTCACATGTGAATAGACCACATCATGACAAAGGGACTGGCTCAGTGAAGGAGTACCAGGGTGCAGAGGAGCTGCAGAGATGCAAGGCACCTCAGCGTCTTTTAGCAGCTTTGGGCTGAGAGAATTTCATGTTTATGAGGCCCAAGAGGGTTACAAACCCCTGACCAGCAAAGAGAGAGGCAATGGCAGATTCTCCACTTCAATGTACTGAAGGGTGGCAGGATTTAATCTGCGTGAAAATGTACTGACTGCTTCTCTCTGCCTCCTTTTAAATACTCTGACCATCTAGATTTATGAAAGACCAACAGATTAATCTGAAAGCTAGCCCTAACTCAGAATTATGCCTAAGGGCTAAAACATCTATCCATTACTAAGTGAGAATCAAGGATTTTGTCATTCTAACTACATACAAAATCTATAGGAAAGATGTGTTGTGTTTTTTAATTAATCCTACTTTGTGTTTTTAAGAAACAAATGCATTTTTATCACCTGAGCATAAGAACACATTCATTCAGCAGGGAGTCATGCCTCCTCTCATTATTACGGGCAGATTCTGATAAAATGAAACATGCATTGTGCATACTGTCACAAACCTTTCTTTGAGGCTTTCACTGTTTCAATTGGGTATACAAAACATAGGCTAGCAGGTGTGAGTTGTTTCAGATTATATATCACAGAGTTGAAGTTGAAATCAAAGTACTCTTCAGTCTGTTATTTTCCATTGCTCCTTGGCTTCTTGCATCCTCTGGCATTAGAGGCAGAAGTGCTCAGAAACTGCCGTGAATGGTGATGTCTGACTATATATGGAAAAATCTTACAACAGGGAGCCTCTGCTAGCAGGGACAAAGCACCAACCTTCATCTTCAGCAAGAATTAGGGTGGTGTCTTCTACCTGCCAGGCCAGAAGCACTAAAAAGACAAGAGGATCTGTGGTTTTGGGGTCAGTAAGTGCTTCATAGTCTTTAGTTCACACAAAAGTGGCCAACAACCCTGTTCTTCCTAAAATTTTACATCATTTTGATGATCATATACTGGCTAACATCAACTCATAATAACAGCATTTCCCCTGTGAAATAAACCTATCTGGGCTTTAAGTCAATGAGTGTGAAATGGTTATGTTATTCCTTGCTTTTCATTACTTCTGATTTGCTTTGGCGACAATGCAAGGAAAACTCAAACATTTGCTTAAGTTTCATCATCCTCAGCACACTGAAATGCTGTCTAAATGAGTGTGGGCTTTTTTCTGCTAGGCATTGAAAACATAACCATTTTTAGGGTGCAGTCATACAGCACTGGTAGAACTCGAGCAATAAATCCTGTTTAATGTTGCAGTGAAATATTTTACACACACACACACACATATATATATATGGATATATATGTATGTATGTGCCTATGTATACATGCCATTTAAGTAAGTACCTAAAAGCTCCCTGTGGTCAACTTTTGGTCTGTCTTTCACAAGAACATTTGTGTTTTCAGTTAGCAGCTTTCAAAATAATTAGAAGATAATTTGCAAAGCTAAATAGTAAAAAAAAAAGCCTTCCACCAATTGGCCTTTACCATATAAACACACAAACATGAATGCCATCATTGTTACCCAGAACCACTGAAGTACCTCTTTGAGTGTCACACTATTCCTACGTTAAACCAGCTATGCCACAAGCTGTGAAAGGCAGGCACAGTGTGTTTTCTACAAAACATGTATTTTTTACACATTTGGGGGAAGAAACGTCAATGTATAACAGGGGCACTTCTACACCAAAAAAACCTTCTACCCTATCACAAATTAACACAGAGATAATCTTTACTTTTAAGCTTATTGTACATTTTTGTTCTTGACCCTGTTAAAAACATTTTCCCAGGTTAGACTACTACGATGGGGATTATAAAACAGTTCCTGTGCTTGGAAGTACTTTAAATCTACAAGCCATGCTTCTAGTGCTGCTTTGTAGCTCAAAACCCAAAACTAGTGATGATTTTATGAGTTGCTATAGTCTAGACAATTCAGTTACTTTTCAATTAAATTGTTCCTTGGGGAGAGTACTGTGAAAATTCCCATACAATTAATTACAGGTATGTGCAATTAAAATACAATTCTACAGCACAGTAGCTTTTCAATTGCCAGTGCAATTTATCAAACAAGAATGCTCTGAAGGGGCTGGGAGGATGACGTACAACGAGCAGGAGATTACATGTAAAGCTACATGTAGTAAACGAGATGAGAGAAATAAAATGCAATGTTAAATTTTTGATATGACTTTTCCTCTGATTCAGAATTCTACCGGAAAGCACAAAATCTGACAACTGAGTCAATCTTCCCAGAATGTATTTTTATAACAAATTGGGATCAACACATTTTTACTGCCAAGTTAAAGAGCAAGTAAGAAATTTAACAGGATTATAAGGGAAATGCACTTATAAAGCAGGAAAAGGATGAAAACCAGAAAATATAGAGGAAAGCTATGAGAAGAACTGTGATTTAAAAAAAAGGTCTTCATGTATTGCCCCCCACAGCACAGCCCTGTTTTCCCCCATCAGCTATTTTATATCAATTTTACTTTTCTCTGTATACAATTATAAATGGCCTTTTAACTTTAAAAGCAATTTAAATTGTTAGAAGCACTACTTTCAAATAATTTCATTTTGTGAACGTAGTATAGGTCTTTTTGTACTTAGGCTGTAAGTTAGTTCAGGATCGAGTTAAAGGACTAAGTATGGAAGGTTATCATGATATGTCTTTGAGAAAGCCATAGAAAAGGTTAGTTGCAGGAGAATCTCCATAATTTTGCTTCATCTTCACAAGTTTATAGCCTTGGATGAGTGAGAATACCAAAGGTCTGAAAGATTAAGATGCTCATTAGTTATGTTGACTTGTCTGGCACAGCCCTGCAGAAATAGTCCAGGATCTGTACCCCAAAGCTACAGGACTCAGAGAACTGTAGCCATGGACTTAGGGCCCTGTACTCCTTGCAAAGGCTTAACCAACACTCCTCATTCACCTGGTCCATCCACACTGAAAGAGGTGGCCTTTGGGGGGGTCCTAAACCCGCTGTAAAACAAATCAGATCACTGCTGTAAGGCAAAGGGGTCTGGGGTTTGCAGTGTCCTTAAAGACTCCAGTTTTGCCTTGGAGATAAAAAAAGAGACATCACAGCCTCCCTTATAAGAGAAATAACCATCACACCTGGGCCAACTCCCATCGTCCTTTTAAGGTCCAGCCAAACAGTAGAGCAGGTACTTCAGTAATGGTACAAATAGATTTCAATAAATGTGCAGGTTTGACTCATTAATGTTCTTGGTCTTCATAACAATTTCAAGTTATTTGACTCTGAGCTATAAGTTACTAATTATTATTTGCCATGAAGTCGCATCCAAGACATAACAACACTGCTGCTGTGCCTGCAATATGGGATTGTCTTTGCTCCACAGATCCTCCAAGCATACATTTCAGTATGTTCTGGGATAGTAATTCTTTTGGTTTGGTTTAGTCAGTGAGTAACCAGTATAATACATACTCTTGCCTCTCCAAGGAACCCAGATAGTCACCTGACAGCTGATGACTGCTAGGAAAAAAAGAAAAATATATCCATTTCTGAAGTACCAAGCCAAGCACAGAGTTGAGCACTTAAGCATTTTTCACTTTGGATTACTGAAGAAAAGTGAATATGTACAAGGTTAAAGCCTTGCTCCCTAGATGGGAAATGTAGCATCTAGCTCTGAAAAAACCCTATCTTTTAGCTGTTGCTGGGAACAAATCCCACCTGTTCTAAGAAAACCTCTATAGGAAACAATTGCACTTTTCCTTATTATTTTTCATTGTTATTAGAAACCTCCTACTATAGCTTTATTTCTTAAGGCAGAAACTAGAAACCAGCACAGATTCCAATTATTATTCAAGTTTAGTCATGACCTCAGCCAAAAGCTCATGTTAAAATCTCATACCGTGTCTAAGCACACACATATATTAGAATTAAGTCATATATTGATCAAGTGTTTCACACAATGTCATTCATTATTTTTTTCATTATTTTTTACAAGAACACACATAAGGCTCTGTTAGAATAAGTGCCTCAGACTGCTAAATGCAGGGCAAACACATATTTATTAGTTAGTGTGTAGGATTAATGCGGAGCCCCAAACCTGCAATTCGACAGAAGCATTTTGGCTCCAATAAAGAAAGTTCTCTTCCATCATCTGCATAGCAAAGTGAAATCCTGGCATCAGTGAAGCCTCTCAGAGGGAAGCTTTGCCACAGACCCCAATACAGTTTCCCCAAGATATTTTAACATACATTTTATTGTACCTTGCAGGCCTGAAATATCAAATGCAATCAGACAAACTTTCATTATGCTGGAGAACAGAATTTGGTCTTCATTTTATGAAGTATGGCTTACTTATTTGCCCATACTGTTATACAAGAGTGAGTCTATATATCTAATTTTTAATAAAAACAGCATAAAAGTTCTTCGGTCTCAGCACAGGCAATTAAACAAGTAGAAAGTTCTGAACAAGTAATGAGATGGTTCCTCAGACATTTGAAAGTGTGTTTTTTCAAGCTGCAGTAGAGCTTGGTTGATTCATACTTTACTATACTAGACACTCCACCTGCCCCAGCTCGTGTTGCAGGCATGGCTGCAGTGCCACGTTTGTGTCATTCGGTGGCAGAGAGGACAAGGTGAGGTCTTCCCCTGGTGCTCTGACCCACGTGGGCTCCCAGGATTGCTCAACAGCCTGACATTATTGCTTTGCTGTTTGTATGTTACACTTGAGAGGCGGCGGGCGTTGGCCGAGTGGCGTAGGCCCCCGCCTGTGGAGCCGGCTCCTCCTCTGAGGACGCCGGTTCGAATCCCGAGGAACTCGCTGTCGCCGTCCGAGCTGCTCGGCCGTGGCAAAATGAACCTCAGGAGTAAAGGGAGTGGGGCCAGTTCCGCGCACACTGTGCCTCACCTAAAAAATCCATTGTGCAGGCTTATCCCAAGATGTTCGTTTGCGAAGTCTAGTCAACAACAACAATACTAGACACTCCATAAGTCAAATGCACAAAAATGTAGCACTCTCAGCCACTTCTCAGCAACAATTTAACACAAGAGCCCTGGGTTTGATTTCATATTTCAACTTCTCATTATTTTTTCAATTACATCAGTATGATACTATAAAGTGTAATAATTAAATTTAAGCATTTACAATATGCTAACACAGGTGAAGAATTTTTGAAGTGAATGCCTAAAGTTGGGCTTTTGTGACCACATAAATTCTTGAGCTTGCAACTGCAAGTGCTGAATACTTCAGTCCAGTCTGACAAAATTCTTGTTACATGCTCAAAGTTGGGCAACATTTATCTCCTCCATATTAGGTGCTTAATATTAATCATGTGTGTAAGTGCACATGACCTGAATTTGCAGAATGAGTTTCAGAACGTCATCAATGGATTTTTGTTTCCACTGGCTTGTCCTGCCAAGTCTAATTTCAAGCTCCTTTAAGATGTTGTTGTTGTTGTTGTTGGTTAGACTTCGCGAATGAAGATTTTGGGATAAGCCTGCACAATGGATTTTTTAGGTGAGGCACAGTGTGCGCGGAACTGGCCCCACCCCCTTTACTCCTGAGGTTCATTTTGCCACGGCCGAGCAGCTCGGACAGTGACAGCGAGTTCCTCGGGATTCGAACGGGCATCCTCAGAGGAGGATCCGGCTCCAGAGGCGGCAACTTACACCGCTCGGCCAATGCCCGCCCCTTCTTTAAGATATTAATCAAGGAATATTTTGCAGTGCACTATCCTTTAAAAAAGAAGCCCACCACAAAAGAGCAATGCCTCTCTCTAGCTGTATCAGTATTGAATAAATCTGCATCACCCAAAGAAAAAGCAGTTGCAGATTATCAACTGAACAGCCGATTTAATGGTTCATAGTGTACTCTAATTCAACCTAACATGGAGTTCAGAAATACCACCTGCTGACAGAAGCCAAAGAGATTATGTCCTAAATAGCAGTTCTGCTACAAATTCAGATTAATTTGGCTATGTATTAATAGCACATCCATCAACAACCAAAGTTTTGAGCCCCTGATTTCTCCTCCTTTGAGCCCTCAATTAATTTGCAGAGGGAATGCGCCTACTCTTACATTTCTGCTGTCCACTTTAAACTCACAAAATAGTTCAGCTGAGCAGATCTCTTTTTCTTGCAGGATTCTGTTTCATGTGCTGTTACAGCATTCTGCACAACAGCTGTCTGTGCCATATGATTACTTCATTGTTGAAAGCCTAACATATGGAAACTGTACTGAAATGTTAGCTGCTTTGATACCTATGAAGAGGAATGAGCTTTTACATTACAACAACGCATTTTTTAAACAACTTGAAGTTAAAAAAAAATTAAACACACATTTAGAATCTAAACCATATTAGTTTCCAGCATGCCTGTTACTCTGTTTCAATGCCTAGTTCCAAAGGCTGGTTACTATTGTGGTTTTGATTGCTATTAGCAGCAAACAATGGGCGGTTTTCTTTCAGCTTTTGCATTCTTGGAAGAGAAAAGGGAACAGATTCAAGAGCAGGCCTTTCGGATTTCTTCATCAGTTATCCATGGAGGAAAATGCTATACAGCAAAATTATAGGAATGATACCTCACGTCATTGAGAAAACTGTACATGAGATAACCAGATTTTATTGGGAAACTCAGTAACTACCATATAGTGTGTTGCTTCTCAGAATCAAAGCTTCCATGACAGACAAGTCCTAAATGGACCAGAAGCAAGGTGGATCCTTACAGATCAGTTTCTGAGTCCCAACTGCCTTTGGCAGGAGGAGAAAGGACATATGCAGATCTTCCTCCCCTGTAAATTAGTCACCCAGAGAGAGAACAATGAAGATCTAAATTATTTCATCAGCAATAAGAACACTCGTTAACACAGAAGGAAGCTGTAATTTTTTGGTCACTGTTTTGCCAGTAGTCGCATTTGACCCCTGAACAAAATCCAGCTGAATCAGAGAAAAGCTTAATAGTCTGAGTTGTAAAGATCTGTTAATTTTCTTAAATAAAAATTTCTATATACCTCTTAGAAGATGTTTAATCTTGAAAGATATTCCCTAATGATATAAATGGGACACGATTCTCTTTAATTTAATTACCTAAACATAAGTGTATTTAAAATCGCTGCAATTATTTAAGAATGCAGTTACACTAGGTATAAAATGTACTCCTAATTACACCAGGCTCTGAAAATAAGACACTAGGGGAACACTGATTTTTTTTCTTTTGATTGAAAATATATTGAATTTCACTTTTTGTCATAGAATCGCATATTATATAGTCATAGTAAGATTTAGTAGACAAAAATAGTAAGATTTAGTAGACAAAAATCCACCCATTTCACATGGCATATTCTGACTGAAACAGTGCAACTTTAGGATTACTGACAAAGCTATAAAGTGATTGTGATTTCATTTTAAGAATATGCTCTATGTATCTCAAAAACTACACAGTTACTATAAATCTAAAAAAAATAAAAAAAATCAACATTCAGATAGTATCCTCAGCTGGTAAATGTAATGATATCTATATCAATATTACTAACTTGAAAGCCTCATAGTTTTTTTTAAACCCTGAAAATATTGTTGTACTGAATTTTTAGGCATATTTGATTAAAATATCACTTTTTAAGATCTCAGATTTTGTAAAGGTTAAAGGCAATCCTACAAAGTATATTTTACTCCAGACTGAAAGTAATTATTACTTTCAAATTTTAC
>VXAU01004996.1:432081-514380 GCA_013399695.1 Formicarius rufipectus | reverse complement strand
AAAAAAAAAAAAGACCAAAAAGTTAGGTATTTTCTGTGGGTAGAAAATGGAGTCACTTTCATAAATACTAAGATTGGACCACTGGAAATTACAATGAAATTTGCCACATTAATGAAAGGTGAAATCTTTCACCTGCAATCAATCAAAATGACCTAACACATATGACTCCCCAGAAAGGCATTTATCCTAATTAGTAAGACAAACCAAGAGTTAGTCACCTACGTAAATGACAGCTGTAAATCAAAATGGGGCTTGCCAAATCCCTCATGGGGTCAGCTATGACCACCCATGAAAACTTCCCTCTTTCATCTCCTTCACAAGGGGAAGGAGACTGAGAGAACAACCACAGCTGTTCCAGCCAAGCACAGCATCCTCAGTGCTTTGTGCCAGGACTGGCTGCCATCCGCTACCCAACATGATCAGGCAGTAAGTGGGTCTATAAACCTATTAAAACAGTATAAATGTTATAACTTGTAATCCATTAAAATAAAAGCATAAATGGGAAAGAATGCCTGAGAGCCAGCTTCTTCAGAGCAAAATGTAATGCTGGTTGTGAGGTTTTCAAGTATTCCAGATTTTTTTTGGGAGGTGAGCATGACTTCGGATTGAGCCATTAAAAAGCCAGTTGGTGGTATTAAACTCATGCTTTAGGATTTATAGGAAGGCCAAAAATTCACTCCAGGCTGAAATTTATTATTCCAGTCCTGGAATGTGTTTTTTTAAAAAAAAAAAAAAAAAAGAGAGAGAAAAAGAAAAAAGTAATGAATACAGAAAGGGAAAAAAATCTTCAATGCAGAATTGGCTTTTTTTTTTTTTGGTCTGAGTTTCATTACTCTGAATTACTTTTGTAACTGAAATTTGGAACAGGTTGTTTTTATAATGAATTACCAACAAGTTACTATCACTGGCTTATTTTAAAGCTTTTCAGCATGAAGAGATATCACAGTTTTCAAAGGAATGTCAGTACTGACTTAACACTCAGAAGCCAGGAAGTTAGGAGTGGAAATTTCATCTGTGAGCCACACAGATGTATGAAAACATTAGAAAAATTAACAGCGTATGTTAAAGATGCAATGCCAGCCCCATTTTTATCCATAACTAGATTTCATTAGTTTTGTGGGTTTAAAATTGACATTTAAAAACATGAGTTTTGTGACTTGAGTGCTCCTTAAATAAAGAGATATTTCAATGTTTGCAGACTGTTAATGTCTTTCCAAAATAAGTTGTGTGCTGCTGCTACTTTGCTCTATTTCCCTATCACCCTAAGGAGCCTATATTGCTGATGGAAGCCATTTCTTTTGCTAAATCCTGCCTGTGAACTCTACCATGAGCATTTAAGCTCCACTAAACAAAGTTCCCTGGGAGATATTGCTGTTAAAACAAAAACTGGAACAAATTTTTAAAGCGAACTTTCTGCAATCATTGGAGGATGCAGATCTTAAGAAGAAGAGAAGACTTACAGGACAGGGAACAAAAAACCAAATGTAAGCAGAGAGTATATGCCAGCCACCCCAAAGGAAGAGAGGGGAGCTATAGAAAATTAACTACTGAATTTCTACTTCCCACCAAAACCACAAATGGGCCATTTCAGGGGACTAACACATACAAAGTCTGAAGAGAAATACATGTCTACCTCATTACCTGAGAAGAGCCTCAAAGACTACACTTCTTTGCTGAATATCTCTGCTTCTCTATGAATAATGTAATTTACAAAGAAGAAGGTACTATACATGCACATGCAACAATTGCAGCAGCAATGTGTGTCTGCTTGGAAGCTGCTCAGCTCTGTCTGCAAATATGGCCTCATCGTCTTCTGGCACAGATTTTTACTGCAAAATTTAATAAACCTTCTCTGCAGCCAAACCACCTTGAACTGTTTTTTATCAAATTTCACATGCTAAGTGGGTTTGAGTCTGGTCAATACATAGATGAGAGATCATTATATAAAATTACGCTTTGCTGGAAAATTACAACAGTAACTTAAAAGCATCAGGAAATGGTGAGACATAGGTGTAAGGACATGCACAAATGTGACTGGGATTCGGGCTTCACCCAAGGCAAAACTAAGACACTCGGGAAATCCAAGATGAACAGCATCCTGAAAGGGAGGACAGTAAATGGAAAATGGGACTTGAAAGATGAGTGAGGTTTCCACTTTCTACCTTGAACAAGAATGGCATAAAGTCATACAGGACAGACATTCTCTGCTGAGCAACAAGTGTATTTGCATGCCACCTCACTAGCCTGTAGGGCATGATTCCTCTCTGGCATCTCAAGTGGCATCCTCTTGGCATCACACCTTGTGCAGTAACAATGATGCCAGGCACACTGCTGAAGTTCGGGACCTTCACAAAGTACTGAACAACTGAGATGGGAGACAATAAAATGGAAACAGCCATTCTGAAAATGTCATGAATGGGTTGGGTCAAAACGATGCCTGTTTTATTTTTGACAAAGTGTAGCTCTGAAGTAGGATGAGGAAAACAATAATATTTGCATTATAACAAATACTGAACTTAACGCAGATGAAGCCTTTTCAGGCAACCAAAGGAAAAACAGACTCTTTGTTTACTTAAGTTATCACAGCATACATGTTTACCTGCATTCAAAGATGAAATAACAAGAGTTTGCTAGGAGTACAAATCAAACAGGATTGCACGGAAGGAATACATCAGTATTCTTCATTCTCACTGGATGAAGTGGAGGGTATGCCTGTAGGGCTTGAAAGTTGTGTAGGCACTGTGACGCTGAAATGAGGATGATTTACACACTCTAAATTGTTTCCCTGAAACAGATCTTGCCTAACTACTCTTGGTTGTATCACCATGCTAGTCAACTTCCACATACACTTGCACTTGAGGGAAAAAGACTCCCATTAGCCAATATCAGACATGTGAGCTGCATATCTAAAATCAGTCCGCTGGTCCTCGTGGGCTGCTTCTGTTTGCACTGCACCCACAGAAAAGAAAAACTCAGCCACGGCATGACTCTGAGCACCTCACCTACACAAGTTAGAACAAAATTCAATGCCAAGTAAACCCTGGGGAAAATCCTGCAGTTATCATAAAAATCTCAATGCTTACTTTAGGTCCAGAAAAACTTTTAAGATGACAGAAATGGAAACTCTGAGCTGATGCTGCTGACATGCAACTCAGTTAATAGTTAATTAAAAAAGTAAAGTCTTAAGAAAGAATATATGGTTTTTGCTACTAGGCTATTACAAATCCTATCTTTGGAAAAGGAAACCAAGAGGGAACTTGGAACAGAGGGTGCAGAAAGTGGAAGCTGGCATTATTTATAACTTGGCAGGCAAGACTCTCAGAAACACAGCCATAACAAACTGATTCTTGTAACTGCAGGTAAAACAACATTCAGAGTAACTTTAAAAGTTTGAAAAAATACATAAATAAAAATACTTCAGTAGGCAGATGCTGGCTTTTTTTCTTTAGTATGTGATGGAACATGTTTCAAAGAGCACATCACTAGCCAATGTACCTGACAGATGTGCAAAGTTATACTACCTGACCACATCATGAATCAGCCTTCACAGGAGGAGCTGTACAAAAAGTAAACAAAAGAAAGAAGGAACTCCTTGCCATCTGTAGTATGCTGAGGAAATTAATCAGTTTGTTTCAAATGGGAGATAATTAAGAAAATCTAAAAGTTTCCAAATTACATTAGGATTTTATCCTTTAACTTTTCTCAGTGTGCTTCCCTTTTTCATAAGCAGGGACATACTAAACAACCAGTTCATTTTGCAACTTCCAGACAGAACATTGCAAGGACTGCTACAGCTTTTCCATTTAATCATTAATACTAAGACACGAAACAGCCTATATAAAAAACATGTGGCATAACAGTTTTCAAGGCAGTGATGCTCATGTAATTTCCTCTTAAGGAAAATACATTGAGCCTATTTATTACAGAATAGAATAGCCCTATTATATGCATGTAGATTTGTAGAAGGAAACACTGGTATTTAATCTGAAGTATACCAGAATTATCTGACAAGATCTCTACCTAATGTAAATCAGACTGACATAAGTCAGGAGATCTGGTTCAGAAAAGCAAGAAATTTTCAGTTAGTGTAATCAGTGCAAAAAATTCCCAGGAATTTTATACCCAGGAAAATCACTGGAATATTTGTTTTTGAAGAAAGCACACACCATTAGATGATTTTTTTTAATTAACATAGCTTCCTAACAAAAATCATGTCCACATGATGAGAGCAGAAGAACATTCCTCCCCAGCCACTCATTTATCTGTAAATTCAACTTCCTTCAAAAAGAGGAAAAAAAAAAATATACTGACCACTTTTTTTTTTTTAACCAGCTCTTTACCATATGCAAAACTCTCCTACTGATAAAGAAGGGGTCTTTTGCACATTTAGTATTTCTGGTAAGGTTAGTTTCTTCATGTAATAGTTTCATCTGTGATTTTTAAAGTTTGTGTCCTTCTCTGCTGTAGCAAAGAACTTGGAAGCAAACGCCTAAACACATTTTAGAGACTGCAAACTGAAGGCAAATAAAATAGCCCAAAGCTTTTCTGTTTATCTTCAGGTATTCTTCTTTCCAGAGTTCTCTAAATGCCATGTAAACCAAACAGTAGGTGCTTACCTGTAGGAGTACTGCTGCGAAACGAAGAGGAAGGAGTGATTGGAGGGGTGACTGGAGGAGTAAGGCTTCCACTGCTGTGGCGAGGTGGAGTAGATACATTCCCACGGGACACTGTGCTTGACAAAGTCAGAGAGAGTTTCGGCTGAATCTTTTTTTTCAAAGACTCCTGCTCACGTCGGGCTGCATCAGTCATAAATCTAGAATAAGGACAGCCATGAGGATGAGAGGTTTGAAATACTGTCCACAAACAAGCTTCAAGTAAAGATAAAATATTTTTTGCCCTCAGTGACCCAATGGAGCTTCAAACTCAGCCATCTCTGTAACACACAGATCTAAAAAACACAGACTTCACCAACAGCTTTATTTCAGCGTTCGAGATCTGGGCCCTTTCCTTCTGAATTCAATAGAACTTACATTAGATATCTGCATCATGTGCAAACTCATGTGTTTTAAACTCCAACCAGAGCTCAGCATTACAAACAGTAATGTAATAACTGTACTCAATCCTTCACAATAACCACATTCAATCATCCTGTGAAAAAACAATTAAGTAGCTGTAACAAAGAAAAATGTTAGCAGAAAATGTAAATACATAATTTCCAACTCAGGGTAATCACATCCTTTTACTAAACGTTTTAGACAATGTTGCCTGGTGCAAATTATGGGAGTTTCTGACTCTTTAAAACCAAGCAGATCTCCCTGTAGAGCTTTGGTACACACTGTTGAAGGCCTGATGCAACTCAAGGGTCATCTTCATGGATTGCTGAGAGAGAATCCCACCAGTACAATGCAAGGGGTGCACCAGTAGAGCTGTAATTGCAGCACTGCAACTTTTTGCATGGTCTGTCATCTAGAATAAAAAGAGCTTTTTTCACTTTTATTCTGATTCCTTCCAAAAAAGAACAACTGAAGTAAAAAAGGCCTCTTTTATTCCAAGTACCTATGAAGAATTATGCCAGAACACTTGATACTGCTTTATGCTGACATTTACTGCTGGCACCTGTACTTACTCTCACATGAAAGGACCATGTCTCTGCAGTTTAGACTCCATGCACTTGGCATTCAAAGCAACATGTTAATCCTTTGCCTTTGTCTTCCAGTGCATATGAGGCCATCTTAGAGGATTCCTAACACAAGCCAAAGTAAATCACCTTGTCAGTACAGTCCTCTGTCCTTCAGGCTAAAGTGCAAACTACACCTGTCAGTGAATAAAAGCAATATGCAGTTGCACATTATAAAATGTGCAGAATAAAAAGTTATACCTTGGCATTTGTTTGACAGAATAAATCAAACAATTTAGCCAAGACACAAACTTTACACGATGAACTCTTGCAGCTTTGGCAAACCACAAAGGGTACATTCAGAGGGGTGAGAACATGGTGCAGTCAATATGCTGTGCTCACCTTGGAGCCAACTGTCACCCGGAAACCCCTTTTTGCAATCCAAAATGGAAACAGAATGACAAGAGTTACCAGCAGTTACTTGTATTGGACTAAGCAATGATGATCTGGCTTTCCAATAGTCACAGTCTCCTCAGAGGAGCTTAGGAAAGAGAATGAGGCAGACTCATGTATAGAAGAAGCCACAGAAAGTAAGTCTGTGGAGGAAATAATGGAGGTACTGAGTTGTTGTATTGGGGGCAGGCAGCAAGGTTTTGGTAGCAGAGTAGCTGCAGGTCAAGAAGAGGCTGGGGTTGCCTCATACCAGTCACAGCTGGTTTTGGCCAGCTCCACGATGGACCCATCAAATGACAGAGCAGAGCCCATCAGCCAAGCTGCTGTGACCTCAGTGAAAACATATCTAAGGAGGGGTAGAAAATGCTGGAGAGAGAGAGAGGAGGAGGAGGAGGAGGAGGGAAGAGAGGAGGAAACAATAGAGGGAAAGACAGAATAACAAGATCAGGGGAATAGTTGATGCTTCATGGTGAAGAGCAGGTACACCCTTGGAGGCTCTGCAACCCACAGGCAAAAAAACATCAGAGTACAAAAAGAGTAACAAAGAAGGTACAGCATGGAGAAACCCCTTCAACCTGACTCCAATCTGTGCAGCTCTTGTTGCCCCACCGACAGAACTGAGTGTGGCCTGTAGCCATAGCAGGGGAGGAGATAGGTCTGGAGTGAAGGTGATCCTGGAAAGGGAAAAGAAGGTGGCTTTGCCTCCCACAAGTGTTTTAGTTCTTTTCTTTTGTTCCCCAATAACAAATGTCTGAATCAGTAATTAAATATTTATGATAGATGGCAATAAATGAAGTTGATTTACCCAAGCCAAGTCTGCTTTAACCATGGCAGTAAATGGTAAGTGATTTCCTTTATTTTAGCCCATTAGTTTTCTTCCTCCTGCTCTTTCTGTTTTCTCCCCCATACTGCTATGGCTGGAGGTGTGGGGGTGAGTTAGCAAGTGGCTATGTGGGTACTTGACTGCTGGCAGGTGCCAGTGCATCAATCTACCGAATTTCTTTTCATGTTACAACCATATTCTATGTGACCAAACTGCCTGTTGGGCGACTTGACACTCCTTATCATATCCCAGGACATGATGTGCATCCAGAATCCAACAGAGGACCTTCTATAGCTCCCAGGGAAGAACGGCAGACCCTGAGGAGAGGGAGGCAGAGGAAATGGTGCCACACTAGTCATCTGCTTCACAGTTTATATCCTCACATCACATGAAGGATCAGGCCACAGGCTGGCTGCATAAACTGACTCTCTAGATCACAATATCACAACAACTGCACTGAACACAACTTTGAGGTCACACTACGTCTCAGAGTAATACATAATAATTGCCACAGGCATCTGAAACATGGTGCTGTAGGACAGTCCAGTTTCTTCTCCGGGCCTTTAAACCAACAGTTTAAATTAATATGAAGCACTACATTAACTCAGACTCCTAAGAAACCCAACATTTTGTGACTACTCACAACACCCGGACTGATTGGGTGGGAGCTGGGTAGATTCTACTGGCTGTGAGTCCAAACCTGACTGCACTTATGAGGAGATCTCTGAGAAAAAAACATCTCTGGTGGAACAGTAAGAGGTACATAGGCAGGGGTAAAGAAGAAAGAAAAAGGGGGAGTTAGGCATCTGTGCCAAATATGAAAGAAAAAGTCAACCTAGATATAAAAAAACCCCATCTTTTTTCCAAAAGAGATTTGTGTACTTTAACATAGCCTCAAAACACTGTGGCATAAAATTTTAGGTACCATTAGAGAAAATAAGATCTATCCTGTCATCCATACAGTGAAGGCATTAATAAGTGGATTTTTGCCATGATATGTAACATCAACAAACAATCCACAGCCATTAATAAACAGGTATGTGACATGACAGCTTATCTTCTTTGAACTGAGACAACAATACATCATGTCAAATCTGGATATGGCATTTTTATGAAGTTGATATTTTAAATGCAGATATCCATAGTAACAGTCAGCACTAAATTTCTCTTCTTCAAATAAGGGTGCAGATGATATTGACAAAGCCATCCTCAAAGAGAAGTCTAACTTCATTCAAGAAAAAAAGAACCAAAAGGATCTTAATAAAACAGGCATTCAGTACACATTTATTTTCCTCTAACTAGGAAACGTCTAATTCATTATTTTTGCAATTTGTATTATAATGTTTGCTTGCTTCTGGATGGGAAGCCTTATTCCTTAATACAATGTTATGGTAACATTATAAATCCTTGAAAACTTGGAAGATAACATCAACTCTGAGATATTAGAAGCAGCAGCTTGAAAGCTGCTTTTTAACAAACTCAGCCACAAATAACAGTGTTAAAATAATATTGAGATATAACCAGTCTGGTTGAAGTCCATAAAAATCAGGAAAATTTGAAGTTACAGCTGAAACTTTTCCCTGTCCTCTTAACTCACTCACATTTGGGCTAAGCATGTGAAGTGTATTCCAAAATGTTATTTGTTGTCTACACTTTAAACCTGAGAGAAATGGAAGGCAGTCTGTGGAAAGTTTCGTTCTGACATCTCACGTATGGAATTAACCTTTTCAGATTCATATAGTCTCACACATGTTTCCTGAAGCACTGGCAATTCTATGCTTTTGAAAAGGAAACTTATCTAAATGGATTAAAAAAACCCCTTTTTTTTGTATTTTAATTGAAATGCACTATTATACATATGTCTGACTATGGTGGTATTCTTCATGGCTTACAATAAAAGCATTTTAAGGATGGGTATAAAATGACATTTCCAACTAAGGTTTTAATTTTTCATGTTGAAAGTACATTATGGTTTTAACTTCAAGTGTTCAGGAATGAAACATGCTGGAATTGAGGTTAAATACTGGTCTCTAAATTACACGACTGCATGCAATTTTCCCTGCCTCATTTAAATGCACAAGAAGTCTGGGAAACAGAAAATGAACTGGAACTAACAAAGACTGCAATAAAAGCACTTAGGTTAAATCCCATCTCCTTGATAGTCTCTCTCCCCATCTTCAGATCTGACCAAATCTATCTTGGCTATTTTCAAATTATTCTTATCTACATAACCATGCTCCTCCAGTTGCACTACTTTGCAGATTTCAGTCACCTTTCCTGCTGCGTAGGACTTTGTTTACACCTTATAAGCTTCTCTCTTCAAAATCCATGCACTGCATAGATGCAGTGAAACAAGGAGAATTACTCAGCTCCCAGCCATTCATAGACCCTATTTTGATAAGTATGGTGTTTGTGTGTTTTCTTGCCAATAGTTCATAACATCAGGGAGGAGTGAACTCTATAGAAAGAGATCTCTTCTACATCCATTTTTTCTTTCCTCACCCTTTCACTTTCCTAATAATTCAATTCCCTGCTCCAAAATACATCTGTGCAGTGATTTCTGAATGAAATAATTGCAGCAACTTTAATAAACATAAGAAAAATACAGTGTGTGTGTGTTCCCCCTCCCCTTTTCATTCCCTGGAATAGTTCAAGTATTTTTGTTGAAACTTTCCCAAGAAATTCAGCCTTAAGGAGACACCCAGCATGGAAAATTTCAGCCTAAACACATGAATGTTGGCAACATAATTAAGCAACTGAAATAGTCTTATAATGGAAAGTGTTACACAACCTTTCGTATAGGTGGCAATATAACACAAATAGTGTTAGGTGTTGTTACCAATATAAAAAGTCACAAAAAAACCAAAAATAACAGAGGTTATGTTGAAATTCAAAAAAGACTTTTCAAATCAAACCTTTGCAAAGTTTTTTTAAGTCCTGTCACCCCCAAAAACTTTGGAATCAAGAATGAACAGAAGCAGAACACACTCTCAGTAATTTCCTTATGCCATTAGCGGGCACTGCTTCACGATCATGTCCCAGTGTGACTCACATGATGATCTCACAGTTATTTTATCATAGAATTTAATGCTACATACAACTTTTAAACAGTTTAAGAGCTTTGGACTCATACATCCAGACTGGTGATACGGGTTATAAAAATGAGTTGCAAATAAACTGAAAAGGAAAAAATAACCAACCCAGTTTGCTCCTCAGAATGTATATTCTTGATAATGCTCGTCAGGGTGTGAACTACCCCTTCCTCCTCTTCCTCGCTGCTAAAGCCTGCTGACGTAGGAAGTTAGTCCTGCTTGGACCAGCTCTGTTTCTACGTCCAAAGACATTTATGTTGACAGTGAAGAAGGTGCATCACAGCTACCTGGTTGGACTTGAATATTAATTTGCTACATTTGATTTCTTCATGATCTGGTCCCTAAAACATACCAGTAGAGGAGATGTCACAATCACAAGTCTCTCATTCTCCAGTTACTGCATACACAGACAAGAGATGGGAGGAGGATTATTCTAAGCTTTCAGAACAAGCAGATTACACTGCACAGATGCTCAAGCCCAGCATTGCTCCACAACACTGTCTGGCTGCACACAAGCTTAAAAATATTTACAGCACTACCTAACAGGTACAAATATACCCTGTTCTGTGCCTCACCACTGACAATTAGTACTAGTCCACAATGGGGAAAGATACCAGAACAGAATTAGTTCTGGCCTTTTCTCATTATCACAAAGATAATTACGGAAAAATAGTCTTAGTCATGTTTGCCTAAATTTGGCTAACGTGTACTGGGAAAGTCCATCACCTTTACCAGAACATGAGACCATGCTGAGCTTCCACCACTTGCGTTTCAGCAGACTGATCCTTAACCCAACATTTGGTCAACTTCAAGATTGATTGGAAGTAAGAGTAAAAAAAAAAAAATCCATGTTGCTTTATAACAGGTTTGTGCTGCCTTATGATAGTATTATATTTAGATAAAAAGTGGTCATACTTACTTGAGAGATGGGGCACAAACTGGCTCAACTACATATTACATACTTAACTACATACATATATGAAAGCCATGCATTGATTCTCCTGCTGCCCTTTAAACCCATCAGAGCGAGATGCTTGTTGTATCTGCTTTCCCCCTCAATCTTTTCCCACTTCTGCTTCAAGATGCTTATGTAATTCTTTGTCAGTGCTGTACCAAGAGAAATAAGGAGGTGGGAATGGTAATTTTAGGTCCCAGTGTTCCTCATCATATTAGCAGTGTTTAGGTTAAAAAAAAAGAAAACAAAAGAAAAAAAGAAAAAAAAAAAGAAAGGCTAGGATGGAAAGCATTTCTAGTTGCCCAGTATTTTAAAACTTCAGGAGAACTCTGCTTTGAAGAGGGATTAGGGGTATATACTTGTCAAGGCACGACCCCATTTCATAGGATGCGACTCTGTGGACCTGTCAGTCAGGAACTGTCCTTCACACCTTTTACTGCCTCTACCAGAAAAGATTAAGCTAAGCAGTTTGATTAAGCCAGTGCTAAAAGGAAAAGACAATTGTTAAGCTGAACTGCTGTTGGGTTAAGGAGAAATCTGTTGAAATGTAAATGGTGGGAGTTCAGCAGTAGGCTGTCTAGTCTCCTGGAAAGGAGGAAAGGCTTTCCTCAGCTGAACCTGAACAAAACCGATCAGTATTCCCTGTAAGGCCTTGTCACCCTACTTATGTGATAATGAGAAAAGAAATATATTAGCAAGATTCATACAATCCATTGACTCAAATAATTTGATGAACACCCTTGAGTACTTTCACATACCATTCTTTGTAGTGTGGGGGAAACAGAAGTATTCTGCATCTCTGTACAGACCTCTTGCTTCACAGAAGCTAGCAATAATATTATTTTTTTGTCCTTAGAGATCTTTCATTACAGTTTTGGCAAAATCCTAAAAAGAAACATCAGTGTGAAAAAGCCCCATTAAAACCATGCATAATCACATACACGCCTCCACACTGTTTAGAGAATTTGCATAGTGTTAATCCATATGATTCATACAAAACTCCCTTTTGATTGTCTTGCTTTTTTATGATTTCACAAAAACATAAAAAGGAGAAGAAACAGCATAAAATAATAAACCTCTCTCAATTATTCTCTGAAACTTGTATTCTGTTTCACAAGATGCACTAATCAGATCAAACAGATCATTAAAGGGCATATCTGAGTTTCTGAGAAGAACCCTTCCAGCCCAGTACTTATGGTAGAAACACCACACATTTAGTTTGGACTTCAACATGTACATTCACTGCGATTAGGTTTCACAAAGCAATTCACTGTTCATTCCCAGTGGCAATTGTATCCAGACTCATCTATGGTAAGTTTTCCATAAGTCCTAAATAAGGAATATTTATGACAAACTGATGAGTATCTTAGAGAGACAGGACAGAATCAGAATTCTTTTTATTATTAGTCTTAGGGATAATTCATTGCTGGTACAATTCTTTAATTTCCATTATTCAACCAGTTCTCTCAAGATGTAGAAATACTACCACCACAAAGTCAGCCGTAGTGATACACATTTTTCTGAATATGTGCATCTGTAACAAATGTAATAGAGATTATTGGGATTCATATGTACCTTAAAAGAAGTTAAACTGCATTTCTACCTCATCCCTGAAAGACTCTAACACAACATGCAGTCATACTCACTGCTGTCAGTAGTCTCAAGGCTGCAACCTTAGGAAATCTGCTCAATATGAGCAAGAGTTCAGTGGGTTTGCTTTAGTTGCTTGCTCTTCACACATTCTTAGAAGTACAATATGACACAATAAAATATTCTCCAAGGGGATATTTTGTGCTTCCTTCATGGAAAATTAATTCAGAAGATTGAGTAATTTCACATCTAAATATGTAAATGGGGCTAATGGACGGTGATATGCCAAATAATCCATTACTGCTCAAACAGAATTAAAAAAAAGCAGCAACTCCCTAAGCATCCCAAAACATATACTTGCCTACAGTAAAACCTGTGTTTATTCACTGTTAGTCAATACAAGGCAGTGCTAAAAGCAATTAGCTAAATTTAGTATCTATCTTGATTTTGGGACTATACAAAAAGGTCAGTGTGAATTACATTTCATACTCAGGTTAGTATAAATACCAATTCCATTTTATAACGATTTAACATATTATATGCAATACATTAAATCTTTATTATATTTAATAAATTAATGTTAATTTTTTCTGTTTGGAAAGGAATTTTTTTTCTTCTGTGGGTTTTTTCCCCCCTCCTTTATTCTGCTTTTTTCTCCTCCTTTTTTTCTGCTTATACTTATTTTCCTATATCTACTTTTCAAGAAGCACAAATATTTAATTTAAAATTAAAAACAAACAAATCAGTGTAGTATGGTAACCCCACCGTAAAAAGTAGCTGTTTACTTAAAAATTAATGCTCTGTTATGAATCTTCCAAAGAAGGATTGTTTTTAGGTTTTTGTTTGATTTTTAAGCAACGTGATACTTTTATCTTTTCTTTCTTGAATTTGTACAGGTAATGCAGCAAATGCAAAAGTGCTGCATTTTAGTTTATATTCTTTTAAAATTGATAGAAAAATGCACACTGGATAGGTAACATTAGAACAGTAATGTAATCAGGAACAGATGCAATCTTATTTTAGATATTTCACTCATAATGAAAATTCATTACTTCTCCCCTTGACTGGTGACAGGGACTCAAAGAGAAGCCCACATCATCTTTCTGATGTTAAAATAAACAAATTACATTTGTGTTCAAAAGGAACAAAATTAGAGTTCACCAAAATCAACTTAGGAGAGCAATGTCATTTTCAACACCTCAGAAACATACTGATAGTTCTCTTTCTTTCCCCACCCACACAATCCTTTCCCATTTTTTCCCCACCCTCTTTTGAAGTAATGAGTGAGTTTCAGCAAGGAGCTGTAACTCTATAGTTATATATATAACTCTATAAGCTGCATCTTCAAAATTCTGTAATTTCCATTAAATGAGAGGCAACAGTTGAGCAAAAGAGATACTTGAAGATACAAATGCAGAAGAGTTAAAAAAGTCATGATAGCCCTTGCAAACATATCCAATGAAAATGCTCACTATGCTGCATTCTGACCTTTCATCAGCTCATTTCTTGTCCAACTCATTCCAGAGTTTTGCCATTGGCAAAAAAGAGCATTTGGATGGTGTAAAACACTCTCAGACTTTCTTGCAGTTGAGACAGATTTTTAGGATGTTGAGCAAACCCCTGCCTTTACCGTAACGCAGCAGTTATCACTTCAGAAATCCTGCTCTCTGCATTCACCAACAGGCTTATTAGGACATACATCAGCCTTGGCTTTGCTTACGGCCATGAACAAACAAAGCAATCATCACCTGCTGCTAACAACAGATACTTTATGGATGATTGCTTAATTAATCATTGAATATAACGCCATGATTCCTTACATTTTAGTTCATACCCTTGTTATATACAGGAATAATGTAGTGTCTTGCAGACATAAAATGTTACGGAGATCAAAAGGAGAATCTTAGCAGACACAAATAAGATGAAATGAAAAGGTGTATTTCAACTTTTAAAATATTTTTAAAACCACATAATTTAAAAACACACACTGACAGTTTTTAGATTTGCGTCACATACACTAAATTCTAAAATTAGTTTTCTTAGGATGACCAAAGACGACCTCAGATGAAAGAGCACTGATGGCATCTCTTCAGTAATATTCTAACTTAACCTGTAAGTTATTAAATTTAAATATTTCAAATACTGTTATTTCACATTTTACCAGACTACACTAGGCTTTCACAATAACGAAGTGCAAAATTCTTGAAGGCAGAAAAAACCCCTTAACTTTTATGTTAGTTAAAGAAAAGTACAGGGGAGTTAAATTGAGTTTGTCTTATTTGTAGAAATTACAAACTTTAATAAATTACCAATCTCTTTAAAGAAGACAGAATTAAGCTACTCATGTCTAAAAATAAAAGGTCTGTATCTCCCAAAATTGACTTGAATCTCAAAATAGTTCTTATGTGGGATTAAATAGTGTACCAGCCCTGCTCTGGCTCTCTGCACAGGCTCCAGCACTGTCAAATTTCCTGGTTCCAGAATGATGTTTTACATTCACATGTGCTTAACTTAAAGTATGGCATTTTTTCCCATTACTGGTCCACCCTCTTTCCTTGTTGAAGAGCTTATTGTAACTATGTAAAAACAATTTCTTCCAGTCAGTGCTACACAGAAATAGATCTGTGTATGCATGACACACAGTTTTACTGTAGAACTTGGTTTCATTTTATTGATCCTCAAGGACTTCTAGCTTTAAGGAGCAGGGAGCTGAAATATCAGATAAATTATTCTTGTAATGTTTCATGAATGTCTGGTATTCTTGTGCCATTTTGTGTTGAGTTCTTCTGAGAATTCAACTCAACACCCAAAGACAGATTCATCATGCAACAGTTTAAAATGAAATATCAAAAAGCACTGCTTATTAACTCTAAGGATGTCTAATATTAATCTGCACAAATAAGCCACTCTTTGGTATTTTACACAGTATTACTCAAACACATTGACCAATACATTTTTCAGTCTTTTGGAAATGTACCACATACTGTCTGCACTGGCTCCTCCAGCAGCATCAATACACTAAGCAATCCAGAATATCCACTCAGCAAAAATACGGCAAAGACAAATTGTGGTAATAAGCTTTATAATAAATTAATTCTTAAAACCTTTCAAAGACAAAGACATCACTTACAATGCATTCACTGTTTGATTTTATCTTTAAAGAAACATGAAATCTGTTTGGGAAAACACTGATGCAGAACATGATCCTCCAGTAGTGAAAGAGCATTCAGCTTTAGAGATGCTCTCCCAAGCTTAAAATGTACATGAAGATTTAGATGGAGAAGCACTTTTAGAAACCATTTCATAAATCTGCATTCAGAAGACTGGGTGGGGTAAAGCTTATAATGGAAAATTGCAGCAATCTTAACATTAGGAATGTGAAAGGTCTGGTCTTAATAAACCAAGTTTTCAGGCATCATGAGTTGTTTGAGAGGATGATAGCAACTTATAAACAACTCAGCCCCCCTAAAATGACAAATTGAACATTCCCAATCCTTCAGACTCTTCTGGAAGGAGTCACACCTCCATAAAATAGCTAATATGAAAGATTCCTCCTAAAAAGCAAAAAAGTTCAGGTAAAGGTGGACAAGGAAAAGTAGAGAAGGAAGTAGATAACCATCACATGTGTGTTTGCTCTTTCATACAAATGGAAGAATGAATTCTAGTTTCTGTAATTATGTGGTATTTTAACAAATGTACCTTTCTACACTTTAAGCTGATTTGACTGACAAAGTTAACAGTTCATTATGTAATCACTGTATTAGTAGTTTGGGCGGGGGAAGTACCTAAGAATCATGAATAAATTCCGAGGTCCCATTATTCAGCTGTGAGATATAAAAGCAGAACACTGATTTGCATTTTGAAATTTTGTCCCAGCTCCCAGGGTGCAAGACCGGACCCGGGCATGTAAGGGAATGCAGTAAAACCCCCAGTTTCACTCAGTCGGACAGGAAACCATTCCCTCGCATCCCTCTCTGGCAGCCACCCTCCCACCTCCAGCTCGGAGTGATCTGATGAAACCAGTGAAACCCTGCTAGGATGCGGAAGAAAAGGACTGACATCTGAATAACTAACACTGTGCTGCCTCTCAGGCAGACAGCAGGGAAGTTCCTTCAGCCCTGTTTGATCTGCTTCGCCGCCGTTATTGCAGAAAGATGTTTTTTCATTAGGTAAGGAACCCACCCGCTGCCAAAGGCGCAATGCAGCCTGCTAAGCGAGGCTACAAACGCACCCTAACACAATGACTGAAGAGAAAATAGATGGTGTAATACAGAGAGGCCTACGAATTGCGAGTGGAAAAAAGTATAAATTACTATTTTAATTAATTTCCTAATGTAAAACACAGCCATAGTAATGTTGGCAAATATAACCTGCCTGTTTTAAGTTTGTTAAATGAAATCATGCTCTTTAATTGGGTCTTAATATACAAAAGTATGTTTTATTTACTTTTTATTACAATATCAGTATTTTAACTTTCAGTTAGCTTGTGCAAAAGCTTTATAAATTACTTGAATCACTTAAATCTGAATACTATAATCTGCAGTTACAATGTAGCAGTTTGAGTTTCAACAATTAAATGCCTTTTTTGTGGACTCCCGCTGCTATGTGAACTAGCTGTAGGCTATTAAAATAATGAGTCCGGACTGAGTCATCTGATCTCAGCCTTGGTGCAAAGCCTGAGGAAAAGGACTTAGCCCACAATTCCTAGTCTGTTTACCAGACTACGACCAGACTGCTGGAAGCGGTGCCCCCGCGCTCCCTTCCCCCGCCCTTGGCCGGGGCAAACGCGGTGTCACAGAGCCCTCTGCAGGCTGCCGCTGCCGCATCGCCATCCACCGTCCCGCCCGCTGCCCCGCGTCGCCTCGCCTCCGTACTCCGTCCCGCTGCCCCGCATCACCTCACAGCCACCTGCCCCGCCCCACCGTCCCAAACGCGGTGCCTACTTGCCCCTTCATTAAGCATGGCCCCTTCCAGAAGGGTCTGTGGACCAAGGCAAGGAGGGAAAGTACACACCGCGGGGTGGTGGAAAGTCCGTGCCAACCGAATCTGTGAGTTTGGGATGCCCTGAAGATCTTCCTTTTTCAAAGTGTGGGTTTATGGTGCTGTGTGACGTGAGGGAAGGGGTTTCCATGGACTGGATAGGTTTCCTCAGCTTGCACACCACAAACATACCAGAGATTTGGCCGCCCCAAGGATGCTCAAGATAATTTGGCCTCTTGCAACGCCATAAATGTGAAACCCTCTGTCAGTGACATTAATGAGGAACAAAACCTCAAGTCTTCCCTTGCTTCACAGAAGCAGAATCCCAGAATGGGTGGGGTTGGAAGGGACCACAGCAGGTCATTGGGACCAACCTCCCTGCTCAAGCAGGGTCATCCTTAAGCACATTGCACAGGACTGTGTCCCTCCAGTGAGGGAGACTCCACAACTTCTCTGGGCAATCTGTTCCACCATGCAGTCACTTGCACAGTAAAGAAATTCTTCCTTATGTTCAGTTGGAAATTACTGTGCATCAGCTTCTTCCTGTTGCCTCTTGTCCTAAAACCTTCACCTTCAGAAACACCAGCAGCAGCTCCCGGCACAAAGGGAACAGCAAAAGCATCTGACCTCTCCCACCCTCCAGAGGAATTCAAAAGCACCATAATTCACTTCTGATTTTCAACAACACAGAATATGTCTTCCTACAATGTCAGGGTATAAAATGCAGAAACACACAGGACGTGCACATGGTGCTGTCTAAAACAATACATATCTTAGCTCAGACACCAGCTGGTATCCAGGGACTGCTATAATCTGTATTACTTTTAAGTTGGTTTGTTTGCCAAGAGATATATTTTATCTTCTTCCTTGATCTCTCTGCAGGTTTTGATGCTATATGAATACATAAAGGGAAAATAATTTAATGGAGATCATTTTCTAATGAATCTCCACAGCTTTTTTTTGTAATTTACGGAATTTATCATCATTCACACTTACCCGGAAACGGTCAGACCTCTAACTTTTACAGTTCTGTTCTTTACACTCCAATCACTTTTATATATATTATCAACCAATACTTGCATTTCTGCCTTGTTCTCCAACAACTTTGTTATGCTTAAGTGACATATATATTCCCTGCATTACCAATGTCATTCCACCACTCCTTTTGACTCTGGATCATTCTGATATCAGCCTTCTCTGTTTCACACCTCTGCTTCCATTTAGGTCTTCTGCCCTGATTAAGAATCCATGTCCTGAATTTAAGCAGCAGTGTCTTGTTGCTTGTGTTCATAAAAATATATATAAACACACACATACACATATATACATGAACACACATATAAACTCCATTTCATGGATACATATCAATTCAATATATGTTTGTATAGTAAATGTGTATGTGTAGTCTTTTTTGTTTTAACAGCCAAGTGAAATCACTGCTTTTGATGGCAAAAAGAATTCAAAAATTAAGTTTAAAAAATTTGTGGCCTAGATAGTAAGACACTTGGAGAGCTCTTACTCATGCAGCACATGCTTAACAGGATTCACCACACACAACAGAATTACCAGTTTGTGTGATTCCGGATGATTCTCTAAGGCAAGCCCTGATGAAAGACTCTGTTTTGAGAAGTGGACTATGACACTTATCTAAAGACAGAAAATGTTTTAACCCCAGTCCTGTAGTTTTAAATTTTTTAAACACTGATAAAACTCTAGTGAAGTTTGCAAATACACCTTGAGAAATCTTAAAAAACTCAAACCCCAGAAAGTAAGAAATGAGGAACTTCACTATTAACCAAGTGTGATAATGTCTGACATTATTTTTGAATTTCTGATATTGTCAAAAATGAGGCATGATACCAAATATGCAAAACATTTCTCTCATCCCTTTCTGCTTCTGAAAAGGCTGCCAAACAGGGGGAATGTGGCAGAGAAATCTCAGAAACAGCCTCAAAACACCACTACCACTATCCCCATTCTGGTGATAAGCCACCAGGTCACAGTATCTCGCAACACATACGCAAATTCTAGTTTTATTTCAACCACCTGCAAAAAGCTAGACTAGGCAAATGCTTTAAATGCAAATTTCTGCTCATCTTATGTAGATCCTAAACCACACCAACAACCTCAGTGCAAACATTAGCCATGCTTAATAGCTGACCTGACTGACTACAGGGACTTGAAACCTCTGGCCTGCTCAGCTAGCACAGTGGTTCCCACAAGCATATGCTCAGTGGTTCCTTCATGGTCTACAAAATCATATTAAACAGCTGTTCATTATAAGTCAGAGGGTAAAATTTGGTGCATTATGGGCTAAGAAAATACTGAGTGTTGACTCTGGTCTGCAAAACTGCCACACTAGAAAACCATTGTCTGGGTTGAAAGGCACAGGGCCAAGGTTTGCTCCCACTTTTGCCCCGAGCATCAGACATGAACTTGTATGAGGGCATTTCTCAGGGGTTCATCTCACCCAAAGCCCTGATCTGGACTAAGCGGCCCCTTGACAAGGGCCAGTCTTCTCATGTCAGCAATGCCACGCCAAAAGAGACCTAAAAGGCAGACAACAAAATAACTTTTTGTTGCTTGCTTTTGACAAAAATTTCAACAATCTTGCTTTACATATTAGCATAGTACTCTCTTTGGAGATGAGGCCTTAAAAAATATCTTTGGCATACTGACTCTCAGATTTAACTTCATTCACAGGGGCTAAAGCTCTACTAAACCTTCCTACTCTCCTTCCCTCTCTGTCCACCTTCCAAGTGTGCTTTGGCATATTCCCGTCACATAAGCTACCCAGCAAATATTAAGAGATCCATGTCCTTTTCTATTTTCCTCAAAAGGTATGTCAAGCACTAGGAGTCATTTTACAACATACAGGCCTGGAAAACAACCTATGGACTCCTGTCAACGTAAGTCAATAACAGATACTCCTAATGATCATCCATCCATCCATCCATCCATCCATCCATCCATCCATCCATCCATCCATCCATCCATCCATCCATCCATCCATCCATCCATCCATCCATCCACCAACATCTGTGGTAAAAAGCCTAACACTTTCAGTATAGCACACTGCCACAAAACACTTTGTTTCTTGCAAATCTTTAAGCAAGAACTTTAAATCTTTATATAATTCAATCTTCAGAAATGTTTTTGCTGTTTCTAAGGCTAGCTCCTCAAAATATTTTTTTTTCTCATTTCTCTACTTACCAATCAAAGAAATTTTAAAAAGGCTGTTCTATTAATATGCTCAAGGTAGAGATCAGATCATGGTTCAGAATGGATTTTCAAAATCTATTTTATATAGAAGTTATGAAATATAATGACAATACTTATTGCACAATTTTTGTTGGAGATGACTTCCTAGAAACTCTGAAAGACAGTTCTAATAAGTCTTTCACAGTAAAGGGGGACAAAGAAACATTTCAAAGTAAGAAGGATTGGTTTTTTTAATACCTGCAAATGCAAAAGTTGTGTGACAAACAACCTCCCCTTAATCATCTTTCTCCTTCAGTGCTAGTGTCCTATTTTAATAAAATACTTTTTCATTCATGGAAGTCAGTTTTAACTTGAACTGCCACTTCTATATAATAAACTCTCAATAGGACTAAAAAATATAGGAACAGTGCTTTGCAAGAAATTTTACTCAAGAACTTTTAAAGCTACTGGGATTTTCTGGATCACACAGGTAGTCTTGCCCTAGACACAGACCACTTCCCTCTGAAGGGAAGAATTCTGAAATTGCCTTTATAGTATTTTCCTTTGGGAGTAGCATGTAAATGCTCACATACAATCTATCGAAATACTTAAACTCCTTTCCACCCCCATACTAACTAATGTCTATTGTGCTGCATAATTGAGAGGAAAGGGCAAAAAAATCCTATATGCAGGGCCCATACTTTTTTTGAAAAGGGAAGCTTGTAAAGTCATGAATTTTAAAAGGCAAAATATAAATGAAATAAAAATTAGTAATTTTAATGACAACTATGAAAATAAGAGTAATAAAAGTTACTAATTTAATTGCAAAAATGGTCTTACAGAGATTTTGGTATTTGTCTGAAAGTCCTGTTTGTCCCTTAAAAGCAAACAGATCTAGTCACTTTTCAACAGCTGTGAAGTAATTGCTGCAAAGCTGTCAAACACTTTACTTTGATAATCCTAAATAAGATTTTCAGATTAAATGTATTAGAATTAGGCCAGTCACTTGCACACATGCTCTTGAGCTGGAGCATTCTTTACCCTAATGGCATCAAAAGTCTAAATAGATGTATGTAATATGTAGTATTTTCATTTGCTTTTGCTGCAAATTATTGTAAAGCACTGAAAAGTTAAAAAGAAAAAAAACCTCAGAAATACATATTTGCAGTAAAAACTGTCATTTAGTAGCAAAAGTTCTCTCTCCCCAAGTTAACTACTTCTCCCGTAGGTAATAAACTTTACAGTGATACAGGCTGATCTGTTTGCAGGGGTGACAAAGCAGCAACCCTCTGGAGCGGCTCAGCACCATTTCTATCCTCATCTCCTACTGACACTGGAGTAATTGAAAACCCCTGCACGAGGTGCTCAGCAGCTTTCCAAAACAAATACAAACACCAGCAACCTTCAGCACTGCTTGAATTCTGCAACCCAGCAGAATGAAACTATCAGGGTCAGCACAGCACTCTAGTGAGAGCCACAGTAAGTGGAATAAGATGGGAGCGTTGCCACAGAAGGGCTTGACACTGAGGGTGTTCACATCCTTAGCAGCAGCAATCCAAACCAGTGTATAGCAACCTGACAGGACAAGAAGCTGCATAGATGAATCAAAATGTGCAGATTAGGCAGGACAGAGAAATTAGGAGGTGTTAAAGTCCTAAGGACAATAGTCCCACGATAACAGAAAAGGAGAGTTGCATAAAACTGAACTACTACAATGGAAGCTCAGTGTTAAGAAATAAACAGATAAAATTACATTTCCATTCCAAACATCTAGCCCCTTGTAACTGTCCCAAAATCATCAGGGTTAGTAAGGCATTGCCCAAATCTCTAGTTAAAAACTACAGCAAGTCCATTTATGCCCATGAACTCAGAGACAAAACTCTCTAGATTGTGATCATTCGATTCTGCCAGTAGCTTTCCAGTTGGAGAGGAGCATCACCCTGGCTTAGTCTGATCTGACACTGCACAACTGAAGAAACACTTTAGTACTCCACATGTGTCAGTGTACTTGACTGCCAAGAGACTGGGAGCCGCATAAGAGCAGACACAGACTCTGGGTTAAAGTCCCAGCAAGATCTGCAGACTGCTGCCTCATCCTCACAGGGTATGCTGCAAACTCTTATGTGCCAGAGTGTAATTTCAACATCATCAGTGCTTTTCTCATTTAGAATGTGGGAGAGAACAGGTGATCAGAATTAAGAGAAAATAAAATTTGACTACGTTCAGCAAAGCAGAGGAAAGCCACAACACAATGCCATGATTGAATGGCAGAAACATGAAAAGCATAAAATTTAATGCAAGTTTTGAGAAAAAATAATCAAAACCTCTGAACACTAACCCTCATTCCCCAACCCAAAAAACTGATGTAGGAGTGGAAGATGGAAACTACTCACAGTAATACTGGCAGTGATGAGCAGACAAGAGCTCAAGAGCAGACAAGGAAGAAACAGTTCAATCAGCCATGACATCAGGCTATCAAAAACACTCTGGCTGTTATCACATTAAAAATCCATTCAAGTAAACAAAACAAAAATAGAGATCACAACAGAAAGCTCAAGACTCACTTTACCAATGGATTAATGATTAGCTGGGAACACTCTAAAAAAATTAAATCTATGCAAGCTAAAACACTATTATCCATAATAATTGGTTCACTACTGAGAATGCTGTGTCTCTGCCAAAATCTACTGCTAAACCAGATAGACATGCTCTCTTCATTTTCTTTCCAAGACCTGATGCAGTGGTTGACTTGTCTTCTTAAGACTTTGGCTATCACAGTAAATTAGAAATTGGAAAATAACTCTTCATAATTTTTACCCATTAGAAAAAGAAGTCTTCTCCAGAGCTCAAAACCACAACAGCCACAAAAGCTGTTAACTTTTCAAAGAATAAATTAATGATCATTCTCTGTGCATTATAAACATACATAAAGGCCCTCACATTTAATTAAACAGAGAGAAATATTATCTAATGGGTAGTTGGTAAATAATATTATCTAATGAGTAATCTAATTGGAAATATTCTGACTTCAAATCTGGAAAACCCAATATCTAGTTAACAGTAAGGAAGATTTACCAAGTGAAATGAAGTTTTTCATTTGGTTTCAAACCAATATTGGATGTTTTTCTGTAACATTCTCTATTTCAAAGTCACAGAGTCCAGGCTATAACTCACTGCTCTCACAAAGAGTACAACTCCTCTGCAGACATAGTGAGGGCACTTCCTTGCCTGTGTTACACCTGAAATAAGGCTAGGTAACCATAAGGATCTATCCTGTCCTATCAAAAACGTTGTAAACCTTGACACAGATAATTGATCAGTTTTTAATTGTGAGTATCTGTCTATAGCCATTTAAGAGAGATGTTACTCCATGAGATCAGCAGGAAACCACTGCTGAGTGTTTGGGAAGAGCTGCCTTCCATTAGCTCCTAAGATCAAGTTAATCTTTCCAAGTCCTCACCAACTCATCTCCAAGCAATACACAGAAACCTCCTAATCTACCTCTTCAGCCCACTGTACTTCACTCACCTAATCTGGCTGGTTTACTCCACTCCACTGATACTGCCCTTGATGCAGACAGAAGGGATTGATTTGACTAGTCTGAACTATCTCCTTGAGCACTCCTCTCCCCACTGATTAAACAGGGAGGCAGTTCAGCCTTCCTTGGACAGTCTAATCCCTATTTTCTATGAACAGCTTCTTGATATCAACTACCAGATACTGATCAACAAGACACCCCCAACAAGATTAAAAGTCTTTCACATTATGGCTCATTTTAACCTCTACATTAGCATTCCCTCCCTCACCCCCCAGTTTTTATTACAGAACTCTGAGTCAATCTGCCAGGAAAATTACATAGCAGAAGTAAGGCAGGAAAGGGAAACACGAATTTCTCAGATAATTTTCCAGGGAAAGTACACAGAAGACAAGCAGCAAGCATCATGAGTCTACAGAATTAGCCTCTAAACCATGAGTTGCTGGAACCAGTTTATACCATAAGGCCACAAGTAAAAACTACCTCCCTGTTATCAGATACATAACTGTACAAGAAAAGGCCACATGTTTGCACTTCAAACAAATTTCAGAGTTTCCTTTAACACAGAAGACATACAATGATCACATTTTTTCCAATATGCTAAATCGCAGACCATAAAAGGTGTGTAACATCAATACTTCAGTTATCTTCACGTGGGGGTTCTCTACTGTCACCGTAAGAACTTAATTTAACAATTAAGGAAAAGTTTTTATGTATAAACCCAAACGTTTTAGGAAACATGAAGACAGTTGCTTCTGTAGGGGTTTTGTTCCACCTTTTTTTTTTTTTTTTTTAAATAGAAAACTTGGAGATAATACAGACAATCAGCTCAAAGAACCATGAAGTTTTCGCTCCCTACATGTCCTATTTATTTCCCTTTGGAATACAGTGCTTTCAAATATTCTTCCCACTTTAGCACTGTTGTTCTCGGTTTTGCAATTCTTAGTCAAGGAAACGAACATCACTAAGAAACTAGTAACTACATGTGGGAATAAACAGCTGAATCAGAACATAGCTTTCCCATTCCTCTATTATCATTGTCCAGGAACTGACGACAGCACCCACAATTGGTTTCTCTGTTGGGATAATCATCACTTCTGGATCCATAAGATACTATCTCACTGTCTTCTTTTAAAAATAAAGAAAACATTAAATAATCAAAACCAGGACATGCAGGACTCTGATGAGAGAAGCAGGGGGAGGACTAATTTGAAATTTGGTATAAAGGTTGAGCTGAATCTGGGAAATTCTGAGTTTCTTCTCACATACACCAATGAAATGGGCACAGCACTTACAGCATGAGAGATGTTGGTGCAGAGAAACAAACAACTAATTTAATGTTCACTGGAGGAAACCTCTGTTGATATTTCCAACAAAACTAGTTTCCATTTTATTTACTTAGAGCTGAGACTGCAATACAAGAATGCATCTCAGTCTCTCTTCCCCACTCACTGAACTCAAATAGGGAAGGCTCTCACAACCGTGCTGTAGAAACATTGCAGGGAAAAGCAATACCACATTAAAATACATGACTCCAACAAACCTCTGAGATGATTTGCCCACTGTTTTGTTAATTTTTTTTCAGTAATCCGTTCAGCTGAGTTTTTGGGTGCAGCTGCTAGTCCAACATACACGTCCGTGTCCTTTTGTATTGCCTTCTTAACACCTGAGGTATTTTCCTCATTTATTTGTACAGTTTTAGGTTTCCTCTGGTGCCTCAGTAGAGCACATTTCATCTAGAAACCCACTGCTGTTCAGTTCTAAAAGCCAAGAAGACAAAGTCTACATCAAACACCTCACTACCTTCAATGGTAACAAACTTTCTGCCCAAATAAAAAGCTCTTTGGGAAATTCCCCGGCCTCCATGCCATGACTTGCATTGTACAAACAGTTTCTGCAGTGCTTAACATTGTGGGTTTTATTGCAAGGTCATAAGAGAATCTGAAAAAAAATTTGATTTCTCTTTCTGATATTAATGGAATTATTTACATATTTAACAGTTAAATAGCTTTTCTTCAGGTCCTTCCTAAGTTTAAGGTTCTCTGTTTTCACTTAAGGAACAGTCTTCTGCCAATATTTTTTGGTACATTTGCAACTGCTGGACAATGATGTGAAAATATAATTGCTAACGTGTCTAAAGTCTAGAATAAACACATGATTAATAATATTTATTTAGGTTTAGCAATATTTTTCTTAACCTTTACAGAAACCTTGAATCATGGCATATTAATGAATTTTATTAGATATCACAAGTTGCAGATGATGTCTTTTATCAAAGTAAGTCCAAATTTATTTCTGACAATCCTTTGCAATTTACACACTAATGAGAAATAAAACATAATTCTAACAGGGGCTGCTCTTAGTTACTTTTTAGCCTAATCCACTACGACAGATTTTATTTGGCTCTTAAGTATTGAGCTTTCCATCTAGACCTCTTGCTCTACTTTTACACTTTCAAGACTTGATTATTCTCATATGTTATAAATTGCATCTGGAGCTAGGCAACAGTATATCCATTTTCAGATCCCAAGTTCCTCCTCCACTTGTTCACATGGTCCTCCACTTACCAAAAGCATGGCAGGACCCTCAGGCCTAGGTAATTGGGTTGGCTAAACCAAAACTTATTTAAAAAAAAAAAAAAACCAAACAAAACCACTTCTCCTTAAAGAGTTCCAGACTGCTTCTAAGGAAAATAAGAAGAAACAGCTTTATATAAGGAATGTATAACTTGTCTTGTAAAATCTCTCACTTAGTGCACATAAGAAAGCACATAGGAAAAGTAAGATCACAGTGTCAGACTGTCCTCCCCATTTCAATCTCTCAAGAGCATCCTATAACCACATAACAGCTCCTCAGCTCCCAGATAATTCTAAACAGCCTCTGTGCAATTTCAAGGATAAATCTGAAAACAAAACAAACAAACCCCATATCAAACCAAGATACTTTTATACACAATAATAGTTTTCCTGTATTTTCATTCTTTACCATTTTTATTATCATCCAAGACCTTGTGACAACTGGCATACTGCTTAGCAAGTAAGACATGGTAATGCTTGCAAAAAGTCACTAGAGAAGAGCTGGAAATGGGGTATAGGGTTTTGCATCCATTCTTACATTTTTTCACTTTGTCTTTCCAAAACAATATTGCAAAATTGCATGACCCTTACATGCTATTCTTGCACTGTAAGAATCTATCTTTCCATGAGGTTAAATTGTAGAAATTTAAGATTTATTAATGCCTCGCATCTGACAGACCTGCTATTTTTTCATAATGAGACAGCCAAAATGAATGACATTTTCAATGTCAGGCCCCAAACTCAGTCCCTGCAGATTCAGTGCCACTGTAACACAGAGTTGTTCTCTCAAAAAGCAGCAGGCTACAAGAAATCTCCCCTAGCTGACGATAGCATCCAGTATCTGATCATTGTCCCACCAGTAACTTGTGTGCTGTCAGGGGTGGAAGACAGCCGTCTGACTGAGACCAGGCATCTCACATGGGTGTGGAAATACACAGTGAGTAACACTAACCAAAGTATGTGTAACTGCTTCTATAGTTTTACTGCAATTCAGTTGTGATATTTAGGTTAGTGTCATCAAAAACCACAGAGGACTTTCCCATAAAGTGTTTGGAATTCCAAATATGATGAAGCTAAGTCTGCTTGCCTGCATTTCAAAACTAACACTGAATTTAATATGATTTTTGTTTCAAAAAAAAATCAGGCTCATTGTCAAGTATGCCTTGGATCCAGGTAAGAGATAAGATCTGCATATATTAGTTACTTTTCCTGGACATTACCTACTTCTAATTAGTTCCATCTCAGTAAAAACTATATAGAAGCCTGTGTCCAACACCTCCTGGTAAGCCTATATGAAAGTTCCAAGTGTCTTTTATCCAGCTTCCACACATCCCTTGGCACTGAGGTACATACAAGGTGCTCAGCTCCCTGGGCAGGGAATGTCTTTTAATATAGGCTTATACTCCCGAGTGTAAATCTTAGAGGGATCCAGTTTTTTTCTTTTTAAAAAAAAAAAAAAAGGAAAGGGGTGGGCAGCAAAAAAGATCCTGCATTATGTTATCAATATTAAGTGTCAGAAGTCAATGACACTACAATTACTGAAAAATTATTGAAAAATAAATACTTTCAGTGACACAATATGTTATTTTAACCATTCTGAGAAGTCTTTAAAAATGTTATTGCTGATTATTCCTCTTCACCAGACCTCCTTGGATCCAGTCTGACTCTGCTGCTGTCCCTATGGAGGTGGTGGTTTTGCAATCCCCCTGCCTGGCGTAACTCCTTGCTGCTGTCAGGCAGGGCGGATGGTTCCACCTTTCTTTCCACACCAATCTGCTTGTTCTCACCACTCTCTTCCCAACAGAAATGTTTGTGCACTTGTGGGCAAGCTGGAACATGGACCTGGCCCAAGTGAAAGTTAACCCAACCAAAATCACGTCAGATTCACAAAGCCAGCACACAAAGGGAACAGGCAGCCTGAACAGGGAGAGGCAATCATCCTTTTCTCCAGCAGCACTGACTTATGCCAAACGAAAGTGATGACAACTTTAGACTGACTTGCCTCATCACAGAGACTTTCCACATATTCCTCAAAAAAATTTTTTTGCATGACAAATCTTTCCATTGCCTGTTCCCATATATTAATCCAGACATTGGGCTGGAAGTACATCATGGGAGCAATTTCTGAGATACATCTGAGAAAATGAAAGGACTTCAACTATGCAAAAACCTAAAAGCTATTTCTCACCAAGTCATTTCCCAATTGTGAGTCCACTACCAATCCAGTTTTAACTAAAAAATTCTGTAAAGAACAAACCAATGAAGCTGTATTTCCTAAGGACATGCAAACCACTTCCTTCAACTTCCTACTGCAATAAACACCAGATCCTTCTGTGTCTTCTGCAATTCCCTCCTCTGGTCTTCATTTTTTCCTTGGTCACCCATATCCCTCTATATTTGGGCCAGGTCCTCTTTCACAGTGTTTATAGTTGTTTCAACCACACCTGCAACCTTGGACAAATGTCTAAATATTCACTGTAACCCACAGACTTTCAATACACACAATGTTCACTGAAAATGAGGTCCATGCAAAGTATCCATACAATTGGATACTCCAAATTGCTAGTCACGTAGAAATCCTCATGTAATCTTCTGACTCTTAGTACAGAACTCCCACGGATCTCAGCCAGTACCCCAGGAAACCTTCTTGAGGACAGACTGAGGTTTGCTCTCAAGCCAGACCTCAGCTCTCATCCTGGCTGCATGTTGCAAAGAGCATAGCTACAGCAGCAGAGAGTTTCCAACCCAAAGCAGGGAGGGAAAAGTTTAAACCTGTGCAATTTTCAGATGTAGGACTGGAGTGTGACCCACCCACCTACAAGGCATGAGTGAGATGGTCAAGACATACCACGCCTGAATCCTCCACCTTGCACAGCCTCTGCGATGGAGAAAATCAAATGGTCTACACAGGAGAGAAAAGTCCACCTGGAATCTTTCTTTGAAGAAGCTAACCTTGCATGGCCTTGAAGCCAAGCAGACATGTAGAAAGACCAAGTACTCCCTATCCCTCTAGCAGGGCACATGTGCCACTCCTCAAAAACAGGCAGTTTACAGGTTGCAAATTTGGAGGCACCAGGGAACATAGAGAAAACTGCAGCTCAGCCACACCACACCTCACACCACATCTATACATCATCATAGAGGATGCTGTCCTTTTCTCTTGTGATGCCTTTCACGTGCTTCTGAAGTGATATCAAATAATCAGATCCAGTAACTTACTTTAACGATATATTCTTATTCACAGGTAGGTGTAGAATTCTTACTCTCTGACACAACAAAGTAGTAAGCTCCCGTTTCCCACAGTTTTCTACCAAGTTATTATCTAAAAAGATGTTTCCAGGGTAAAAAAAAATTACATTACTGTTACATTTTAATACTTGCTCTCTAACATGCAATTTCAAGGGTAATTTTTTTAATGGAGCATTTAAGATTCTTTCTTAGGTCTGGGTCTTTGATGTCAAATTTATGACCAGTCATTGCTTGACAATTGTAATTAATATGCTGGGTGATTTTTTGACTTGCTCTTCCAAGAGACATTATTATTTGTAGTCTGTCAGTGTAACACATAAATTATGAGCCATGCTCACCTATAATAGACTGAAATGAAACTTCAAAATTGACATTTATGAAGAAAAATGAAAAAGTCCTCTCCACCATGAGAATGAGCATCGCACACAGTTTGCAGTAGACTAGGAACAGAAGAAAGTTATGTATATTGAAATATCTGCTTGCCAAAAATAATTACATGCTTAAAAATAGATTAGTCTTTAGTGGCAAACTGGGCAATGTCATGCTTGATCAAGGAGGAGGTTCACACACACACCGTAATTTTTTTGTGCCTACTGAACTTGTGTCAGTCATTTTTCAAGATAGTGATGCATATTAGTGGCCCAAGAAAGATCTCCTAAAGGAATAAAAAAAAAAAGATTACCCCGTGAAACACAACATGAACTACTCATAAGAAAATCCCAATACAAATAAAAGGTTTCCTCTTTTTCTAGAAAAAAAAATTTGAAAAAAAAAATCTGCCTAATCTTGTCTTTTCTTATACTGCAGTTCAATTTTTAAATCTTGTATAATACAAAATTTCAAATCAGAATGAATCAATACAAAAACAGAAGCTATTTAAACCAGACATTCACCAACCCTGTAGCCCAATTATCTAGATACAAAAAACATTGTGTGGAAGAACATGCCCACATATTTACTAGGTATTAATTTGCAAATGTGAAAGAGCCAAACATTCTTTTGAAGCCACTGACCATTATGACTACAAAAAAAGATGTGTGCACATGCTAGGGAAATGCACTTAGACATCCTAAACCTTCAAGGGCTTTTACTTAAAAATGCAAGCAAATGGAGAATATGCAGTATGTACTTTGTCAGGTAATAAACAAAGAGCTTTCATTAAATAAATTTTAAAAAAAGGCATCAAAACAAAACAAAAACAAAACCCAAACAAACAAACAAAAAAATCAAATGCCTGAAGTAAGTGCCATGAATCTGTATTACTGGGAATGCCCAGGTATGCTGAGTATCCCCATTTTCCACTGAGTAAGCATCCCTGAATTCCACTAACTTCAAGTGAGAACCTAGAGGAAGCAACTGCAGCTCTGAGGTTCCTCTGCAAAGCACCCTGCTAGTGAGGGAAATGTTCTGGAGTCTGGTTGTCCCAGGCTCCAACACACACACTGCAAGGGCAGAAGAGAGAAACAGAAGCAACTAAGCTAAGCATATACTAGCAGGTCATAGGGAAAGGCATTCTTTGAAGCAAAGAGTGAATGCTGGTTTTCCACCGCAATGAGCTCAGCAATGTGGATCAGCAGGAGTTTTTCTCTTGAGCTGGTAGGTGTCCTCAATCAATATATGCACCCTTAGGTGAATTGTAACAGTGTGGTGTTTTATGTTTCTGGAAAAAAAAAATCCCTAATATGGATTAGAGAAAACCTACAGTTTTAGGCAGATCTAGGCAATTCAGAACAGCTTTAACTTATACAAGTACTCATACTGTGACAGCTTAAAAAAAGCTTAAACAAAAAACCTAGACCGAGAACATAAAAGTGAAAACTAAAACAAACTTTGTGCTTTTCGTACTTCAGCCTGTAATAAGTGAAAATACCAACGTTTAGCTTAGGATTTTTTGGCCAATAGTTTTTTTTTTATCCCATAAGAAAACTTAACTTTAATACTTTCAAATTTTAAACTAATCAGAATATTTTGACAATTCTAGTTTGGAAAATATGAAGCATACATAGTTCCAGGGAATTATCATGTAGGGCTTTTTTTGTTTGTTTTTGTTAGGCATCCAACTTTGTCTCAGACACTTATGTTTGAATTTGTGTCTGTCACTGCTATCCATCCCTGTCTACACATTACTCTTTCCCTCACTCCTCACATGCATCCCACAGAGCATAGGCACAAAGCAAAAATATCCACCCCAAAGAAAGTCCTAGCCTAACTGCAGACCGAACCCACAGCATCTCTCCTCTTAATTCCTGTACTGTGCTTTGCTAGCCCACAATCTTGGGGTTACATTAGTTGCCCAGGTTTTAGAGCCTAAAATAGAAGTGATAAAACCCCTGAAGTTACAGATGCCAAAAGAATTACTCTAAATACAGGGGCAGTAAAAGTCTAACCAAACAGTCTCAGATTAACAAATATGTCTGCAGCTTTACTACTACCAATAGCATTATTGGTACTGTAACTATATAATTATTTTTCCCCGGTTTTAAAAGGTTTAGACTTTGAATTAGTATAGCAAATGCATTCAGCCCACAAAAACACGTCTGTCCAGATCGAGGATATTTTTTTTTTGCACACTTGTGGACAAGATGTTGGCTTCATTTTACAACCAACATCTTGTCCACATCAGGGGAGCGTTCTCACACAGACATGCATACCATGTGGGCTACCTGCTGAGTTTTGGCAAGCTTGGCAGGCTGCAGAACATAAAGGGTAGGCAGTTGTAGTGGAAAAAACCTTCATGGGAATTTTTTTTAATGTTGTAAAAAAAGAAAAAGGAAAAAAAAAAGCAAACTGTTTCCCAATGAACCACACTGTGAGCTGGCATAAGGAAGATAAGGGCAGGAAATTGGATGTAAAACTAGTGCATAGGTCCTTTAACAGAGGAGGCACTCTGCAAGTTGCCAATGTGACATACACATTTCTTTCCTAAAATTCAGCCACTTTTTTCTATTTAATTAGCCATATGGAAAGTTGAAAGACTTGTGAACTTACAGCATCAATCCCACATGTTGAGCTTAATTTCTGAGAGGTTTTACTCGATCTTGTGTCTTTAATTTATTTTTATACTCACACTCATACACCGTTAGACAAAATATCACACGTAGAGCAAGATATGCCTTACACTATGAGCATCGTTCAGTATTACTTAGTTCTTATATAAAGCCACTAAAGTGTTTCAAATTAGGAAATGAACTGCACCCTACAAGTGGTCATGTTTTAGTGTTCCACCTTGCTAAGTTTAAAAATATTGGTATAGCCAACTATTCTTAGTTCCCTAGTACAATCTAGAAAAGAAAGCAGAATAAAAATGATTGAAGCACTAAAACCAGCCACAGTCGAACAGAAAAAATGCAACAGCACCACCTAAGGTCCATTTAAGACAGTGCAAAAAGCCATGGAGGTGTTATAGAGCCCTTATTCATATTTATACAGCTGTAGCATGCATTATAAAATTGTAGCATGGTATTTCTTCATGCCTTGAGTGTTGGCCAACCAGTTCCTGATACCTATTTATTCACATTTGGATTTCCATGCAGCTCACAGTACTGTATGAATCAAAGGTTTAACAGTTAAATACATTTATACTCCCCATTTTTCCACTCTGAAATTAAGCAATATTGTATTTCAAACACATCACAGGCAAGAGAATTTTTAAAGCATTTTAAACTATTGTGACAAATCATCTAGCCTAGTTGCCACAGCAGAGTTTCAGAATACACAAGTGCCCACAGGTGCACAATTTCTGTTTTTCTACAGTAACTGAAGCATGAAGGTCATTACAACTGCAAGTGAAGAACTCTATTCCACTTTCCAGCCTCAGAATACTCATGAACAAATTCATAAACCTTTGTTCTGTTAGCTATGTGATTCTTTACTTTGGATAATTCCCTTCTCTGCTTGTTTTCTCTTCATATAACATTGGTAAAAGCTAGACTGCTCTCTCCTAGCCTTGGTTAGCCTTTAAAGGTTATCTAATCTTCTCTTACACATGACTTTATTCCCTTTGCCATACCATGCTGCCCTAAACCCCATCCGAAACAAGCCACAATGCTCATTGCAACAGCACTGGTCTCACATTACCTCCACTGGAAGTAACTCTTCCAACACATCACATTTGGTCTTTTATGACTTGCACATTTACAGCAGTTGCTGCACTGTGGGATGACTGAACAGTGTTCAGTAATATGATGAAAGTTTGTTCCTAGTGAGGAAAGCAAGCACGCTCAAGTTGCTCTTTATTTTATTCTCCTATTATTTTATTAGAAATTAATTTGTCAAAACATATGGTACCATATAAGTTTAAGACTTAGTCAATTAATCAGTGAGACCACTACAGAAGACAGACAAATGTTCTCTCTTCCTCGACCTTTTTCTTTCCTGGCATGTAAATTAACACAATATTACCAAAACTAAGTAACTTTTCTGACAAACACATATTTACATGATGTAACTATTTTCAGAGTTCTGCTGATGTAAGACCTGTATTATTAATAGACAATCACAATTAAAAGGGAGGTTGATACTGCATCTCCTGCCGATATTAGTACAGGCAAGGTTATGTACGTCACTCAGCTTGTCAGCTGTGGAACCTGATGTTGCCAGAAACAGCCCTCGCAGAGGAGATGGCTGTATGCAGAAAGCATTTCTCCACACCAGTGCTAAGGCAGGTGCAATTAATACACTGCCACAGGAGTTACAGGTCATTGGTCACAGACAACATCTCTAGGAGCTGTTGGAGAGGGAGAGATGGATCCTTAAAAAGATACTTGAGACAGGCATTTGAATCAAGCAAGTCTGATCTCTCGTGCTTCCTTCATTGCCTGGGCACTACGCAACCCTCTCCGCTTGCCCTCCTTTATCCTTACCTGACATATCCACACTTAGGAAACAGCAGCCATGGGGATTTGCAGGGTGCAAAGCTGCCCAGCTTTCGGGGAGTGGCCTCCCTTCTTTTTCCTATTTTATTCCAGGCACAACTCCAGCCACTGTCCTTTGTAGTTAGACTGTGAAAGGAGCTATTTGAAACCAAATTCCTCAATAATGCCCTCTGAGTAGATGTGATTCCCAACCTGCTTGCAAATACAGTTCTTTTAACTGTGCAGAATTTAAGCTCACACCTACCTAGGATGTGTTTAAGTTATTAACACAAAATTAATAATACATTAACAATGTTAATTGGAAAACTCTACCCCAGACTTGGGAAGGGTACACTGCTGGGTCCATAAAAGCTGAATCCTACCTTAGCAGACCTCAGCACTCCTTGCACGATGGCAAGAGTAACAAACTGTTTACACCCTGTAGTCATCACAGTGCTCTGCTCTCCCTGTTGGCCTCAGTTTGAGCTTTAATATCCTGTGGCCTGAGCACTACAGTCTCATACACAGCATGTTGTTCCCCCCAGCAAAAGGCTGAGTACTACAGCAATACACACTTCTGCTCCAGCCTAGTGAAGTAGCAGGAAAATTCATTACCTAGAAAATTAATGATGTTGACAATACTAGTAAGAATGCCTTCCTGGCAGTCATACAAACTGCACAAAAGGGTTCAATTGTTCATTTGTTATAATCAGGTATTTCAAAAGATTAAAAACAAGCTTTTATTAAGTATAGCACAAGAGTCAGCGGCATAGAAGTTTGATTTCAAGTGCCTGACATGAGAGAGACCTCATGACAAAAAGAGAGATTTGAGGGCTTTGTTCCCCACAAACAAGATACTTCATTATTGATGCATCTATCAAAATTAGTAATTTTCATGACTTCAAGGGGAAACATTTTCTAACTCTGCCTTAGAGTCAATATTGAGGAATTTTGCAATTCCTGATCCAAAAGCCATGTTCTCACAAAACACCTCCTTTGCTCTCTCCTATGACAAAAGCAGAGAATCTCTGGAAAAAAACCAGTCACACAGCCATTTAGAAGACAATCTATGCTCAAAGCTTACTACAGACCTTTAATTACTGAAAATTATATACTTATTTTCTGGAACAGAATGTATTCCTAAGATTTTAAAATGCATCATTTTTTAAAGTGTCTTTCATCCATGGCTCATTCTATCAATTTTACTTGAGAAAATCTCTCTGTTTTTAGTGATTTCCTTAGCAGATGATTACTAGAGTCCTATCATTATCAAAAAAGGACCACAAGCTCTGTTTCCAGAACAAAAATAACAAGGTAACCACAAACGGTGCCAACAGAAAAGTGGAAATATCACACCCTCTACATGATATATTCAGTGGTACAAAGCAAATCAGAAAGGGCACTAAAATGTGAGGTTAATATCAAAACACATTTTTTACAGTTGAGCAGAGTTGACAGTGTTCAATTGTAGATATTTAAGTAATAACTACTTATTTAAAGTTCTTACAGAGACGAATATTACGTTAAAGTCCTATAGAAGAAAAACACATACAATCTAAACATGGCTGATAAATGTCCTTTGTATTGCTAATAAGGTATGAGATGTTTTACTGGGAAACCTCATTCTATAGGTAGTTACAGCATTTCAGCATCTCTTGAAGTTTCTTTTTGAAAACAACATACATCTATTAATTACTCATCTTTGCAGTAGCTTTTCTCCAAGGAAAGGTACTATGTTCATAAATGCTATGTTCTCATGACTTTGTATCCTTAAGAAACTACAGGTGAATATAGGACTGCGTCTTAACGAACTGGTTTGTAAGTGGCTTTCAAAAACATTTTTTCAAGTTGCATATTTTAACGAATGGGTTTCTTTAATTAAATGAAAGTGCCATAAGCTGTCCATGTGTGAATCAAAAAACAAAAGCTGAGTTAAATTAAAATGCAGTACCTTACTAATGTTAACAAATTAGGTCTGCCTTCAGCATAGAGTATTTCTCTCTTAAACATGTCAGATTATTATGGTGGTGATAGGAATGGAACAGTCATGCTAAGTCAGCTTTTCAAAATTAATATTTCTTTGCAATCAATTAGGAATGCAATTTAAAATTTAAACAGTTCCTGAGTACAGACACTCCTACATATTACCTTCATAAATAAGCTCCTTTTAGAGACACAATCTTTTTTTTGTCAGTATCATGTGAAAATAGCATGGGAAGCACTGAAAAGAAACATTAAAGAAACTGTTTCTTAAGCACTACTTGGCCTACTTTTAATTTTTTTTTTTTTTTTTGGCAAGACCACACTTAATCTTTATTCTTCCATAATCAGTATTTATTGTGTGACCCTGACAGCTTGCTACTGCTGTGATAAATTATCTGACTCAAGTCAGATTAAAAATGCAACCCTGAATCCTAATTACCTTGGCAGATCCGCTTAGTAATAGCGTTTCTTGTCAATTCTGGAATCACAGCATGGGTGTAAATTGCAACAAACACCCAGGCCCCTCTCCAAAGTGGGTTCCCCAGAATGCTTTCTTATCTGCCATATGTAAATCTCAGATGCTCTGTACCCTTGGTGACCTTTTATTAGCAAACTGACAAAATGATAAAGCTAGTCATGGCAAAACTCCCTCTACTGCACAATTATCTGCTACAATTCCGGTCCGTGGGAGATCAACAAGACATTGTTAATTGTGATGCATTTCATTGACTTCCCCTGCTAACAGACCCTATGGGTCATCAGAACTGATAGGGTTAGGTGGTTTTTTCACATCAGAAGGGGACAGCAATGTAATTTTGACCCACAGGAGAGTTTCCATCCTTCATTTTTCCTCTTCAGTATGATGCCTGTCGTTTGTTTTTAAAAAGACTCATTAAATCATTTTTATATATATTTTTTTTTAAAAAAATAATTATATATATAATTAAAAAATATTTTAAAAAAAAGTGTTGAGAAAGAAAGGTCTGCTTCAAGAACTTACAAACCTGAGATATTCCTCATAGAAGAGCATTAGTCAGATTGAAACCACAGAGAACTTCTCCCACTGCCTCACCATACTGCAAACCTTAATCAGAACTGAAATCCTTCAGGAAAGAACTGGATTCACACTCCACTTGTTAACTTACTGAGGCAGACAAAAAGAACACAGGTAAATACTAAAAGCATGAAAAACAAATAACCCATCACCACCCCCCTCACCGCCCCAACCCCAGCCAAAGTCTATCTAATAGGATTTGGATTCTGCAAACTTCTGTCTGTGTATGCAGGTATTTTGAATACAGTTCAACCTTCAGAACCATCCTGCAAATTTGTAACATCTTGAAGCATCTCCATTAAAATGTTAAACACATATAAGGTTAATAAATAAGGTAGAGAAAGGAGCAAGCTGAAAACTGTTCAGCACCGTTCAAACTTCCTGCTCCCTCAGAGCTTTTCAGGACCCCTACAATCAGAATATCATCCAGGAAGTTTACAACACACCCCACTATGCTGCACTTGAGATTTAAAACTGGGAAAGTCTGCTCCGATTCTGGCGCTAGTCACTCCATTCCGTCTACCTTCTGGCTAGTTCGGGTGGATAAAGGCATCAGGCTCTGCAGGACACAGTATCAGTCAAAACCCTGTCATTTAAGAAGCTGATGCATATTTGCTTTGTAATGCCATTTACTTCTGAAGGCACAGTTTGACTGCTAAAATTACTTAGGATTTTCTCAATTGCACGCAACGAGATATTTGGAGAGTGCACTACAACTCCTGCAGTCTTCTATATATAGAATATATTTATAAATTACACTATGCCAATGTGTTGCATTTTGGGAAGATATTCCTATGTGTCTCCGACAACTGACACTCCCTTGTCATCAGATCCTGCAAAACAGGTGTGTGCACCATGGAGAAGAAAAAAATAAGAAGATGAAAAAAATATTATTCTGTTCAATAAATTCCCATTATGCATTTGCTACCTTGAACTGAATAAAATTTGTGTCTTCTTGAAGAAAGCGAAAGATTGATAAATTATCTGAACTGATTTCAAAGTGAATGATAAAGAGGCAAACTGATACCTTTTCTTACCCTAAACAGAAGTTAGAGAAAGAGAAAGCTTACAGAGCAGATAGGAAACCTGTGAAACACATGAGAAAAAAAGACCATATTTGTAATGGTGACTGTGTCCAAGGTATTTCTCATCTCTGCAATTTTGTTCTCTGTCTGGGTTGTTCTTTGTTTAATTTTGAGCCTACAAACCACTTAGAGTACCTGCAACTCCAGGATTAAAGACCACAATGGACTGACAACCAATATTCATACTCATGAAGCAGAACTAAAATATCGCCCGGTCTTGACTGTATATTATAGTTAAGTTCCTTCTTCAGTTAAATGATTCCAAATGCTGTGAAGTAAGTCTATATTACTATATATAAAAAACTTGGGAAGATTTTGTCAGTTTATAAATCAAGAAAATGGAACAGATTCAAATGTCTATATCAAGTTGCATAACATTCTTCCAATATTATATTCTCTGAAACAGTCCCACAGCAGAGAGGAAAATTTGGTTCAGACACTATGATTGCAAGGAGTTTGCAATTCCAGCTGCAAATGGAATTAAATAGTTCCAAAAAATTTTGAAAAAAAAACCAAACTAAAAAGGTTTGAAAGAATGTATTTCAGCACGGCATCATTTCTTCTTTCATAAGTGGAATGACCCCATCTTTGTGCCCATAGTATGTCAAATTGGTACAGCAAATATTGAAATCAAGGTTCTCACAAGTTGCATATAGCCTTATTTTCTTTCAGGCTGCTCTTAACCTTTAGGGATATCCTTTAAAAGTTCTCTTTATTTCCCTGTAAAGAAAATGTTCTTGATTGCTCCTTCATGGTTGTCTAAATGCTTCTTTTGCTGAACTCCTAGCTGTTTGCTGTAGCTTTCAGAGGCAAGCAAGCACAACCTCTTGAAACTGGTGAAGCTGAATACCAGTTGGGAGATTCACACCACTTTGCCATCTGACTTAAACCCAGAATTCCTCTTTGTTCTTTGGAAGCTGATCTAGTTACTGTAGTAATATTACTAAAATTCCATACACTCCAGTATAGCTGACCCAAAAATATTGGATACTATAAAACTATTCGGTGTGGAAGAAATATCAAAGTCATGTAACTAATTGAAATTACATCAATCTGGAAGTTTAGCACCACAGATCATACTAAATATACTATTCTGTTCCTACTTGTGTTTACACACATTTCAAAGAAATGATGAAAATGCTTTTGATTCACATCCATACACAGCAAAAAGAAAAATCTGTGCAGCAAACTGTAGTTGCATCAATTAAAATATTTCTACTGTCAGGCTATGCTCAAAGAAGGTTTCAATTTGTACTCCCTTAAATATGAGTTTACTATAACCATGTTTGGCATCCAGAAATGCAGATCTGTCCAGAAAATACCATGCTGTTCCCCTTGCTGCTTGATTTATTTTTCACATACAATGTAAGGAATACACCCAACATGGTTTGTATTCCACAAAATGCATCTCAGGCAACAAAATCTACAGTGTTGGCTTTGCAGGATGGGTTCTTCATTTAGACTTCAACCCTATTAGCACAACTCCACTGGCGCTCCAACACAGCATCTGTGCTTTTACACGAGAAGCAGAGAAGGGAGGGGGATTCCTCAGCTGCAGAAGGGAAAACCAATAGAGCCAGTACTGAAGGAAGGCAGTCCTTTCTGGTTTACTGCTTCCTTTCCCCTCGGTAGCACAGTGCACATATAAAAGTTTGCCTTTGACCTGACTCCTCCCACGCTGCTGTAAGACCACACACCCTTGCCTGTAGCCTGTGGATCTGTTGTACAGAATCACACTTCTGCCAAGGGATAGAGTGGCTACATACCAAAGGGGGGAAAAAAGTTTTATAGCAAAATGCTGCATTTGTTAAGCTCACATGCCTGGGAGAACATATGGCTCTTAATCCTCTGTGTTTTTTAAACTATTAGTGATATACTTATTAAAGTACTTAGTGGTTGTATCTGTAATTGAAACAAATTTCACTGAAGACGTAAGCTGACTAGGTTACTTGAGCTGCTCTCACAGTAAACTCTCAGAGGCACACTACCCAAAGAACGTTCCTCACATGAAACTGGGTTAGGTGGCAACCGAGTATTTGGTGGCTGATACTTCTGGTGTTTAACAACCAGCCACACATGACAGGCAACTAGTCATCTACACCTGTCTGAACTCCCTAATTTTTTGTTTTGTTATTAAATACAGCACTGACACTACAGATCAATGCATTGAGTAATGTCTTGGAAAACTCTACTTCCTAAAAAAGAACTGGTGATGGAAGGAAGTATCTTAGCCCTGTGCAAAAGACAATATTCTTTCTCTTTTCAAAGAAAATAACCAGAGCCTGACAGCAGCTATCTCCATCTCTCAGAGTCTTTATGGCTGCTAAGTATAGGGCATCATCTTGAAAATAACAAGAGGGCACTGAATTTCTCTCTCTGACACCTTATAAAGCCACAGCTTTCCTTTTACAATCTTCTGCTGTCTGCAGCATTACTCTGGAGATTTGGAAAAAGCCACTGCTGGTGGAGTCCTTCTGCAGCAGTGCCAGAACTTGGATATTTCTAATAAATATCAAGCACTCTTACATAGTCCTAACCTTGACTTCCATTACAGGGTCACTGCAAATTCTTGTACCTGTGACAAAACAATCCTATCCTGAGGTACAAGCTGTGGAACTGAGCAAACAGTAGCTCTTCAGAAAAGTACATGGAGATTCTGGTGTTAAAGAGCAGGAAATGAGAACATCCCAGCAGCAATGAAGGTTACTCACAGCCTGTGTCATACATAATACAGTGGCCAACAGCACACAGCACTTGTGAGGAGAGATCTGGAAGAGTATATCCACTTATGCAACTCCAAAAAAGAGGGAAAATGATAGATGGGAGCCAGGTCAGTGGGGAAGCACTAAGATGGTCAAGGCTGGACCATCCTAAACACCAAACTGGTGAAGAAGCTGAGCAAGCTGGCCGATTTTGTCTCTTCTCAGAGGTGTGTGCATATCAAAAGAGTAGAAGTCAATGGATAAAAGTTTTTGCACAGAAAATTTCAGTTTTATATAAAGAAAAAAGGTGTACCAAGTGCACCTCGGCACTGCAAAGGCTGCCCAAAGAGACAAGATCCTTAATCCACCTCATCTAACTTAATCCAACTCATCTAACCCTACATGGGGCCTGGGGCTGGATGACAAAACCTCTTGGATTCTTTTCCAACCTAAACTATTCAGTGTCTAAAAGAGGGCACATATCCATCCTTCCCTAGAGGAAAAATACTGTCTCAGTACCTCCCTCCCAACAACAAAACTTATTTAGATATTCGATGACAGAACTCATCTTAAAACCAAGGTATTAAAACTCAAGTGCTTGAAATACAGACCAGTGGATAAAGAATAGTCCTAGAAAAACTACTTTAAAACTTCCACCGTATTCTTCATTTTATGTCAAGAGCCCCAGCTTCCTGCTAAGGCTTGTGCAATAGGATTACCCAGGCTCTATCAATTACTCTATCAAAACAGAGCTCCTCTTTGATGTTAAGTACTTTAAGATCCCCATATGGAAGGCAAAAAAGTTTAGTCCCCTCTGATACATGTAAAATGTTACCTAGTGAGAGACCAGTGTACATTATTTTCTCAGCACTGTACTTGTCCTCTGTGGTTTCACTATGTGACATTTTCATTCATTCCAATATAAAGCTAGTTTTCAGAGTACTAGGAGTTGTAACACACAGACACATTAATCACCAGCTTATACATGTCCTGTGTAGTAGCTTTATTATCTTTTCAAAGCAGAGCTGTAAAAACAGAGAAACTGTGATCTTTTATGCTATCCTTTAATAAAGTTATTTTAAAATGCTATAAAAATTGTTTTAGTTTTTTTTTCCAAGTTACAGCTTAATGCAACTAACTCTCGTACATCCGAAACAGTAAAGTCTGAATAAGTAGTTTTAAAAGTCTCTGTGGACTTGTAATCTAGCAAGAGTGAAGAACTCCAACCACTAGAGACAGAAACGGGAAGGAATCCTGAGTTTCAAGTTACGAAACACGCCTGTTATTTCGTCATTCTGACAGGGTACCGCCTTGCAAAGTATTCTCAATTCTGTGATAAATTTTAAATGTCTATTCCTGAATGCAAATATTTACATATTTAGGACAAGAGTGGACTGTGCCTTCTTCCCTTTTTCTTCATGCTATCAGTCTACCTCCTCATCCACTGAAATCAGTGAATACTTTACACTCACCAAGACTGTATGTAACATCGCCTTAGTAGAACTCTGTCCTCTTTCATGCAAGATTTAAAATGAACCAGCCATTGAGGGCAACAATCCTGCCCTCAACAAAGGCAAAAATAGCGAGAACTTGAACAGCAGAACACTGCACTTCATAGAGAGAATGTGCTTCCAGCGATACAGGTTGACATCATTCCCTTCTCTCCCTGCTCCTTCTTCTGTAGACAAATGAGGATACATCCACACATTTTTGGCTTTCAGAAATATCACTTCTCAAAGAGAGACCTGAAACTTCAACTCAGATTGGAACAAAGTGGAAGTGTGATAAAAATCTGTGTCAGTAATAAGAACAGAACAGTCTGGTCATTACATGCCACTGTTTGTCTTAGTCTCCTCTAGCAGTGACAATGCACATTGATTGAAAATAGTATATTTGAGCTACATAAAACTTTTACACCTACACCTTGGGCAAGCTAGTACTTCTGGACAGAAATCTGCAACAACTGTGCAATTCCCCTGGTGGTGATAATTGTATGAACTGAAGTCAGGTTTGAAGAGAAAGTTTTTCTAAATAAACAGAGATGACTCATCAGCATAAACTCAGTACTATTGCAACAAACTTTTACCAATCCAGCAGGAAAACCATTCCTCAGCTCTGTATGAAACAACCACCCACTCAGCTCCACTTGCTGCAGGGTAGGGCTCTGGCCAGCACACTGGTGGCTTTGTGTGGCCATTAACCTAAAGCAGGAGATGCTTCTGCCATTTTCTGAAGATTCTCAAGATTTCTCAGCTTTTTAACCCAGTGAAAACTAAAATTAGAACAGTGAGTCACAGAATAAAACTTGCACCTCATCAAGTAAAATTCTAACTCAATGGGTCTCTCAACATCTAGAAACTTCACCCTAGGCTCATCAAGTTTCCTTCAGAAGGTTCAATAAGAAACTACAGGCTTTTGTAGTAAGTTTTTGGGTTGGACTAAACCAGTCTTCATAAGAAACTGATGCAGGTGAAAAACATTTATAATCTTTCTCAGGGAAATCAAGGACACACATTACTCTGAAACAGCTGTACCTCTCACAAGCCCCTTGGCCTGAAAGAACCACTTGGAAGTATTTTGAGACAGATCAGGATCCTACCACAGTCTGCAGCCAAACCCATCTAAATAGTGGCCAAATGGAGATGGTGACTGTCTTCTTAGGGTACCTCACTACACAAAGCAAGTGTTCCTCTGAAATCACCAAGGAGCTGAGGCTACTAGGCATTCTCTGGAAGGCAGCAGTTTTCATGTCACTACCAGCTGTGAGGCAGAGCCCCCTATCCTCCTTCCTCTCTACTGCCCCTCTTAATTTTCCCTCCCTTTTTTTTCTTTTTTTTTTTATTAGATCAGAGCAATTCTGAACTTTCATAAATGAAAACCACTTATCAAACCAAGGACAAATTTTAACTCATAATTTATTGAACCTTTTAATTGGTGGGAAAAGATGAATTTGTTCGCTTTTATTTTTACATCTGGTAAAAAGTATGGAATTCAGGTATTCTGTGCCAAGTTTTGATGAGAAATCATTTTTTCACATCCAAGTAATAGATGACTAGGGAAACTGGAGTGGCTTAAAATGCAAATGTAGGGACATTAATTAATGTTGTTATTGGGACATTTACAAGAATAGCGTGGTGCTATTTCAGAACCAGTAGTGTCTAATCTTTTAAAACTACTGTAACAAAAATAGAACTAGAAGATAGCCAAGAATTAAAAAGTAGATTCCCATAATGTTTTAGTTTGTTTTGTCTGAAAATTTATTTGAAATCTGGAAATGCCTGCTGTGCATATTCAGTATTTTATAACTTAATTTGTTGAACAAGAATGGCAGTATTTTAATGAGGTAAAACAATTTCACAATTAAAGCACTGCCTGCATCATCAGTAGTAAAGAACATGTGGAAAAATATCTAATCTTTATAAAGTAAAGACTCATAATTTACTGCCCAGACAAATTAAAAGTCTAATTCTTTTTTTTTCTGCTTTAGTGGCAGCATGTGGTGGTAGCAAAGTATTAGCATAAGCCAGAACTTTTCTTTCCAGGCATGTAACAAATATCTGATGGCTATGCAAATTTCACCCAAAGCAAAGTTGTCCCAGCTGGCAAGACATACATTAAAAGGTAAATTACACAAAGCTGAGGCCATCTGGACTAAAGTATTCTCCTGTCAATAGGATTTTAAGCTCCTCATAAGGACAATATATTATGTGTAGAAAACAATACTTGAAGTGCAGGCTTTTTACCTATCACTATTTAAAAAACCCAGAAATAATAAGAATGGACCACAGATTAATTTTTATATTTTCCTGGAATGTAATTTTTGAAGCTTGCATAGCCTAATTTTAGTTGCATACATACCATGCATTCAAGTTCATAAATGCTTATTTTCTGACAAATGGCAAGTTTGGGAAGCCAACAGATCCAACCCATTACTTGAATGCCAAGCACAAAAAATATGAAATCTGAAAAAGTCTCCCAGCATCTACATTTTCACAAAGCTGCCAGCACTCCATGTTTCTGTACAGACTTTTATTGGAAAGCAGCCCTTGACAGGGTACCTTGATAATTTTGTTTCTTGTTTGGTTAAACCAGGCTACCAAAGCAGAACACATGTGTAGCAAAATAAACAGTTCAGGGCAAAAATCTAACCAAACCTTTCTAAACCACAGAAGAGTGCAGAAAATTTCTGCATTTAATTCATATTAAATTGCCCATCTTGTCCAGTCTTGAAAAACTAATCTGTATGTTATGTATTATGGAATTTAAAGTAACATCTGTGTCATTGAAATTAAATTAACATACTTCTTCTCTTTGATTAGCTTATTAACTAAAATTCTCTATATGTTGTAGAAACAGACACTAACTAGAGAGATACAGCTGACACCACCACCTGTCCGATTTATTTTTTATCACAGACATGGAGGGATCTGTCAGCAGTCAGCCAAAGCATCAGACAGGTTAGGAAGTGACACAGTGGCAGAAAAATGACTTGCCTCAGACTGCAAAGCAGATAATTGGTGAGATGGGGAACAGAACCTGTGCATTTTGGCTCACAGCCTCATACCTTCACTAATGGCTTTCCCAAAAATCAAATGATACAAGGAAAGAGCAGTTTGTAACCTGTGCTGCATTTAACAGTCAGTATTAGAGGAAAAATGTATTTAAGCATTCTACATGCTAGTGGGAATACCTATTATATTCATCCTCTAGTTTCTATAGAAAACATTTCCTACTTCATCCCCACAAAGACCTGAAAGTGTACGTTCATGTTCATCAGGTTACTGTCAGTAATTTTCTCTTTAGTAACACTGACTGAAAAAATCTTCAACAAAAGAGGTACAACACAGGGATTTCAAGCAAAATACCTCCCTTCCTCCACAGCTTATCTGGCAGTGCTTGAAAAATACCTATTCTAGGTCTCAAAGATACAATGCATGAACAGGGGTAAAGAATTAATATGGCCTTGTAGACTCTACTCTCCTTTCACTCTTCTTTCCTACCTGGCAAGATCTTGTGCTTCTCTTTGTAGCAATAAGTCTTTGATGCCCTGTCACCACCTTCTAACCTACATGACACCTCTTACATCACACAGCATTGCACCAAGTCAAATCTAAGTCATCAGCTCTGTCACTGTTGTTTCAACGCACTGAGAACTAGAAGTGCTCTGAAACAAAACCACCACAGAGGCACAGTCCGAGCTACATCAATTGCATTTCCCCAGGAAACCAGGAGGGGGAAAAAAAAACCCAGTACAAATATGCAATCAGGCAGCAGGAGCTACAAGGCTAATGGTGGCCAGGTCTTACAACTCTGAGTTCCTTTAGCTCAATTGCTGCTCAGGGACTACCTGGTTTTGTTCTCAAAGCTGCATCACCAGCATAATAATGAAAAGGCTACTTTCTGTAGCTACTTTCTTGTTTTAGGCAAATAAATGCTCATGTAATTATCTGGCCAAGTCTTCAACTCTTGTCACTTGAACACTGGGGTTATACTTCAGATACTGTGGTCTAGTTGTTGAAAGTTAGCAGAAAACTTTTGGCTATGAATGCGATCAGTACATGGACCCATCTGAAGACTCACTGTTCAAAACTGGTAGCATTCATCCTTTTAGATAGTTCTCTGTCAGAGCTCTAATTGGATCCCCAATTCCAATTTCAGCTCCACAGAATTTACTTACCTTGCCTGCAACACGATATCACCAGGAAGACAGGTTCCAAAGAGACATCACTAGAAGATTTAATTTGTGAACTTTCTGGGATATCTGGCTGATTGTTCTTATTATAAGTTCCTTGTAGAACTTCTTCTACCTTCTGCTTCTTTATAGTTCCCACTGAACCAAAGCCAGCACTCTAGCAAGGCACTTAATTTCTCATAGATATTTAGTGAATTCCCCAAGTACAAACCAGTAGTTCTGGGAAGTACTGTGAGAAATGTTAGAGTGCCAAACACAAGGCTGTAGAGAATTTTCCATTAGACGATGTGGACAGAAAACAAATTGCCTATGACCAGTGAAAATAATGGAAACTTGCTTTCTTCAAACTCTTATGTGCCAAGGCTACTGCAGAGCAGCACTGCCAAACAGCATTTAGCACCTGAGTCTCTTCCCTCAGTGCCCAGAGCATTCTCTTGGGTTTCTTCACCCAGCCAACAACTTATTAAATGAAGATTAGATTAGTTTACCTAACTTTTCAGACCTCTACCCTACTGCTAAGCTCAATGAAAAAACAGCCAGGAGGTTTCACAACTCTGAGTGACAGAAATGGTGGAATTCCAGAAACCAGGCTTCCTACATATGTTTTGGGAGATCATTTTTTATTTATTATTGAATTTTCTTTTGCCAAATAGATTTCCACATACTTGGACCTAAATCCAACGTTCAGCAGCTTCAAGTGCTAGCTAATTTGATTTCAGCACTGATGACAGAAAAATAAGAAAGGAACTGTTTGTTTGTAGCGTTACTGCAGAAGAATGTTACCAAGTCCTAGATACCTAAATATGCTTCCATCAAAGTTCTTCTGTGACACAGTGCTCATGAGGGAGATCTGCAAGCACTCACATCAGCAAGTATCTTCTGAGGATGAGGAAGCAAAGTTTTTAAGTGATCCTCAGTAGCAAGATGACTTTATTTACCAGTGATGATTCAAAATAGAGAGCTTTCCTCATCTACTCATCAGGATCCAGAAATAACCCTTCAATGAGAAATGTACTGTCTCCCTTCTCTGTCAAAATGAGACACTGGGCCATACCCATCACACTGAAGAATCCTTCCTGGACTCAGTTTCTATATCCTGTCTCTTGAATTCTCCTTTCTTGATATGTTTCAGTCATCCTACAACTCAGTTGATCCAGGTCTTTATTCTCCACAAATACTCATATCCCACAATTAAAATTTTCCCCTCATTTCCCCTGGAGTAAAATAAATTCTTCATAAAAACTCCCACATTAGTACCCACAAGGAGAAGCTGTCCTCACTTTTGCTCACTGGCCATTCCTTGTCCTCTCTTCTGTCAACAAAAAAATCTATCTTGTATCCACAGTCCAATTTGACACTTGTACTACAGCCCAATTATGATCACGTCAGAGCTTATTGTGATAGGAGACCCTGCCTACATCTGCCTTTCCTCTTAGTGTTTTTGGGAACACAAAAGTCTCTTGCTTTCTGTCTCATTCCTACTGAATGGTGCGGCGGGCATTGGCCGAGTGGTGTAAGTCGCCGCCTGTGGAGCCGGCTCCTCCTCTGAGGACGCCGGTTCGAATCCTGGAGGAACTCGCTGTCACCATCCGAGTGTGCTCGGCCGTGGCAAAATGAACCTCAGGAGTAAAGGGGGTGGGGCCAGTTCCGCGCACACTGTGCCTCACCTAAAAAATCCATTGTGCAGGCTTATCCCAAAATCTTTGTTCGGGAAGTCTAGCCAACAACAACTGAATGGTACTGTCAAACCACTTACTACACTTAACTTTTTAAATCACTTGACATGGGCCTCAGTTCACTTTCACCACAGTCTGAGCAAGCAACGACCAGCTTTTACTGTAGTCACCAGTAGTGTGAAGTGACTGAGGGCTGAAACCATATGAAACCAATACATTTCTTGTGGTTCTTTCAATGCACAGTAAGTGAGCACAGATTGGCTGCAAATTCAACCCAGACTTAAAAAAACTCAGCAAATGTTCCTCTGAACTTGATCCAGCCTTCAGGTTTGTTTCATCCAGTTTCATGTTTCATCATGGAAGTTTCACTGTGCCCGACATGCTGCCCCAATAAACAATGCCTCAAGCAAAATGAGGACACCAGCAAAAATGAAGAACCCTTTAGATAGCAATGTTTTAGTTTTATACCATATGTGAGAACATGCACTGATAAGCAGTATGTATACAATTACTGCTCTTGCAAATCAAAATTGTTCATGGTAATAGACTTCTACTTTATTACAATTTCTGCCAAGAAACTATTTTTAAGAAATGTGGATGGAATATCTCTCTGTCATAGCTCTTCTCTTTCCCCATCTATGATCATAATCATTCACTAAGAAGCTAAGCTTTTTCATCACAACACGTGCATCAGCCTCCAGCATGCTTTTTAGACACTTGGGACATGAAATAATTAAGCCCAAACTTTACTGAAGCAGTATTTTCTAACTCCATATACCATTGCTGAGGTAGCAATGGGAAAGGAAAAATAATAATGAGGAAACTGAACATCTTTTATGAATCACATGAATACAAAGCCAAAACATACTTAATTGCCTAGCTTATTGAACATATGACATCTTTTCCTATAAAGATTTTACTACTGGCAATGTTTCCTCACTTCTCAATCATATTAAACCAAAAATTGAAATTAAAAAATGGCCCAGACTTACTACACCTTTGGGAAGGCATGTAGGTTGTTATTTTACATTGCATGTCATGTAAGCAAAATCTTTTAAAATTTTGTAGTCTGAAATAAACCCCAAAAATCTGTGTTACATTCAGTTTTGGGAATGATTTAATCCCTGCACAAAAATATTGTTAAAGAAAAAAATTAGCTTCATAATATTAATGGTCCATTCAATAGGAAGACAGTCAACTCTGATCTCTCATAAGCACATGCTGCTGAGGTGACTGAAGTCAATCTTCATTTATGCACATGTGATTTGTAAAAGGAGTCAATTAGAAATGGTGACAGGTAGTTTCCTGTAACAGATTCCAAGTCAGTGTACTATTCCAGTCAAGGGCCTTTACTGGAGGAAAATCCATACTAACTAAAGAAGACGGCAACTGGATGCACTGCTGCCTACAAGCTTCAGCCTAGCTCAGCTGAGTAGTGTAACTGAACCAGATGGCCAAAATCAAAACTACCAACATTTCACAGGCCCTTAAAACATATCATACAAATGATCAATTATGTGCTCAGCAACTTAAGTGCCAATAAGAATAAATGAGGTTGCACTACATGGAGCATTAAAGAAAAATCTGGAGTTTTTAATCTATTGTTTCTTCTACTAAAATATATTCATTTTAGAAACTGCACTACAGGTTTCTGCAACCCCTTTTACCAGCTTTCTGCATTAAACTGTGAACAAGAACAACAAAGGACAACCTCTGGGAGCATAATGACTAAGAACTGTGCAAGAGAAACCAGTAGAAAAATTATTAAAAAATTAAAGAAATATGTTTTACATGAGAAAATTAATGGGAATAGGAAAACTAAGTATTCCCCCTCATGTACTTGAAAGCCCCAACAAAATGTCATTTTACTATATATTTAGCAGATTATGAGAATTACACTTAGGAAGAGGTATTTTTCCATTACTGAAAATGGTAACACTCATGGTTTTCTTTTTATTAAAGAGCTGCTATATAGTACTAAATACAAATTCAGGACATTTCTACGACCTCAACAAAGGTAACAGTATTTCTGTAGTTGGTCAGATCCCAAAGATCACATTAAAGGCATAAGCTCAAAGTTTTAGTGCTGGAAATACTCAAAACAGGCTCTTACATCCAAGCTCTGTGGTTAAATAGCATCAGTCCTGATAATCCTTATACGGAGGACAGGAACTGTTCAGCTGTCTCTTGCAAACAGTACTGCCTGACTGACCTGGTTTAAACTGCTTAACAACTTTCGCTAAATACTGACCTTTTAGAAGTGACATGTGAGCAAATAAATGCATTGGTTCACCTTGAACAGAGGGATGCTCTGAGCTGTTTTTTTAATCCTTTACTAAGCGTGTTTCACACTGGAAGGTACTGCAGATAAGGAAACTGCTTTCAACACTCTAGTTTTGTTGAAATTACTTTACATTCTGTGTAGCTGCAGTAGAACTTACTACCACAAATTGTCAAGGAATGCACCAGCACCACAGCAGCTATGGGTGAAGTGGACATTAAGAGGAATGGTCCTGCTATCCGCACTACAAAAGCAAGTAATAAATTCAACCTCCTTCCAGCTCAAGTGTTTTCATGAAAAGTTACTGTTTCAAGGCACATGGTCAATCTCAAACATTAATGGCAGCAAATGTGAAATGTTACTTATATGCAACTTTAGAACAACTTACCTTTTTTTGCACTTCCATCCAGAGTCCCTCTTCATCAGCCTATAAGGAGGCACCAAAATTATATGCCCTCCTCAAGGCCAATAAACTGCTAGCACAGCCAAGCCAGCAACAGAGGAGTGCAGAAGAGCCAGAGGCCCATGCCCGAAGAGGCTGGAGGCAGCAGGAAGAGCAGAGAAGAAAGTAGAAGGCAGCTACAAAGTGTTAGTGATCCTTGAGTTTCACTGTTACAAACAGTGCAGACTAATGAGTTTCACTAGAAATATAGATTCAATCACCTGACACATTAAGAAAGGGCAGGAAAAGATTACATGGAAGAGAAACTTGAAGAAAACAAACTAACAAAAAAAAACCCTCACACCAAAAGCCCTAGGTTTGATAATCTCAGTCTAACAGCATTAAATAAATCAGAGAAGACTTAACACAAATCTGCACCATTCCCTGTAGTCTACCATAGCAGTAGATACCAAAGAAATAATGCTATATTGAAAAAGAAAGGTCACACTATTACAGGAGAATTTAACATGGGCTGTTATACAAATTTAAGATGATGAGGCTAGACCCCCCAAAATACCTCACTGTGTTGGTATAGATGGTACTGCCAAGGCTGTAGAGAACGTACCACGACCCTCAACTACTTCCCTCTCTGTTACAGCATCTTTCTCATACATTACAAAAACTACTCTATAGAAATTACTAGATATTAAACAGTCATACAAAAAGGACAAAATCAAGGACAAATCAGCAGTGTCTACTCCTGTGGCACATCTACACCTATAGATCAAATTACTGCTGTAATTATTTCCATTGTATCCTCATCTACTACTTGAGGAAAAATTAAAAAAAAAAATCAAAAACCCCAAACCAATAACCCAACAATAACACAGAAAGAATCTTTCTCAGTTCTCTGGAAAATTTGAACAAGAAATCCAGTGTCTGCAAAAGTGTATTGCTTCAGGGAAACCAAGACTCAGAAAGTACTAAATCAGCCTAATTGTACTAATTGTACAGTAACTGAGCCATATTAATTAAATACAGACTCCCTTCAATAGTATTTGTTTGCTGAGCCAAGCAAACTTTTTGACTGTTTAAGGCCACCTTAATTCAGCATAGGTTGCTAAACAATGTGTGAGATGTAACATACACAACAAAAATTGTGAAAGTGCATTTAATTAGACTTCAGACTTTCAGAGATCAAAGATATGCAGATGTCCACCTCTATTCACAATCACAAGCAACAACTGTATATCAGAATCAGGCCATGTATGCACACCAGTTTCAGGGTTTTACTTCTACTTCATCATGAAAATTATCACTTTTACAGCCTTGTAAATTGTCTTCACTTTCTGAGGTGTGGAAAAGAAGTTTCAGAAAAATCCAAGGATGAGGTCATAGCAATCTACTCTCTGTTTTCACATCAATAACAATGAAGAAAAGGAAGTTCCATGGCTTTGCCTATGTCTCTACACTGACAAAGAATTATTTTCTGATCACATGATGTCATATTAGCTTGGCAAAATGAAGTAGATTAATAAAAAATTCACAGATGATGTGCCAGAGCTTTCTCCTCTCAGCACTATTAGCACTTTGAAAGTTTACAAGAGCAGCTCCACAGGAAAAACAAAAGCCAAAGGAAGCTTTTCTTCTTCTGTTTTGATCACCTTTAAGTTCCATTACTATGTAACACCCACTCACAATCAGGGCAGTCAAGCTTCACTAATTCCTTATCATAACATGTATCCTCCGTGCTCTCTTTCATGCTTAGGTTTCATATCCACCAGTTGCTTTTCAGTTGACATCAGTTTTAACCTTCATTTTGTTCTGCATTTCCACAGCATGAAGCTAGTTGGGATTTCAGTGCACAACAGAGGATCGCCTCAGTTCTGTATTAAAGGTACCCAGAGACTTTTACAATTTGTGCTATTCTAGTCCTAGACCTAGGAGAACCATCTTCTGAGAGCATTTAGCTGATGGTCTGCAAAATTCCCTTGCTGGCCTGCTAAACACATCTCGGCCTCAACTGGAACATAAGCAAAGAAGCCAACTCCATCAAGCTCTCCACCTGGTCTCCATTTCTTGGGACACTGGAGTATTGCAGAGGAAATGGTGGGATAAGGAATGCATCTTTGCAGGATATCAAACTTTCTCTCTGGCTCGAAATCAAATTGAGAGGTCACCCCAACCGCAAAAGTATTTAATGAAAATTAAGGCTGAGGTTAACACTTTGGGGTAGATTTAATGTAGCGGAAGATGACATCAATGTTCTTTCCTCACGTGCCAAGTTCTCCAGCACTAAGAGCATTCTCTCATCTGCACTTAATCTCTGGACTAGGTTACAGGCTGTCCTAAAGCATGAATTGGACAGCCTTGGTATGTAACCTCCAAAATGCCGCCCTACTTTGAATGTCTACAACAACATACAATCTTTGTGCTGTAACTCTATTTTGCTACATGGCCCTTGTGTTTACAGTTCCCACCCCTCATTGAATGCGAGCAAGACTTTGCAAATTATATGTGAGAAGCCTTACCTGAAAGTGTTACATGCAAAATGAGAATGAAGGAGAAAGGAGGGAACATCCAAGTGCCCATAGACGCTTCAGGAATTATTCCAGGTTGAACTTTGTTACATTTTAATAAATAAGTGGCATATCCATTACTGAAAGGAATCTAAGAATCCACAATGTGCTACCATATTCAAGAGCTAATATAGGTTGAAAAAAGTAATACGGCATTTTGCATTTTGAATGACTAAATTTATCTGAAAATCTCATTTTAAGTCTTTCTGTAGATTAATCCTATGAATGCTTTTTTTGGAACAAATCTAAGTAGGCAGTTTTACAATAAAATACTGTTACTCTTTAAAAATCAGTGAAGTTAGAAAAAGTAAGCACAAATGCTTTTGTACACAAGGTCAGTGCTAAATACACTTTAGAGTCATAAAAAGTTAAGCCACAATTAATGAATGAAAATTACCACCACCTTGTCTGGACTGCCTTGGGATTCCAGGGATGACAAGTCTGCCAATCTGCAAGTCATCACAAACTTTTAGCAAAACACTGGGCAGCAAGAAACTTTCCAAAAAAGTTATCTACTCAGCCTGTTATTTTCTCTTGTGCATGTTTTGTTGCTGTTGTTATTTAAAGAAAAAGAACTTAGCAGGACAGGAGATAACTAGCTGCACATGTCAGCCATTTTTCTAAATGGTAAAGTCAGGAAGAACAGCCACTCCTTTCAGCTATTTTAACTAAGGTTGCACTTGAAAATTAATCACAAATGTAAAATTTTTGCTCATCCTTCACTCAGAAATCTAAGCATTAGTTTCGACTATTAGTTTCGACTAATACTTATTTCTGAAATTAGCACATGAATGTGTTTTCCAAAGAGTTCTGCAAATACATTAAGTAACTGAAATACAAAGAATGAATGTATGTTATTACCAGAGTCTAATAAGAATTAGGAACTTATTGTGCTATCATACACAGAAATGCATATTGAGAGCCTTGTTAGCCCACATAGCTGAGTGTGAAATACCTGAAAACATGTGTTGTACAGCAAACACACAGTCCTTCTGAGAATAGTATTAGTATTTACGATCAAATTTAAACATTAGAGAAATTAAATACCCTCCTTTTTAAAGCAAGAGAAAATGAAGAATTACTCCTTCCCCTTCCCAAAATGAAGTGACCTGTGCGAGAGACCTATGCAAAAAGTTGGGAATAGAAACAGGACTGGCCAAGGCAAAAAATAGTGCCAGAAAGAGAAGATGATTTTTCCATCAATTTTGGTATGCCACATGGACAAAAGATGAAGAAATATTAGTAGAGACAAGAATCCTCAAAATATTGAGGATTTATACTGACAGTTCTAGTGTTTGCTAACTGAACTACACACAGAGAGAGGTGTGTAGACACACACTCACAAGGAATGATGCTGACTTGTCAACGTTTCTTTCCCTTGAGATTCGTGAAATGGAAATTGTTCTGAGTCTTCCATATGAGCATTATGAAAAGACAGCTAATACCCTCTCAATTAACCACACAAAATCAAACCCACAACTGAAATGCATACTTTCAGTATCCTACATGTTTTAATTCACCATGTAATTTTTATTTCAAGGCATGGCATTAAGTATTTTCCTTAAAATGCCAATCTGCTTTTTGATCTTTACTGCTGACATGAAACAAAAGAGCTGTACTTTATATAAATCTTCCACTTCACTTAGCTTGAAACTGATAAAAAGAGAAAGAGAAAACAAAGCCCTGTGCATAAATCCTTCCAAACCAAAAGGCATTCCCCTTACTCTAACTATCAGTCATTTCTGCACATCTTGTTTGAATTATCATCTGAAGTTTGTCTTGTTCCATCTCCAGAACAAGTCAATAGTAAAGCATAAAGATATGGCTACATGAATAAAAACACATGATCTACTTGGTCACTGCAAACTTAAAAATAAGTTTAGACAGAAAAATATTATCTGATAATTGACATGTTACTTTGATCCCTTTCTTTCTGTATCCTGTCATATGCATTCAATCCAGCAGCTACTGGAAGCATCGGCATGCACCTTCAGTGTGATGAGAACCAACAATCTCAGGGAATGACTGCACTTAAACAAAGCTATGAGATTCAATTCAAATAAGACAGTATCATGCTGCAGGAAGGAAAAGTTAAAATTTAAGACAAAGGGTAAGAATTGTTGTACTAGACACTATAAAATGTATCAAGTATGAACAAGTGGCACAGAAATAGTTTATCAGATTCACTGTCTCAGATGTTCCTATGCAGAAAAACTGATCTAGAGTAGAATTCCTCAAGTGGAAAAACTTTCCTTGTCTCTGCTCTTCTGTTTCTGAATCATGATGTGAGATTTAAGACACTGTATTCTATACTAAGAAAAAAAAAACAAAAAACAAAAACACAAAAAACTTAGTGTTAGGGTGTTTGGATGTTTTTCTTCTAGTGATTTCTCTTTTTAGATTTTGTTAAATTTCATTCAGAAAGTCAAATTAACTATTTTGAGATTAAAAATCAGTTTTTAAGGGGTTCTACACATTTATTTGCAGCATGTCTCAATCTAATATGTACCATCAATGATACTACTTTAAAGCTGAAATCTCAGGCCTGAATCAATGAGAACAACTTGAAGTCACTTTATCAGGTGAATGATGCATTAAATATCTGTTTTAGAGGAATTTGCTCACTGTTTCAGAATTGTTTCATTTTGCATATGCATTCTGTAAAAGCATGTATTATGAAAGCAAGCAAGGATAAACAAATCCACGTCTCTCCAGCCTCATGACTTTGATTCCAAACTGTGCCCCAACAGCCATTACAATGACAGTACACAGACATCAAGAGGCAAGGAGGAGAAATGTCAAGAAGAGAAACTATATCCTACCCCAAGCCAAACAATAGTCTTATGATTAAAACACTCCTAAGGAATGTGAGAGGCAAAAACTGAATCTTGGTCTTCCACACATAATTTGAGTAACTTAACACATATGCTCTTAAAAAAAGAAAGCAACAGGATTTGCACTGATGCTGAGAAAATTTTGATGGCATGTCCAGTTATTTGGTACGACCTCTGAGAGGCTAAGTCTTTCATTAGCTTCTTGTTTAACTACTGCTGATAGCTTATCCCAGAAAAATCTGTCAGAGCAGAACCACAGGAAAAGTGCAATGCATTGCAAAAGCTGTGGATGCTGCTAGGTAACTATCGTAAATCATTACACTTACTGAAAGTACATTTAAGCACTACAACTAAATGTATACGTGTACTAATAACTTGGTATGTTTGGGGGGTTTTTTTCTTTAAAAAAACACAAACACATCCATAACAGCTGCTTTCATCAATAACAGGTAACCAGGAGTATGCATGTTAAAGAAATCTGAAAATATGAGAATACTGAGAATTCTTTCTCCATGAGACTGCACAAATCTAAAAGCCTTGACTTTGCAGTATATACTGCAATGCCAGGTAACACAACAACCTGGAGAACCATCACCTCCAAAGATCCAGACTAACACAGAGGCACAAACAACACTGTGAAGGTTCCAATAAAGACCAAGCAAAATTCATAGCCATGTTTATTAACTTAACGCTATATCTCCTGTATCTAAGTATCAGTATAAGCAATATTAATCATTGCAGCTAACCACTGCATTTCAATGCAATACAAAATATAAAAGTGTCTTGACCCATCTACAAAGGAAATACCTCTATAAAGTACTGGAGGATGTTGGCCCAAGTGTTCACTTACAACTACTCCTGACAGATCACAGCCAGCATCCCATTCTTGTAACAGCACCATTGAACTCCTTGCAGACAAACCACTCTTGTATTTATAGGACGGAAACAGATTAACTGCATCTGCTTTGGCTGTAGTGTGTCTTTTATTGATTCCAATTCTGACTTCTAAGAAACCAAACCAAAAGTAAGCAGGGAGCAGTCATCAATACTGGGGACTGCATTAAGGCTACACTAAACTTTGTCTGAGAAAGGGATATGTGGAAATTCAGTCAGTGTCTCATGCAAGTGTTTGATGTAGTGGTAACAAACCATTATGACCTATAATTTATATTTTGTCCAGCAGTTTTAAAAGGAACGTTATCTGTCTGTATGAGGATCACACACTATGGAAGCTGCATCTGTGTGTAGTTACTGAAAGCTGTAATGGCAGTAAATCTCCAGCAGAGAAAAAGATGGAGCCTTATAGATTCAGACATTCACAGTCCAAAGAACTTCAGAGCACATACAGCATTGCAGCATTGCCATAACCATATGCCTGAGAAAATAACCAGGGTAAAAGGGAAATGGAAACAAGACTATGTTTCAAGTTGTAAACAGAGATTCCTGTACCCTTCCTTCTCTACTATCTGTTTTACTGACACTTTATCGTCCCAGCTATCAAGCCAGACAGCCCAGATTTATGTTTTGTTTTAGCTCATAATAGCCACCATACAACAGGGCAATGGGCAGAGTGCAAAGCACACCCACTTAATCTTTCTACAACAACATATATTTAGTGTACATCTTATCATGCAATTTTGACAGTCCCTGAGAATCACAAGTCCCTATTTTCCCAGGCTCCATGAAACCGTATGGCCCACACAGAACATATTGAATATAACAAACCTGCAGAGGAAGATTGTTTTAAGGTCTGTAACTCACAGCAGGAACTGAGCTAAGTTCAGTTCCACTTGGAAGCCATAAAAGCATGGGTTTAAAAAAAGTGCAGCAGTATCTGGTGTTTGATATCTAACAGTATGCAACATGTTTATGACATGTATTAGGCTACAAAATCTGAGTTCATAGCCTGGGACAACAAAGCAGAACTTAGCTCTGGCATATGTAGTGGGAAATAGAAAGGCATGTCTCATAGTGTAATGGATATTGCTGCTCCCTCAAGAGCTTGAGTTGCACAGAGCAGGTGGTTCAATGAAAGATATCAGCACTTTGGAAAAAATTAGAATACAATTAAAAGAGCAATTAAATAACAGCTGGTTTAAGTAAGAATCAATTCAGATTGGGTTTTAATATACAAACAACAAAATTTCTCCAGAATTATTTTTCAGAATTGACAGAATAAGAAAGTCTGGACAAAATACGTAGTAACTAAAACTGTCTCAGTCACACAGAACTCAGCGTAAAGGGTACCAAAATCATGAAATCTAGATAAGGTATCACTTTCAAACTACTTTAAAAGCAGCCTGATTCCAAACTGGACAATCAAGTCCTGTTGTAATAAAATGTGTCAAGTCCCATAGTCAAGTCTATCATCTTAAAACGGCTTTATTTGAATTAAAGAAACCAACAAACAAACAAAAACCAAAACAAAACACACAAACCAAAACAAACCACCAACTTTGCCCTCCCTCACATTAAGTAAAATAAGCAAAGCAAAAAGAGAAAACGCCCAAGTATATGAAGGAAAGAGGGAAACACACCAACACACACAACAGCATAACAAGCCTACATATTGGAAAAAAAAGGAGTTTTATACATTAAATGAGATCTACAGAACTAAGTGCTAAAAAGGGTCACAGTTAATTTCAAAATATGCTTTAAAGGGTCGGACTGCCTCCAGGAAGAACAAGAATTACTTGCCAGGGAAATAATGTCAGTACTGGATATTCTTAATCATCATAGTCTCATGTAGCAGAGAAAATTTTGTCATTTCACCAAGTGTACACCATTTCTTACTTTCATAACTAGAAGTCTAATTCCCCAACACAACCACCACCATTCTTTCTCTACAGCAAATGTTATACAAAGTCAAACAATGGATTCAGTGTTTTAAAAAGACTGTTGGTTTTTACTATAGTTTTGATTTTTCCCATTTTTAACACAAAGTAGAATTAGAAAGAAAAATTCTGCATTTTGTATGACCCATGAAAGTTTGAATCAACTCAGACTATTCTGAATTAAATTTTGGGTTAATACTCCAGGTCTGTGAGTTTGTATCTCATCCTGTAGACAGCAAAGATACAAAGAAAACTGATGTTCCATGTATAAAACCCAATAATCCTATACAGAGTATTTTCCAAGAAACACGCTTCCAAAGCACAGCTAACCAGAACTTTCAGCCACAGACCAAGTGATCAAAAAACCCAGTATTATGTAAAAGAAGCCAAAATAGTCCCAGAATAGCAGCATGTTGATTTACCTACAATAGGAAAAAGTTTTAAATGAGGAATTGCACTTCTTGTAGAGTGTTCATTTAGGATTAGAAGACAGCTTGGCACACATACTGAAAAAGGCCATTGCAACTGCACAAAACCTCACCATCTTTCCCTTCCAAGCAGCATGCTCCATGGGTCACTCTCCTCCTAGAGGAAAAGTAATCTGAGCTACCTCCATAAATTCCCCAAAGTGCTTAGGTGAGTGGGAAAACAAGGAGCAGCTCTCGGGCTGCTCTATCTTAACACAGCCTAAGATGCAAGAAGCCCTTCCATTCCTCCATGCTGAAGTGTTCTGGAAGTTTCTGCCATCAGTCAATAACAGCCAGGGCTGTTACTTAGATGATTACTTTAAAAATGGTTTCATTCTTAATTGCTTTCAAGTTTTAGGTTATACAGGACTGGTAAGCAAGATTTTTAAAGATATATACTGTGGTTGAAAAACTTCTGAACTACAGTGAAAAATAGATTTCACTTTTGATTGAAAACAATTCTTTCTGCACTTGCATGAAGTACAATAAAATAGGAAACTAAGCCAAGACCAATTATCTTGTTTTGCATGAGATTGAGCTAAAACATAACAAGCTAAAATCTCATCCCCTAAGTATTTGAGCTGTGCAGCTGAAGGGCTGCTTATGTCCTATGCAAAAGTGATTAAAAACTTAGCTAAATTTTAATTCAACAGTTTTTCCAAAAGAGGTGTTATGATAATGTCATATAACATGAAACAAGACAGAGTGCATCCAGAAGCATGCTACTTTGGCATGACATGTATGCACATATTGTGCAAACCAATATCAGTTATACTTGAAAAAAAAACACACTTACCTGTTAATGTAACTTAGAGCAACATAGGTTGGCTGCTGAAGTTCTTGTTTCTCTAATACACGTGGGTCTGTATCTGGAATAAAAAAATACACATACCGAACTGAGCTTTTGGTATTTACACTGAAGCATATGGGACTGTACACTGCAAAGCAACATAAGCAAAGACAAGAGATACAAAATAGCTTAATCCAGTTAGTCCATATAGACTACTCTCAGCACAGCTCGATCATTCACTCGTTCATTCATAAACATAGTATTGCATTACTTTATACAAGAATTTGAAACATCAACAGTGATGTAATTTCCAACTGTCACACAAGGTTTCACAATCCCCCTCATAAATATTAGTTTTCACTGCTTCCCATGATTTATAGTGTTAAAAGGATCAAGCTTGCTTCTTTTTTTATGTAGCTGTTTTTAAATCTGGTTGACACATTTTGAGATGTTTCAAGAGCAATTAGATCTCTTCTGCTGGGCCTTGATACTTCTGCTTTCTCCGTTTTCTACAGCTTGTTTTCTGAAGCTCTCAATCAGAAAAGTCATACAAAAATGCACTTGAAGCAAAATGTTTGCCAAACAGAGAATTGCCCACCAAAAGCCCTGAAGCAGACACATTCAAATTCCCTTGAGTGCTAAATTTCTCACTGAAATGAAAAAACGTGTTTTCAGTCACTGTTTTCATTGTTCTTTGCAGTTAAACTGTGCTTTTCTCTAACAAAGAAGTCTAGCTTTAAATTTCTGAAACCACCAGCCAAGGGAGTATGCCCATAGTTTAGGCAGTTTTCTTATACCAAGAAACAGGATTATATTGACGTTTCAAATACAGCCTTGCCTTACATAGTAGATGTTGACCTTCAAGAGCTGAGCATAAACAGTCTTCCAAAGTTCCCAATGCAAACTGTGCATCAGGCCTGTGCAAATCACTGCACAGTCATTAACAACATGTTTTATTCATTACTTTAAAAGCAATTCTTGGTGCAACTTCTGCATTTCAGCTATCAAGAATAGAAACTGCCTTTACTGAATGGCTCCCCACAACAGCACTGCTGCTATCTGTCTTTTATTTCTCAGAAGCATCTACTTTGAGAGGGGCTGCATTGGGCAGGCATTGGAACTCCAAGGAAAACCCGTATTTTGGATTGTTCTTGCTTCCTCCTACAGCTTTAAGCATTGTTAATGTTCAAGAACTCATTATCTTGATAGCCATATTAGTCTGACCTGATCTGGTTTTGGTGAGTTTTGTGGGTTTTAAAACATGACACAGTTATTTTGGAATCTGTTTCTGATGCCCTGCCTTAAGGACAATTTTTAACTGAACTGAATGTGGACTGTGCTTGAGAATTGGCGCATTTGTCACACCACTGCTGAAGCAGATAGTGTCTTTATTCAGGGAGAATAAAGTCCACCTTTCAAAGCTCAGATCGATCCTAGTCTTTCTTTCCACATTTGCTTCCCCACAGCTCAGGCTGCAGGATTTGCTAACATGCCTTTATTGGTATGTCCCTAAGGAGATGAGTAACTCTGAGAAAGTTCAGAGAAGAGGGATAAAAGCACAAGTGCCAATCCAACCAACAATCCCAAGCCTATTATCCTTAAGAAGACCAGATCTCGCTGATGCCTGGCAAAATTCTGCAATAATTGCCAGCACACCATGCTCCATATTAAGCTAACCAAAGACAGTAAAGCATCAGCTGTCTTCCATGCAATTTTTATAATTCTCTTCTGGAAGTTAGGAAGTTAGGTTCATACAACACACAAACATCTTTTACTTGTGTTGTTTTTGTTTTTTTTTAAACCCACTGTCATTTAGCAGGCCAAGCATACAACTGCTGTCATGGTGAGCTCTCTTAGATTTACACCTTGGTGGTGCATGGCCTGCCATGAAACTGTCTCAATCCAGAATGTCTGCAGAGCATTAATCCCAGCCAGGACTATCTGAGAACTGACTCAGTTTAGGCATCTGTGGTTAAATGACTACATCTCTGCTAATCCAGTTCTTAGATGGGATTAACCTTCACCTATAAACAACAGTTTCTGTGACTGAAGGAGACAAAGTTGGGGCTGGTTTGCATCAGAGTGCTGCACATTATCTGTGGGAAAGGACAAGGAAAAAGCACTAATGGAGAGTCCACTACCCTTTCACTGCTTGCCAGCGGCTCGCCAGAACACCAGCTGAAGATGAAAATACAAAGACAAAAACCAAACGCCCCGTAACTTTCATAGAGGTGTGTTATCAAAGCACAAAGAAATTTGCTTACTGGCACCTGGAGAAAGCAAACTCCTGTCTCTCAGTAGGTGCTGCCCGACACATGAGGAACACAACTGCAGTCTCTATTCAATCTATCTATCCCTCCCCCCTCCATATATCAGCCTTCACATGTATTTCAAGTCAATTATGTTGTATATTCCAATTTCACAAAATAATCCAAGAGGTGGTAAAAAAATCTTGTATGAATTTAGCACTCAAAATACTTGATATGTTTTCATTATTCTTGTAACCACCTGCTGGGTTGCCAGTCATGAAAACACTACATTCACTTCTGCACTGTAGCAGAAACTACATATAACACTGTTGGATATTAGTTTTCTTCCTCAGCTATAATATATACATATATATATTTAAAAAAGCATGGAGAGTTGTGCTGGGGCCACCACATGACCCTCAGAGATGAGCAGAAAAGTGCAGAAACCAGGCCAGCTGTGCCAGAGGTGGCAGCAGCCACAGGGCCCTGGTACAGCTGTTCCCCAGGTGGAGGGGCATAAAGGCCACGTTGGCAGCCCTGCTGCACCCACCTAAAACCTGCACAGCCTTGCTATCCAGAGCACATGCACACTTGGCTCACAGCTGCCAGCTTTTTTTCCTCACTGTCTAAAAATGCCACTAGTCCATTCCCTCCTGCCTCCATTCCCTCTTCCTCTGCTTAGCCTTAGCCAGCACCTTTCCTCTCACCTGCTGCTTCCTTACCCTCACATCCTACCCTCCATTACTCCCTTTTGCTCTCACGGCCAGATCTCCTCTCAGAATATCCCAACATCAGAACAAGGTAAAAACCATATGTAGATATCTATAACGACTTGTTCACTCTTGTACCACAGGACTGAAGATAGATGCAATTCATTCCTTGAACTCCTCTCTTCCCTTCAGACTGTAATTATACTTACCCCCTATCTCCTTTATTTTATCTTATCTTACTTACAGTTTAGACAGTCTCTCTTTACATTCCTGGTGTTGTTAGCACACTTTTGAGCACAGTGTGAATATACATTGTTAACAACTAGAAAAAGACCACAGCCATCAAGGCTTGACACTAAAAAAGTCAGGAATTAGCATTGTATTAGCACTTTTTTCTTTCTTTTTTTAAAGACTGCAAACACCGCTGAAGTAAGTAGTATTCCCTGATGCTGAATCTTCATGCACAGACTTCTAGCACTCTACTTCCCTCATGCCTAAGCACATTTATACAGACACTAGCAGTGTTTTCTGATGCCATCCATGCCGCCCAAAGCATGTCTTTGAACATGTGTTTCCCTACTGATCAGGATGTTATGCATCAACACTCTCAACTACCTGACTCTGGAATGAGGAGCACAAGGGACAAAAATCTGTTGTTAATCTCACAAAATGGCCCTGTATAATGTTAAACGTTTAGTCAATGTTTCTTCAGACTCACACAGACTGGTCAAAGTCAGCCAAAAATAGTCTAAATAGTTTCCTAACAGACACCTATAATGGATTAAACACTAACAGATGACAAATCTTTCCTTGAAAGTATTTAAGCAGTACAGCCTAGAGTCGATAGGAGTTCTTTTTCTTAGAAAAAAAATATTCAGCACACTCAAAATAACTACTACAGATCTTGAATAGACTAGTTGATAAACAGTACTTTAACTAGTTACCCTTGCTTCTTGAATCAACATGGGCTATCAAAGCCTTGCTACTTCACTGGTTTTGTAGTAACACTTTAAATCTGGTAGAAAAAAGTGCCACCTGCTGTACATTATCTGACTTCAGTACTTGTCTCTTTTTGTAAGCATTATGTTCCACTGATTTCATTCCACAGCAGGAAGAATTACTTTCTGTAATGCNTGTTTGTTTGTTTGTTTTTTTAAAAGATACAGCCTCTTAATTTACTATGGCATTAGATTTTGGAAACCCTCTTTTTTTTTCTCCTCTTTAATGAAATATTATTCAAATACAACTTTGTTCTCATATGAACTATCATAGGGTTTTGTTCTGGGTCCCACCACCTCGATATTAAAACATTAAAGTGGGCGTTCTAACATCCATGAGAGAGACACAGTTATTCAACTCATCATCAATAGGATTAAATCCCTCCAATTTCTTACATCCACAAACTGCTTCACACTGGACAACCAGACAAGTAGTATAAGTATATAATTAAGGCTGAGAGACAATAAATTGCACTGCACCATCTTTGAACTGTTCACACAAAGGCAGGCATTTTCTGTGGAGCACGTTCTAACAACATAAATCACTGACTACTGAAGTGCACCACAATTACTAAACCACCTCACTACACAGAAATAACTTGCAGCTTGAACGCACTGCAAATCTCTAACTTGGTGAAGAATTTTAGAGAGCAAATGATAAAAAAAGCATACGCATCTTATGCATCAAAAGGCATATGTAAGTACAGTCTTCGGTTATATAACTCTCTTCTACATTAATATTTCTGCACAAAAATACATGCCACATCTTCATTGTATATAATGGAGAAATAAGTTTTTACCCTACCAGATGTAGGACAGTTGTCATAAGCAACTTCACTTTGACAAAAGCCCTGGTTTTAAATCACTTGGAAAAATCACTTCTCACCTTACTAAGAGCTAGCAAATTTCAGTGGCATTATTTTGCAACCACAAGCTTTCGTCTTGCAGGGACTGGTAAAGATCACAAACCCTAGTAAAGTGGCAAACATAGTCTCAGAAGAAAAAATAATGACCTAAAGGAGGTAAAAATTATACTGCTCTTCAACATCTTGAATATGAAGCAGCCAATCCTACTTTTACCTCACTGTACTACCACTTAACAGGCAGAGGTTGAGGTCAAGATTGATGAGAGTCGAGGTGCCTAAAGAAGACCCTGTTGAGTCATAAATGCAGTGACTAGATTGTCAAAATTTGTTGGTAGTTGCAATCCTCAAAAAAATTTCACTGACATTTTAGATACTACTTTTTGGGAGGAAGGTTTTAGAGATGTCTATATCTTAAAAAGACTTGGGTTTGAAAAACATGTCTTCTAGCAGCCATGTCAAACTTAAGTCAAATAGTTGCAACACCAACAAAAAAGTGAAACTTCTCTTGCCAACCCATGGGTGTTATTTCCGTTTCTGTTTCGTCTCAGAGAGTAACAAAATGCCTCAAATATTATGAAAATAATGTCTCCACAAAGAATTTTAAAAGCACTAACACTCATATTTGCAAGGACCAAGCACTTACAATATGATCTCTGTCACAAGTCATTTGGAGATGTTTATGATAATCTCACCTTTTTGTGCAAGATCACAATGTGGTAAACTGCCAACACAGAGGTTCCCCAGACCCACAACTGACTTTGCCAGAACATCCACATACACATTTCGCTCGCCGACCAACAAGTTCACAGAGTGCCTGTCCAGTATTTCACTTGGCCTTAAAACTGGCTGATATAAGTCAGCTCAACTAGTTAATTAAAACCTACACTTCCCTTGAAACCAGCTCGCTTCACTAATGATGCCAAGGCAAATATTTCTGTTGGCTTCCTCAAAAGTCCGCAATTGTTCTTATGTGGATGTAGCTTAAAAATCCAGAAACAGATAAATTTAATGTTACTGGAAGGAAACCGCTCCCCATCCAAAATGTCCATTACAAGGAAACCATTATGGATTTCACATCCCAATTCCAAATGCAGTGTTATTCAGGTCTTCTTATAAATTAAAAGAAAAAAAAATCCACAGACAACTGTGATTTTATAGGTATTAACAGAGTAGCCTAATTATATCTTTAACCAGAAAAAAAATTTTCCCTCATCTCCAAAAAGGAGATGCTCTGCACTTCAAAGATAGAACACTGGAGAATAAATATCATAAATATCTGCAAGAGTTTTAAACCTGACTTCAAGAACACCTCTAATGTTTAAGCGCAAACTGAAGTTCTTTGTAAGATTAAGGTGCTAAATGCCATAGAGATGGACTCATCAAAATGTGAGAAACAGATCACATACCAAATGCTTTCACATTTCCAGATTAAGCTCCCATTAAACAGATAATTAAGAAAGCTGTGTTCAGGCAAGTACAAATACGAAAACAGTATACTTATTTCAACTTTCATAGTTTCAGTGAACACTAGAGGCTTCAGAGTATTTTTTTTAGTGCCAAATTTTGTCTGTTTGGTATATCCCAGTTGGCTGCAGCTTATTTGCTCCGTCAAATTGCGCATAAGTGCATGAAGCCATGAAAAAAAGAAACCCTTGAAGACACAGGTCATGTAAGTATTACAAGAAGCTCATGAAACTGCAGAATTTTTGGCCCACTATTGGGCTGACAGTGCTGTACTGGCACTCTGCTCCTGCTCAGATCAGGCCTGACTGCAATAGCTGCATCACAGCAGAAGAATAATCTAGTCCAAAGACCAGGTAAAGCATCAGAGGTCACAGTCCAAAAGCTAAACTACTGTGGACTTCTAAAGCAAGTGCCTGCAAGCAGAAAGAAGTTATCATCAATGTCAGTGATGGCCAACTACATATGACCCATGTAGACAAGTGGCCAGCAAAAGAAAATGTCAAACAGAAGACTTATTTAATTGGAGGCTGCCTCAGTAAAAATGCCAACAAGTATAAATTGGGAATACACACAGGCAGCTGGAAAGCACAGAAAGCAGCTGCTGACTTAACACCCTGGTTTAGCACACACTAGCCTCTTCATGTAGGTGCACCTCCCAAGGAAATGGGGCAGACCCTGTGGAAGTTCCCAAGGAAAATGGTAATTTGTAAAAACTGCCTCTTCATCAGAAACACGTTGTGATTCCAAGGACACTACTCCAGTGTATCAACTTCCCTGAATGTTGTGACTGCAGAACCTCTAAGCTGTAGTCAGAGGACATCACTGCAAGAGGGACCACATAAAAAAGGGAGTCAGAGATGCTTGAAAACAGACTGATGAAAACTAAAGCACAAAAACCTCCAAGAACACCACAACCAATAGCATCCATTCACTGGCTCAGACTAGCACATGTCCACTTCATAACACCAATTCTGTCAGACAAGAACTCAAGAGTTTTCTCATATGAGAAAAAGGTATCTTGCTGGCTGATAAATTAATATATGATACTTCAGATAACCTACACAAAAACAAATCTGTGCTTTAGTCTTACAGCAAACAGAAGAATAGAATTTTTATTTATATATAACACCATTTTGAGCAATCCTGTTTCATCCTGACAAGCTGCCACTATTTAATTCAGACTCTGAACTTCTAGAAGGAAGGACCATCCCTTATCTTTCCATTACCCAGCCAAACAGGGTTCTGATTACAGCCTCACATGGACTAATTTAATGCACAGTTATTGAAAATATTTTAGCAACACAACTGAGGTGATAATTTGACATTTTCAATTTTTAATTTAAAAACCAAACAGCCAAGTAAACGTAAACATAAAGATTCTCAAACCTTTCGAGACATGTCTTTTTAAAAAAAAACTGTGAAACCATATGTAAGAAAAATATATTTCATATATGGACAACAGAAAAGAGAAAGAATTCATGGAGTGCAATCATGGATCCTGAATCTTTAAAATGTCCTGATTTCTGCAATTAAGTTAATTATTGCACACTAATAAGTGACCACAGTGCTTCTCAGTTGCTGAAAGCTGCATTTGTCATGCTGCCTTCAAATAGGCAATTAAAGTGAAAAATGAGTGTGCATAAGTTTCCAGTGCCACTTATATATAAATAACACACAAATAAGAATAGGACAGAAGTTCTCAAACACACACTTGATAAACTTTGTCATGCCTTTGTCTGTTTATTTGAACATATATTATTTTGTTTCTCTTTAAATCCTTATTATAGATAATCTACTGCCTTAAGAGTTTTCACTTTCCAGAAGTTAAGAGAACTTTCTGCTTCTCTGTCCCCCCAAATAATCTGCGTTAACTGAAGTTGTAGTAGTATCAAATGCAAGGTAGTGGACAGATCCAAGCAACTGATCTGTTCCTTTGTTCCTCTGCAATGCAGGTTGACTAGAACATTCCCAAGGTTCCTTGCTTGCTTTATATCAAGCGCAGAATTTATTACATTCTTTATTTAAAAGGTAAAAAAAAAAATAAATAAACAAAAAACAACCAAACAAAAACAGGGGTAACATAGAGTCTTGAAAGACATAGGCAGTCTGTAAGGAACAACATCACAGCTACTTTCCCATCCTTACAAAGTGTGAGCCCTGTGTACCATCCTGAATTCTTTTCACTTTCCCAAAACCCCTCCCTCTGGCAGGCAAGCACCACTAGCATCCTCTCTGAGCAGAGAAATTCAAGCTGTGGCCTTTCCTCATCCCATTAGAAGCAGTGCCAACTGGAGATACAGCCCAGTCCACAAGCACCCCCTCCAACCTCTGGCACACCTGAACAACAGGCTACCACCCAGAGTCCTCAGCTGCCTCTGGTAGAAGGGACAGCACCTGATTAATCCATTTTTAAATCATGTCCTATGCACCCTCTCCTTTGAAAACACAACCAAGACTCCAGCAACAGCTACGAGGCAGAGAGCTGTGTAGGAAAGTATAACCTAGCTGTTTCAGGAGAGATTACTGTGTACTGTGATTGAAGACACCCAAGCATTATTCTTGGTAGCTCATGTCTCATCACAGAAAAAGTAAGGCTGTAAATCAGCTACTTAATTTCTATTCAAACAGAACATAATTGCTGGTAACCAGCTGAAGAGCTACAAATATCAAAAAGGCATCCTTGTGATCTTTCAGATGTAATAAACTGCAGGCAAACTTCATGTGCCATGGTGCTTTCCCACTTATTATGCTAATTAATTTGAAACACAGTTATTGCTGCAACCAAATGTGATCATTAATGCATTCATTTAATAGATTAAATATTCATGAATCAAATCAACAGGAAATCAGCAGAGAGGAGGAAAGGTCCCTTAGAGAAGGAAAAAAAAAAAAGCAGCTACTCTTATTTTAATTTTTGTTAGATGTATTCAATTTTTAAGTGTTTGAAATATTAAGAACTTGTTTGCAATTTGTAAGTGCAAATATAACTTAATGAAGCTTGACATAGAGAAAAATTAGAATGCCATTTTAACCAAATTTCCCAACATTTAATTCAAGACAAATAACATGCCATTGGAGAGTAAATAAAAGGTCCATTTGCACTTAACAGTCCAGCACACAGGACATAACATATATTATAAGCAATCTTTAAAATTATCCCATTTCAGTAATTAAGCAAGTATTTTTATTCCTCACCACACTGTGATGTCTCTTTTGTCTGAGAGTTTTAAAAACTTATATACTGTGGAAAGGTATTCATGTCTAATTCGCCCAGATGGGGGAAATTCCCCAAATTAATTAAAAGTAAATTCACGATTTAAGGATATTATTCTATACTGAAACAATGACAGAACCACCTTCATGACATGCAGCACCGCACCCAAAACACACAGACCAGCACAATAGTGTCTTTAATCACTTTTGTAGCCCCTGACCACACTTGGTGCTCTCCACACCAGCAGGAACACCAGTTACTTTGGAAGAGTCCTCTAACCAGGATACAGCAGGAGCATGTGGAAAGGATTTCTCCAGCTGACATAATTATCTTGCCTCCCCAGATGATTCCCAAGGCCAACAAAACCCCTCTGCCTGCCTGGCTGTGACCCCCACGCCTCCGGAGATGCCCTCGTGCAGGGTTGCTGATGGATTGGAGGGAATGGAGGACAAGGGTTGGAGGGGGCTTTCCAGTGCAGACCCAGGCCCACACACAGATTTTGTAGGTGTTCAGTCAAAACCCTCCATTTTCAAAGTTCACACATTTCTCCTCTCTCTAAGGTCATACACGTGATTATCCAGTACATCTGGAAGTCGGGGGAAAAAAAAAAAAAAAAAAAAGAGATAAATTAAGAGCATTCATCTTGCATTTTGCATTTTGTCAAAATTATGAGGAAATAAATTTTTAGAGTTGTTAATGGATTGATTGAGGGTTGAATTATTCCATGAGAATCCAGGTCTGGCCTGGGCAAATCCATTGGGAGGTTTGGCCTTTTCTGGGCAAAACTTGGTAACTAGTAGTAGAAGAGCAATTTTTAAATAACCACAAGGCTCTGCTTTTTCAAACCAAGCATGTGGGGTGAGTATATGCTTAAAGCCATATTCTAGGATAAACAGTTTCACATAAAGCAAGCAGTTATTTCAAAACAGTTAGTTTCCCTATTAAAAAAATTGAAAATTTATAGGTTTGTGTTTTGCCTTTTTATTAATATTACTCAAATACTCAAAACCTTGTTTTCATATAGTTTTAATAATGAAAACCTGGTTAAACATTCCAAAACAAATAAAACCTAGTATTACGTTAAATAAAATTTCAAAATATATGTCTTGACAGTTCTGATGCTTAAGGGTTTTAATTCCCAAAGTAGTAATGATCTCCAGGAGTTAAAATAATATGATTATATCCCAGCTCCATGACCAGCTAAACCACAACTGAACTGCAGTGGTACATATTTCATTTACAATGTCAGAGGATCTCCATTTCAGACTATCAACACAGCACTAAATTTTCAAGTGTCACTGGAAACAGGCCACTTCTAATTTTGGTTGGAAGCACTAAAATGAACAGCTACAGGCAATGCAGCCAGTACTTCACCAGTTCAATCTCTTCATTTTTACCAGGAACAAAAAAGGAAAGCTTTTTCCTCTCAGTTATTTACTGTCTTTACAGAAAAGTGAACAGTGGTTGAGGGATATTTTTTGGTTTATTTTGAGGGAGGGTTGTACAAGAAGGAAACAATATTTTTCCTGTGAGTCACTAAAATTACTGTAAGAAGCTCATCTTCTGGGCTACTACTTTGCACAGTCTTCTAAGAGACAAATGGGATTCCTAATCTTTGCTTCCTGCTGACAAGAATGGGGAGTGTACAAAACTAAGCAATTTGTTTTAAGAAAGAAGGAAATGGCATCATTACCCTGCATTACTCAAGAGAAGCTTTCTCCAGAAGACAGCAACTGTGCCAGATGGAGTCAGAGTGGGAACCAGATGCGTAAGAACTCCAGGTGCTCAGATAAGCTTTATTTTCTGAAATGTCTTTTTCCAAAATTCATTTGGACATACTAGTTTTAGATGATTTTATTTTTTTTTATTATTAATTTGTCATTTCTGTCAGGTGGCATAGCCCCTCAGGTGCTCTACGCCAGTGGTGATGAGAACCATATTAACATAGTAGCAAAAATAACAATAGTCTATTCCTGTCAGAGGAAGCCAGAGCAATCAGTCAGACCAAGAGACCGAGGAAACCAGAGCATGACACCTGCTATGAAACATGGGGCAAACAAACCTTTGGCTTCCCCGACCAACGTGGCAGGTTTGAGAGGTCAGCCTCACAAAAGAGCCGTGCAGTAGCCTCAGCTTTTATTGCCATTCAGAACCATTAAGACATCTCTGTTAGAACTCAAAATACTGTTCACTGCTTAAATGCTAACTGTATGACTCCCCTGTAGCTATTTATTTCCAGTCATTTCTACAGAAAGGTATTGAGATAATTTTTTCTACTTCCTACAGCTCCAGTGTAGAGAAAACCCAATGTCACTGAAAAAAAAAACTTAAGGCAAGGAAAAAAAATCCCCAAAGGTAAATGAGCAGTTTAAAATAAATTCATGTAAGCCTAAAAATACTGACATTAAGCACAGATTTAAGGAAATAAATGAGTTTAATAATCCAATATGGTTTAAGACTATGTTATTACACATTCTAATTTTACTTTTTTTATAGCAATCAAAAACATGCAGGATTCAACAGAACACATAGAAAATACAGTAAGTCACCAATTCTTTTAAAATTCTATCTTTGCCCTCATATAGAAATTAAATATAGAATTACTAAGCAATTAGACACACTAATTAAAACAAAGTTAGCTTGCCTTAATTAAAAAGAAAAGTATTTACAATTAACAGCAAGGCTATTCACTAGAAAAACTCAAAAAGTAACATATGCCATCCTTTGGCTTCCACAGTTTTCCTGACATTCCTGAAGTGTCTGTAAGCTGAAGTGTCTGTACTTCCTTAATGTGTCATGTAAAAGAGAGCAGCAGAAGGACACTGCCCTTTTGGTGGGTGAAAGTGGTGCTCCAGGTTCATACAAGTCAAGCTCAGGAAGCTTCTGAGCAGAGAAAGATCATTTTCTGCTCCGCAACACTTATGAGGATTAAGCAATCTAATAAATGCACTGATGCAGCAAAAATCAGTTTTAATTAAGTAAAGGTAAGGGAGGATAAAAGACATGAAATAGAAAGTTTCCTACAAGAAGTAAAATTTCTCCTTGCATTGGATTATGTAAAAAAAAAATAAATCTGTTCACATTTTCGTATGTGAGCTTGAAATGTTGTGTATTTCTGTCGTGAGTGCAGACAAGCAATGCCTCACTACTAGCACAGTATAACGTCAAAAGACAGCACAGCCCTGTTTCATAACAGTGTCAGGTTTACTGCACTTACAAGTCTGCAGCAATTTGAAAAATGGATTATTCAGAATCTCCAAAACACCAGTTATTTTGCTATTGTTACGTATTATAAGTAATTAGGATCAAGAAGAACTTAGACACAAGAAGGGAGGAGGACATTGTGAATTCAAGCAAGGCCTTCTCAGAGCATGAAACACAAACTTCTACGGTATATACACATTTTTCCTGGTATCTCAAATGAGACGCACATTCCTCTGAGCAATCCAGCTGCTAAATTTACATTTAATTGCTGACAAAGAAAATTACTATCTAAATTGATGGTATAGTATCTTTCAAATTCTACTGTTGTTACTACTAAAAAGCAATTAACCATTAGAAGTTGATAGCATTATCCATTACTACAGCAATAAATCTTAATACTTTTTTTATTCTGTATTGTTTCTCCTCTGATCAACACCCAATTAAGAAACAAAAAGCACAGCAGATATTTATCAAAGTTATTTAAGGAATATGGTACTATGGAGACATTAGATAAAGGTTCTGATGCTGAATTTAAGAGCAGTTTAAACTCTGATGAATTTGTTTTGGTGTTTATTCAGCTACAGTGTTACTCTGTTGGAGTTATTTTTAAACAAAACTTCATTAAATTTTATGAAGAGCATTAAATAATTTGGCCCCCAAAAATACCAGTCTATAGAGAAAGACACTTTTATTTTAAAAATAATAGTTTTTTCTCAAAATATATTTCAATAATCACCTTACAAATGTAATTGCACATAAAATCAGAAAAATAACATCACCTTTCCAAGAATGTTACTATACGCAATAGCAGGTGCCTTCCTATTTGTAGTCTGTTTCACTCATATAAAGAAATATCTTTAAAAGTTTAAAACATTTCCATCGAACAATTATTTGAAAAGGTATGGCCTATTAAAGGGAACCTGTTCAGAGGCTGACCTTGTTTGGTTTGGTGTTTCTAAACAAATTAATAAAAAAATCCAACTGGCAACAAAATCTTTCTCCAGGTTCAACACGCACCTGCACACGGGTATCAGGGCAATATAACTGCATTCCTGCCAGGATATTTAACTAATGTTGCTTTTTACACTTTTTAAATTGAGGACTAATATGGTGTGCAAGTATGCTGGTTGGATTATAAGAGAAATTAAGGTCACCAGCATGAATGCTCCCCTCCTCCAAGGCATTTTCCCTGTCCCTCCAATAAGCCTTTACTATTCCCTACTTTTGTCTCTAACTAAATACACCTACTAAGGCTAAGTTAAACATCTCCCTCTCCACTCAGTTTGGATTTTAGCAGCTTCTGATATCCATTCCTTAGTGCAGTGTCAGTGTGCTCACCTCTTGCTCTACAGAGTGCTGTTGATTTGCAGTGAGAAGCACAGAAACGCATAGTAACTCCTCCATAATTTATTCCAGCTCTAAAGCTTTCCACTGCAGTCAGTAGACTACCTAATAGCCTAGTCAAAATGAAGATAAACATCTTCTATGACAGAAAACCGTGGGGAAGGTGACATGAATTAAAGCGTATGGAAATAAACACCTTAAACAAACCACCTCAGTGGGAGACTGCGATTGCCTGGCAATGAACTGCAGACAAGATGCTTAGAGAAATCCCTGTAACAAAGAAAAAGCCGTGTATTGTTCAAGGGTTCCCATGTCAGCACCATTCCTGATGCCAGAAACATTAATAACTTCTCTTTTGCTTTTCTTCTTTCTGGGGAGGAGAAGGGAGTTGAAATCAAAGCAAACAAATAAAAGTATCTAAAGATTTCTTTCAGTGCTAGTTGAAATTTGTCCATGCCAAGTACTAACGTACAATCCTGGGTTGAAGGTTTCTTGGTTTTGTTTTGAAAGTGGCAACAGAGTCCTACAATTTTGTTGAATCATAAAAACCTCGAGATGCTCCTCACCAGAGGCTGTCCATTGTCTCGGCTCAGCCAAGCTTAGTGGTTGGATGAGGTAATTAGCCTTGCTTACATACTTGGAAAACACTTTACTAAATTTATTATCAGTGAAACGTACCAAACTGATAGCTGTCAAGAATCCCCTCTTATATTGCCTTGATAAGCAGAAATGCACTATGAGCATTCAAAATGCAAGTTTTTCTGTTGTTATATCACTGAGGTAAACACCAGCTGCCAAGTCTGAAAGTACTGGCATATCATTCCAATACATGATGAGACCCAACTACTCTGACAACCCACTGCAATCTGACTTGCATGGAAAGAAACCCAGTAGATTGTGGAAAAAAGGCACAGGAAGGTAGAACATGCTTTACCATCCATGTAAATCATCAATTGACTGGACAGGGTGGGTGACAGCAGGCAGACTGCACCAGAGTCATGTTGCAGCCTGAGCTAGTGTCTGCTGAACATACAATAGTCCATTCTCCATGTCCATGCAATAAATGGCCTCCTCTTTGCTGCTACCAGTTAAGATTATAAATCAGTATGTTTTGCAACATTAAAAGCCATTCCAGCTGCAAAGGAACCAAGAACATAAATTCTTTTCAATGCAATTTTGAACAGCTTCAGGCAGTAGCGAGGCTTTCCAGAGACCACTCGACAGTTGTAAAATAGCTGCTTCAAATTTAAGTTCTATTACAGGAGATGGAAAAGACCTGTATGAACTATTTAATTAACAGACCAAGCCACTAAGATCCATGAGGAAAAAATTCATCTCTTAACAAAAGATTTTAACTGTTTCTTGAACCTCTATGTGATGTTTTTGAATTAAGACAAAAATCCAAGTTGAAGAACATCTCCAGATCGCATCTCCCTGTTGCTATTAATGCACGTCAAATGAACAGTGGGGGTAGAGTTTGAGGTATTTGTCAAAAGGATGAGCACGCTAACTAGAGGTCTGGGGAACCCACACACTAGTTTTTCCTCACACAGGCATGAAAAAGGTCATTGTTAATCAGTTTCCTTTACCATATGAAATCAATGGCTCTTAATCTCCAGTTGAACACTTAATTTACCAAAAAGGAAATGAGACTCTCTTTTCTACAACTCATCAGCAGCTCTAGTTCCCCTCCTGTGTTTCCTATGCAAATTACCTCTCTGCTGTACAACAGACCTACTTATTTAAGAGCAGGGTTAGAGTGGAAGAGGAAAGGAACATGGTAGTATCTGCCATGTCCATTAAAGGAACTTTAGGGTTCTCTGGCTAGCTATTATCAACAGCTCAATTATTGCTCAGTGGTTTCACTGCAACTTGGGCTCTGAATGTGAGAAGAAGAAGAAATTTGAATGGATGCCATCATCAAAAACCCACAGTTAGTGTTATGTGCGACACGAACAAAGAAGGGAGCCTACTAGCTAGCACATTGTCTGGAATGGTGGATACGGAGATAGTAACAAGCTATGCCATATATTTATAAGACAGAACCCCTAAGAAGTAAAAAGGATGTGAGAGTTTCAGGGACTTTGTTGAACAGATTAGGAGATGACACAAAACACTGAGCACTGGAACAGACTCCCTGGGGAAGGGGTCTCAGCAGCAAGCCTGTTTGAGTTCAAGATGGATTTGGACAATGCTTTGAGGCACACGGTGTGATTCCTGGGGTGTTCTGTGCAGCACCAGGAGTTGAACTCTATGGTCCTGATCGGCACCTTCCAACTCAGCATTCAATGATTCTATCCTTTTCTGCTTCTTACATTAAGTCTGGACACAGTCCTGGTCTCCAGCACAACCAATACATTCAAGGTCGTGTTTTCTGTCCAGGTATCAAAAAGATCAGCTTCTTTCCTCCAGGTTTAAAGCCAACATGAAAAAGAATTGTCATGAGGCAACTTGAAACACGTTGCATAGTAAGTACTTTTAGTCCACCAACACTAATGGTCAATCTTATATTAAAGCAAATAAGTACCAAAGTTAATTTTAGTCCAACTTTTAAATAAGAAAGTGAATGTTCTGCACTGGCTAGGATCAAAACCTTCAAGACCATTTTCCAGCTCAGTCAAAGACTTCTTAACAGTTCTGGCAAACTCATTTCTTTGCTCAATTCGCACCTATTTTTACTTTTTTGCACCTCAACTCTTTTGGTTGTTGTGTATAAAATTATAGATGTAGCCTAAGATTCCTTGGGCTAAATTATGTTTACTGGCACAACTAAGTGTCTATAGACTGTGAGATGTGAGCATAACTGTACTTCAAAATCTTTCCATAAACACATTTTTTTCACAGTTTCAACGAAAACAATATGCCATCTTTACATTATTACCAGTAGTATTAAGACAGTCATACTTTACAGTCACAGAATCATAGAATGGCTTGGGTTAGAAGGACCTTAAAGGTCATTCAGTTCCAATCCCCTCATTATGGGTTGGGCCACCCACTAGATCAGGTTGTTTAGGGCCTCATCCATCTGGCCTGGAACACTTCCAGGGATGGGGCAATTACAACTTCTGTGGACCACCTGTTCTAGTGCCTCACGACCCAATGAGTAAAGAATTTCTTCCTTACATCTAATAAAAACAACTCATCTTTTTGTTTAATACTGTTCCCCCTTGTCCTATCACTATCTGCCCATGGAAAAAGTCCCTCTTTTCTCTAAGTCCCCCTTAAGTACTGGAAGGCTGCAATAAGGTCTCCCCAGAGCCTTCTCTTCTCCATGCTGAACTGTACCATTCAGCTGCACCCAAGCAAACTGCCGAGGGCGTGCTCAATTACACTGCCTATGTCAGGGATATATTAAAGAGCACCAAGACAGAGCCCTGAGGGACACCACCCACCCCCAGCCTCCACCTGGACACAGAGCCACTGACCACAACTCTCTGGCTGCATCAGTGTACCACTCTTAATAAATAAAAAAGGAACTCAGGCTCTAAGTACAATATTAAGGAGAAAACACATGAGATTCTATCCTATCAGTGTACATAACATTAGTCACTGCATGCATCCAAATATGCAATCATCCACAAGTGCTTAGAGCCACTAAAACACAGTGATCAGGGTGGGTTGGGAGGATGACACCCAAAACCACCACTACCACCCTGAAAATCAAAGAGAAAGACACAGTTTGAGTTCACTGGCATGTTCCTGGCAAAATGTCTGCTGAAGCACTGCAGAGAATTTTATAGGCCTGGAGGAGACACTGAAAAAATACAAACAAATCAATGAATAGCAGCAGTGAGAGATAAACAGTTTCAAATGCTTCATACAACTCGAATCACTTTGCCAAATTCATTGCCAAGATGAAAACTTGGAAGGCTTCTGCCAGACTATTTCCAATTACAGTGTTTTATGAAAATGCAGTAGATACAGTACGCCTTGATGAGAAAAAACAGTGTATATATAGGCTCATCATCCTCAAGCAGAAAGCACCAGGGTAAGTACTAGCTGTTATGGATATGCCTGCATAAGTAATGGGTGTTATTGCATCTAACCTTGAGGTTTCATTTATTTTGTATGGGAGGGTGTGGGGCTGTGTGTAGAGATTTATGGTTTAGGTTATAAACTTTTATCTGCCACAAAATCCTGAAGTGTTCTTACACTGAATGAGAAAACACCTTCGAGCAATGACTTTAGTGTAAATCCAGAGGAATCAAATATCTTCAAATGTCTGTGAAAAATGCACTGTTGACTTCTATTCAATTTATGTATTGGTCAGAAGATCTTTGCTAAGCAATGCATATAAGCTGTTTCTGAGTACACACAATTAAATGACAGAATAGATACACAACCCATTTGTGTGTTCATTGTGTTGACTGACCTCTTATGCTAATGCTGATAACTCCTCCTACAGTGGGGGGAAAAAACCACCGCCCAACCATCTTTGATGACCTCACAGTTATGAGGTACACACAGGCTAGAAATTCCATCATAATCTATATGCTTTCCTTTGTATGCATAGAAGATAGGAGGCAAGATTCTAAGGACTAGAAAAATCAACTATCAGATAAAAGTCTAAATCAGTTTTGGTACTGATACCTAGTCATGAGATAGACATCTGAAACCAGGCATGTGGTTATGGAGTTGTTTGGGTGGGGTTTTTTTGTTTTAAAATAATTTTTAATTTCAGGTAGAAAACACATGGTTACTAAGCAGAGATAGTCTCTTAGCTGGTTAGAGCACAGTGCTAAAAACACCAACATTGTGGGTTTGATCTCCATATGGGCCATCAGAAAAGAGTTAGACTTGATGATCCTTGTGGGTCCCTTCCAGCTCAGAATATTTTGTCATTCTGTGTTCTGAGCCTTTCTGTTAAATGTGAGAGCTCCAGAAAAAGCTGGCTTATGTGTTTTGCATTTTTAAATTAAAGCTCCTATTTTTTTTTGTCCTGTGTAGGCAATACTGATTTAAAAAAAACCCAAAAACCAACAAAACAAAACAAAACAAAAAAAAAAAAAAAAAAAAAAAAAAAAAAAAAAAAAAAAAAAAAAAAAAAAAAACACAAAAAAAAACCCCACCCAAACATATAGAGAGGCTCCAGTTTGCCAGATCTGGAACTCAGTCAAGTGAAAAATCAGATTATTAAATTTTTACTCCAATGAAGCCAACTTCACAAGTTTGACCAATCAAGACTCTATAGAGTTTGGAAGTTATGGGCCTACAAAGCTCAAAGACCATGACTTGAAAAGCATTATAATAAATTAAAACCTTGGCCTGCTTTCTCGGACCTCTGTTCCCTTTTAAACCCAATTTTGAAAAACTTTCCTCCTCTCCTTCTCTCCCCATCTGTCAGCAGTCCACACAGGTAGTTTGTGCTTACATGCATGTTTTGGTCAGAAAAACAAGAGAGAAAACCCTTCAGGTCTTTCTTCCAAGAGAATTCAGCAGTCTACAAAAAGAGTAGCAAGGAAGTAATCTTGTAAACTACTCAACAAACAGCCTTTGACATAGTCAAATTTTTTAGAAACTTTTGTTTCTTCACAATCTCTGTTTACAAACACCCACTAGGCTAAAATAATAAGCAATTTTCAGAGATTGTAATTTTGCCAAATTTTAACAGTTTTCATTAGCAGTCCTCTTTACCCTCTGTTAAATTCTATAACTTGCTGCAAAACAAAGATACAGATCATCTGAATGAAATGGGTATACTTTCACCAGGAAACCATAGTTTTCTCTAATTTTCCCTAAAAATCACATGAGGTTTTTTATTAAAAATCACAAACTAAGAACGTGTCCGAAAGATGACACTGAAGTCAGAAATGCCAGTCCACGTGGCTTAGATGTGGAAAGGATATAGTTAAAAACTTTTTGGAATAGAAAATGGAAGTTCATTCAGAGGTCTTACCACAATTTCTTTACAGATCTCAGAGCTCAGTATTTTAAAAGTTATCTCCTGAACATGTATAGAAGGAACTATCATAAACAAACAGCCTTACTGACAAAATAAGAGCATCTTGTCAACACGAGCACAGAAGGAGATACCATCTGGAACAACCTTTCTTTCTTCTGCTCTTCTAAATATTTCTTTAACCCCTTGCCTTTACTTTGCAACAAGAGTGGGGAGAATAACCTGCCAGGTAACTTTGCACCTTATCTATTTAACTGAAGTTGATCTCTGAAGAAGAAAACTAAACTCTTCTCAGTTCAGAATTTCCCAGCTTAGTTTGTGCAAGCCCTTGGCACCATCAGCATTTATTTGTTTTTCTGTTTTTCCAAATTGCCTTTAATTTTTTGACTGCTCCCTGAGTTTGCTTTTGGCAAGACCCATTATTTCACCCTCTGACATATTCTTTGAAGTACAGAGCTGAGAAACAGCATCAATTCAGACCAAAGGGACAGCAAGTTCTTAGATGCACATACTTTCTGATCTCATCTGATGTTTACTTTGTCATCACAATCAGCTGCACTACAACTTTTGCAATATCAGAATCAGTTGAACTCCTTTCAAGACAAGTCCTGCTATTTTTAAAGCTTTATTGAGGTTCCCAAATAATTTGCCACAGAATTGAATTTACCACTGTTATAGTTTTAGAATCTTGTNGTTTGGGTGGGGTTTTTTTGTTTTAAAATAATTTTTAATTTCAGGTAGAAAACACATGGTTACTAAGCAGAGATAGTCTCTTAGCTGGTTAGAGCACAGTGCTAAAAACACCAACATTGTGGGTTTGATCTCCATATGGGCCATCAGAAAAGAGTTAGACTTGATGATCCTTGTGGGTCCCTTCCAGCTCAGAATATTTTGTCATTCTGTGTTCTGAGCCTTTCTGTTAAATGTGAGAGCTCCAGAAAAAGCTGGCTTATGTGTTTTGCATTTTTAAATTAAAGCTCCTATTTTTTTTTGTCCTGTGTAGGCAATACTGATTAAAAAAAACCCCAAAAACCAACAAAACAAAACAAAACAAAAAAAAAAAAAAAA